>VXBW01000036.1:15533-205761 GCA_013400375.1 Thinocorus orbignyianus | reverse complement strand
AAAAAAAAGTAAAAATCCCCTTCACTCTCCAGAAATAATTCTTGACTTACTTCGGATCTACGAATCTTCTCCATGGCTCATTAAATTTTTCAATTCAGAGATTTGGCACACTTAATTTAGAAGGGAAAAACACTGCCATCCCCTGGAACAAGTAAAGCCAGCAGTTCTCTGAATGCCTGCATTCTGCTCTCTATCATGCAGGCTTTTTTATGCACTGAAAAGTAACCTCAGGGACTTAGCAACTCACCATCAGATGTTACATTTAGAAACACAAGCAAAAAGCTCCAGTAGCATACCACTTTCAAGGTAATTCTTGGTAGCCTCAGTTCAGTAGCAACATGACTCGGGTTCACACCACCAAATTCTCCATGCTTGAACTGTTTCTTTTCAATCAACCTTCCTTACGCACTAATCGTGAACAAAAATCTCTGTAAAAGCAGAAGTTGGAGTAGAAACCAAATACAGCAGCCCACTCACTAAAAGCACAGCACACAGTATGAAGTGGAGTTGCAAGTGGCTCCAGGCCTACAGTTTTTAAATCTTTTGCTACAAGAAAGGTTTACTGTCTTGTTTTTACTGTTTTTTACGTGATATTATAATCACGTTTTCATCCAACAGCCTTCAAGAAGCAGCTTCTGAGAATTTACCACAGGCTCTACTGTTATAACCTGATCAGGCACACACCTCTGCTCTATACACAACAACTCCAAACAGTCTGCAAAGTACACTGTATCTACAAAGGTGTATAAAATTACTGTAGTAACTACTCCCTCCGTGGCTGCCTATTAGTTACAGCGCTATCCCTGATGTGCTATCAAAGCTGCTTTACAGTGAGTGGAAGAAATAGCCAGTTGTCACATAACTTGGTACACACCTAGTAATAACAGCTGACACAGTAGGTAAACTGCAAGTAGTGATATTTTCCCAGGAACACTGGATGTTCTCGTAGTGCCCAGTTCCAGGGCTAACTGGGAACTACACCTTGGGGACCTAGTGCTTCATTCAGGTCAGTTCCAGCCTAACCTCAGTTATAATTAATTTTGAAAAAAAAAAAAAGAAGTATCTAAACTAGGAAATTATACAGCTGCAAATCTTTTAAAATTAGTTTTCTAATACTGACTACATAAAATAGCATTCATATCATTTCCTACTAATCCATCTTGGAAGTTTGGAGTCTTTTTGAAAGCTATAGCTGTTTGACCATTCCTGTGAAAAAAAGCACAGCTACCAAAACACAAATGTCAGAAGGCTTCCACTTCCATAGTCAGAGGAGCATCAGTAAAGAACAAGGGCTGAATCGGGCTGAAAGTAAAATGACAGAATATTAGCATCAGCAGGATGAAAGGGAGTGGTTCAAGCCAAGACACAGGCCACCATCTGAATATTGCAGGAAAATCTTACAGCACACTTGTCAAGTGCTGTTATTTCCTTCTTCTGTAAGAGTATGAGTAGTTTATTGTGCCTAATACTATTTCTTATCTCATCTAAGAATTTCAGGTGATTTCATGCCTTTTTCTCTTCATACTGAAAAGGTATTCTGTCTAGTTTCCTGAGGCTTCTTCAGGGCTTTACCTCGTTAGAAACAAAAGATAAATTTTATTGCAGTATTTTCAAAGTACTCTCTGAAGATGACAAAAAGTGTGTTTCCCTCTACTTTCAGTTTAATCCTACAGTATTTGGCTTTCTTCTATTCTGCAATTACAGCTGTGGTTCACAGGAATAGCTCAGCTGTCAACACAAAAACTCAGCTTCTGGTTAAACTCAAGTAAAAGAATTCTGGAATATTTTGCCCATCCTGCCTCAGGTTCACTTTGCTCATTGCATGTCCTAATGTGGTGTGGCATTATAGAAGAATGATTTAGGCACCTTAATTAAAAAAAAAAATCCTTTAAAAACTGTAGTATCTTTAATTCAACAATCAGTTTATTTTCTAAAATAAAAAAACACGCACATTTGTAATATACACAGATTGATTCTTACCAAATACATGTTTATAAATACTTTTTTTTCCTTTTCATAAAGATCTCTATCTACAGCCCACATCCCAAATGCCAATTTGCCCAACTGTTTTCTGGGCAAACATTTCACTGAAGACAAAGTAGATCTGTGTTGTTTCAGGTGCTGGAAAGCAAACGTACCTGCAGAACAAGGTAATTACCTCTTCAGGCACTTGCCATTTGGCTAAACCAAGTTTAAGAGTTTAATTAGTTATATAAAAGCAACAAAATTCCAGTCTTTCTAGGCTTCTTCAGCTGATTTTCCTCATGAAAGCAGTGCAGAAACAAATTTACATGCCAGTCATCTCATGACGAGAAAATGCTGTATTTCTTCTCCAATTCTTTAACTGAAGTATCTTTCAATCCCATCCGATTAACATGATTGAACAATACCTGTGCAACTGGAAGAGAAAATCCCAACGTAAATTGTTATTTTTGTCATTCACATTCTTAAGGTAAATTAATCCCAATTCATTCCCCAGTGAGGGTAAGGTTCGGATTGTATAGCTGAAATATGAATAAATTTTTAGAACCACTGAAAGGATGAAAAAAAGAGTGGCAAAGTGAAGTTCTCACTTTGTTTTGATACCCACAAACTGCCTAACAACGTTTCCTTAAACAGGTATATAATCCTGACAACAGCCGGATTGTATTGTTTACTCTCCTGGCACTACTCCATTAAATGAGGAAGATAAAAGTTAATGCCAGATGGCAGATAAAGCTTACATCAGGTTAAAGGCACGAATGCAATTCATAAGAGGAATTTACTTGCACTTCAGCAAGTCAAACAAGTAATTTTATTTTAAGGGAGATTCACATATCAAAAATTTTGGAAAGTATAATGGTTTTAAGTGAAACTCAGCTGTAGACAACAAATTTTACATTATTTGGTCCCAGAGAAACGTTTTGCTTGTGTCTCACTGTTAACTTGTCAGTCTAGTGTGATAAATAAAGAAAACATTTGAAGCAAAAACCACTTTTATAAACCACGCACTCATGCCAACGTCAACCTGAATTACAAACTAATCTAAGTAATGCCCTAAGAACAGGACAGAGACAAACAGGCCTAGAGATGTTTGCATTCTTTTTGCCAACAGTAAAGTTGGACTTTCCAAGAAATAGTCGTAAACTGTGGAAAATGTGTAATTTGGATGACTTGCATGCCAGATACGAGATTTCATACAAATTCATAGATTTTTAACATCACCAGCTACAAACTGAAATGCTAGTGAAGCTTACTTTATTAGATTAAAATGTAGTGGTATTACTGATAAAAACAAAAGGATTTAGCTGTAGTTTTCAAGTCTTAACCACTAATAAGAAATAAAAAAACTAAGAAAAATTATGTATATTAATTTCTAAAACAATCAAAATGCTAGACAACTAACTAGCCTTAACTGATTGTTACACAGAATAAACAACAATGGGAACAGCACTAAATTTTACATATTTCTTGCTAGATTCCATGGCATCACAAACAAAGTTAAAAAAAGATGCTACTAAATTACTTACTTTTTTTCTCTGAGCCTGACATAAACATTACTGCCATATCAAATCTTTTTAATTCCGATAGTCTCTGGAGGATTTCAAGGATGAGCGATGGCTCCTCTTTCCTGAAGATTATTAGAAACATAAAAATAACCACTGTTGATTAGAAAGATTCAGTAGCTGCAAGCAGTATTAAAGACTTCAAGAACAAGAAATCGAACTCCCTTCTCCGTGCCTCTCATACTCCCTGCCTCTCTCATCTTTCCTGTTTATGCTTCCATCCACGGTGCAAAGTCCACATCCAAAAAGCTTTACACAAGTATTTTTCTAACGCAGAGGCAAGAGTAAAGAAACGTAAAGACCTAGAGTGATGCAAACTGATTTCTGTTTGTGTACAGAATAGCTATTGTATGATTTAATGCTCACAGCTTGCCATAACTTCTCAGTTTTTATACATATTGGCGTGTGTGAGGGGAAGTAGAACCTCTGGTCATAGGAAGCTTAGCAAGCAGCATCACATTACAGTTGCCCTCATTTTTATCCATACAGAAAATTCCTAGATTGTGTTCATTTTATATTCTTCTGGTCAGCAGTAAACAGGCACTGTCTGCGTAACAAATAGTAACAACAAATAGTACTTTTCTTTCATAACTTTCCCTGTCTCCCTCAAGAAGTGCCTTTCACTTTACTGCGATTTCAACTTCCTAACCTTTATATGTCATACCACAAAATGTAGGACCATATCTCTTAAGATGTCACGTTTCACCCACAATGGATATTTAAGGAAACCAAGGGAAAGGCTAACATTCATTTACATTCAGTGTCCTCCATAAAGCAAAATCCTAAGAACATTCATGCTCTCAGGCTGAGTATTTTAGAGAAGTATCGCGCTGCCTCTAACAGGCAAAATAAACTTTAGACTCAAACTGTAGCATGGATAGAAATTTCAAAAATAATCATCAGGTCCTGTCTATGAGAACTTCTAGCTCTAACACACATTTACTAGAGGCTACTGTAAAATGCTATCACATAACTAGAATAAGTCAGAATGCATACCAATAAGCACTGCATAAAAATGAAACGCTCTCTATTTCTCACCTTTGGAAAGTTAATAGAGAAAGCTAATATTGTGCAATTATGTGATAACAACATATGCACAGTAACATGCACAAAAATTATTACATACAGTCTAACATTCAGTTTCTGACGCTACTTAGCAGAACCAATGACATTCAGCAAAGGCTATTTATTTCTTTACCTCTCTTCTACCTGATCCTTCCAAATATCTTTAATTTCTTAAGAAGGAACAACTAAATCATTCCAATTACTGCACCATGTTCAAGTAATGCTCCATGCTGGAAATAATTTTGCAAGCCTAAGGACTGGGCTAGAGAGAAAAAAAAAACAAAGAGGCAAAAAAGCAGAATAGCAATAAGAAAATGTGGAAAAAACCCAAGGAGTTAAACTTACTCAATGTAGAAATCATGTAGAATTTTCAGTATCTGGTTGAACAAGTCTGGATCTAAGGATTTCTGGAACAGTTTCGGATAAAGTGAAGGCTCTATTTGCTTTGGAAAAAGTAAAAAAGTATTACTTTTAGGCAAAATACAGTTGAGTCACGAGACTTAGAAATGATCCTAAGCATTATCCTAGAGATGATTCTAAAAAGGATCCCTTAGACGATCCTGAAGTGCATGAAAGCAAAATAAAGAAAAATAAATCACTTGCAATATTTGAAACTAAACATTAATTTTGGGGCTGATTTTTTGTGATGATGATTGCTAACTTTCTTTAAAAGAAGAATTCTAAGCATTATTTTTTTTGTGAAATAAATATAAGCAGTACACATTAAGTAGGTTGATGTGTTTCAGGCATTTGTTCAGTTTAAAGAGGTAAGAATGTTGCTATGTATACCCTCTAAGCATTCATTCAAAAAATTAGAATTCAACATGTTTACTAATGTATTTAAGTCTTTGCAGAATCAGGGCCTATGTTTGAAAGAACATAGATTATGCAAAGGACTGTACTCAGAACAAGGTAAGTGGAAAGGCACAAGAGAAGAAATATTCAAATGTAGATCAGACTTAGTATTACATGAAGGCAGTTTTAGAAAGGGACGATTGTACAGTTAAGTTTCTCTAAACATAGAGACCCTTTCCACCTAAATTTGCCCTGTTTCTTCAATATCAGCTAAAGAAACTTACTCCAAACACTGACAATCAATACAATATTTCATACCTTCAGGTACAAGTACATATTTTCCGGGCAGTCTTTCAATTTCCTGAAGTCAGCCTCAAGCTGGAAAGAATTTGCAGGAATGGCAGGGACCTGAGAATCAGATCTAAATGACCTTCTGATTTCCTTTTCCTTCTGTTTCTTCACAGGGGAAGACGGACGCAACACCAAGGAACTTCCTTTCACACTAGCAGGAAGCCTGCAGAGATAGTGTGATAAAATCAAGAAAACATTTAAGAAAATGGTACACTGAGACCTAACTGGAAATATGCGAATTCGCTAAAAATCTAAAACATCATTCAAAATTTTAAGAACTAATTTTATTATAAGCTGGCGTCTAAAAAAAGCCTTCAAATTATGGAAGCTTTATACTTGATGTGATTTTTTTTTTTTTTTTAAATCACACCTGCAAATACTTACACATATGCTTAGTCTTTCTCTATTTTGTTTCTAGAAATAACTGCATTTTATGGTACAGACTTCTATCATACACAGCTGGAAAAAGAATGCTACATTTTCTGCAATTTCATAATGCAAAATAATGACCATGCCAAATGAACAAACTGTTTTAAACACCAATTACAGAGGAGCTATTTTTTGTCCTATAGTTTACCAGTTAAGTCCACTTATTTTTATGAGTTATAAAATGGCTAAGAAATATGCTTTTTTTTCTCCTCAACGCTTCACAGTTAATCCATCTGACTGGGCTGGGAAATGTAGGTGTGGGAAGGTGTTTCCCACAGAAATTCTTCAAACAGAATTCTATAAAAAGTATTTAGTATTAACAGAATGAGATGATGCTGATGCACACAGCAGTGTCCTAAGCAGACAAGTAGAGTTCCAATATTTAGCAGAGATAAAGTTAGGCTAGTGGCTTCTATACTTCAGTCCAGTTTCAGCCAGCCAGACTTGAGTTTGCCCAGCTAACACAGTGGCACTTGGGAACTCTGAGCAAACCTGGATCGGCTGCCCATTCAGCAGAGGAAAGAGTGGCAGCACTTTGAACTGCTCCTTTTCTCTCACTCAACTGGTATGCAAAGAATGCTTGAACTCTGCCCAGATTCTACGAAAACATTACAAATAAAAATCTCAGCTAGGAAAGATGAAGTGCCCAAGGAAGAGAGTATACAGTACAGAAAATATTATGAATTTATTTATAATTGAAATGTAAGAACAAGACTAGTTTTCTGCCTGCACTAAATAGACCATACTTGTCTCAACCACTACGTGATCAGAGGTAGATGTGCAAGAACTTTTTCTTTCAATACTTTCTTCTCAATACAAATTCTGCAAAATATGCTTGATTCCTCATCACATGTAGACACCTGAAAGTGAAAATTACATTTCAACTACATTTACTTTTTTATAAAAGATTATTAGAATTTTTATACTTACTGTAATGGTGAAGTATCACTGATTTCTTCTATTTTTAAGTGTTTTGCTTTTGGAATATCCATTGCAGTCAACTGATCATCCTGATCTAGACTCGCTGTCGTTTCAACAGTCATTGAATTCCTCCAGTTATTGACTGAAGTAGTAGTGCTGGACAAATCACTACTTGGTGTGTCATCATCAACTTCTTCAATGGCTATTCTTTGCAAAGGCTTCTAAACAGAACACATACCCCATGTCATTTGTTTAGCTTCAACATCAGTTGAGTACAGGCCTCACATAAACAGCAGCGGTTAATTTTACATAACTTCATGATAACCGGTTTCACCTGTAGCAGTGCACATGTAAGATTCCATTTTTGCCATTTATCTTTACTGAAAGTAAGTTCATGACATTCTATAAGAAGCCTTATATAATCATTTTATTGTTTTGCTCTCATAAACCATGTATCCTTACCCTAGAGGATCACAGAATCTGCATTCTGTTTCCCCAGTAATAATAATTTAAAAAGCAGTTTATTTCTTCTCCACTGTTAAAGTTCAATGGGCAAGGACTACCATGTATTTTGACCAATGACCCGGTCAAGCTTTGTAATTTAGCTAAACAAGTAAATATCCAGCAACATAGGCCTTGACTCTCAACTTAAAATTTTGAGATAATAAATATCTGTAATTCAGCCCTACTGCCTGATCAAGTTACATACATCATAAGGCAGTTAACTACACCATTTCTCTCTGCAATCCTTAGGCAGTACTAGAAGCACAGATGCTTCATCTATACCTGCTCTACCTCAACAAAACAACAAGGAAAAGACAATCAACCTAGTATCTCTACTTAGTTTAGCAGCCAAACTGAAAACTTAATGTGATTGTCTGTAGTGTTTCAGCTACTTCACAATCAATTCATTTAGGTTTCTAGAAGTAAATGTATCTGGTTATAGAGAGCATATTAATACTCCCCCCCCCGGCAACGTTTCCCGAGTGTGGTACTGTAGGCTGAATGCTTACACCACCACTACTGTTACACACATTTGAAAATGCTGAGGTTATGTTCTTGAAAAATATCAAAAGAGTAATTATGTAAATTTTGAGCTTCCCAAAAGCAGGATCAATCTATCAGGAGTTAGTCCACATAAATAAGCAAGAAGCGGATGTTAACTCTAAGCTCTACTTTTCACACCATTAAAGAAAGCAACTATCGAAACAAAACAACTTACTGTTGATTTCAGGTGTAATGGATTAACGATCACTTTCACTATATTTTTTATTTCTGTTTCTTTAATCAATACTGCAGGATATTCTTGGCGAGTCTGCTGCTCTCTCTCAGCTAATTCCTAAAAAAATGGCAAGTTGGCCAAAAGATCAAAAGTTTAAGGAATAAGATACATCAAAAGTTACATACAAAAGAATGAAAACATTCTACTACTATAGGCTTATGGAAAAAAGTATACATACATTCCTTATTTTATTGAGTTCATTTATTGCTTGTTTATTTCCAGGTTCCAGCTTCAGAACAGCTTCAAAATCTGAGTGAAAAAAACATATAAGAACTGTAGACATTTCAAGTTACAAAGTAAATAGCAAATCTTTAAATCTTTTATTTTCCTTTCACAGCTTTAAAATAATTAAAGGCAGGTAAGTTATCCTAGTGTTTATATCACGATCTAGTTTTTAAACATGTTTTTCAAATTATGTCTTAGTACTTATTATGAGCAACAATAGTTCTAATTTTACACAAAACCGTCTTCAGATCATGTGGATACCAACACAAAAGGTCTTATATGTATTCAATGAAAAACAGCAAAACCCCACCACTCAACTTTTGCTCTGATAACCTTAATCAATCAGTAATTCATTTAATATATTAAGATATTAAAAAAAATAATCAGGATGTCCTCATACTCATCTCTTCCCTATCACAGGCTATTTTAAAGTCATACCTTGCATAGCTTCTTTTAGCTTTCCAAGAGCAACTCTGGCAGCTCCTCTTCTGGCAAAGGCTTTAGAATAGGAGGCATCTAAAAGCAGAGCTTGTGTACAGTCATTTTCTGCCTCTTCATATCTCAGCAAAAGAGTAGAACAAAATTAATAATCAGTTTCAAGAGGTGCTTTCAACTGAATAGAGAGCTACCCAAAACAATTAAAATATGAAGACAGATCTTAATTACCTATATACACATAAATACACACTGCTGAGCTAAAATGTAAAATAAAAGTAAATTAAAAATATTTCTCAGCACCTTAACATTTCAGCCAAGTCTTTAGCTGTCTCATGACACACTGCTGATTCTTTTTTATCATCACATAGAAATTCACTTCCTCTGTGAAAATTAATGTCTAAAGCCTGTCAGAGCAGAGTCCACTCTAAACATTTAGTAGCCTTAAAATGAAAGTCTGCAGCAGAGTTCCGTACATCTGAAAACCAGAAGTTGCAAACAAACAGAAAAAACACAAGAAAGGAGAAGCAAGCACATGAGAATAAACTCATCTACATCTGAATTTCTGTGACTTGTCCTTAACTATTTCAGAATGTCAGTATATCCCTGAATTCAAGTAATTTGCTTTGTTGTAAGATCAAATTTTCTTATTCCAATTACATTTAGTTACAATACATCATGATTCCACTATGTGCATATTTAAGTATTTTGATTAATTCCTTTTCTCCTTCTTCAATCTATCACTGAATTTATAGGAACTGTTTGGAGTTGGTTTCTTTTTTTTTTTTCTTTTTTTTTCTTATCAGTTCTAGAGGTTTATAAGAATACCAATGAGCTTCTGGTGCATGTTATGTTTGGGTCCTGTTTGAAATGTAAACAACCATGATACACTGATTTATCACATAGAATTTATTTTCTTGCTTGGTCATTCAATTCTCATATCACTTCCTCTGATTCCCCAAAAACATTATTTGCATTGAGATGTCCTCTATGGCTTCAGTACTAAATTACAACTATTGTGTCAAAAATACTACCTGTGCAACGTATTTTGTAATCTCATAATTTAAGACTGAAGTATTGTCTCTACAGTTCACGTTAGAACTGATGACCAACATAATGGTCAGTTCTCTGCTTCTCATGCTACCAGTTTAAAATGTTAAAACTACTACATTATCAGAGAATCAAAGGATTCACACTTCAAAAATGGTCATATGTAATTTCTATAATTTGCAAGAAAGCATGCATTTTCTACTGTTACTGGATTACATTAATAAAGTCTAATTAAAAATAAACTAACTACACATACATATCTCCACTTAGTGGAGTTAAAAAAAAAAATTTTTTTAAAGTTACAGTTTCCAGAAAAAGTTCTTACTCACTGCCTTTGAAGCCAGGAGTTATAATCTTTTTACAGTGCAACTCTTAGTACCTGACTGGGTTTTATAAAAAAAAAAACTCAAAAAAACAAAAACCACAACCCAACACTTTGGGCAGGTCCTATGAGAAAGGTGGCTATCTAGAATTTTACACACATAAAAGAATGAAATTCGAACTTTATAAACTAATTTCATACTGATGCTATTTTATTCTCTCCAAACTTCTCTCCTATGAAATGCATTCTAAAATCACACCTACTGAGTTGTTCTCTCTCCCTGCTGTCTTAAATACAATTTTTTCTATATTGAGTTCTAGAAAGAGTCAGAAGGAATGACAGTAACTTGAGTGAAAATCTACTGGATCTTTCTACGGTCTAGATCACAACAAAGAAAGAAACACTGTAACACATGCAGTACTACTTACTTTTCAATCTTCAGATAGGCCATGGCTCTGTTAGCCGGCAGAAGCGCATTGGTGCCATCTGCTGCTATGCCACGGGTATAACATTCTATTGCAGCCTCATACTTTCCTTCTTTGAAATAACCATTACCCTGCAATGTTTAGGTTAGGGGAACAAAAACAAACAAAAAACCATTGAGAATGATCTAGTGCAATAACCTTTTCTTATCCTTTTTAGTAGACAGGGCCACAATATCAAGAAGATGGATCACAAAGAACATTCACATCAGGGCAGATATTTATGGCATATTTATTCATATCTAAGCTTGGAAGCAGACCACAAAAAGTATCTTTAATTTTTCTTCAAGGATAAAAAATATTTTTCCACACGCATAGTTTAAGTGCAGACTTATAAGTCTGTAATTTTTGGTTTACCTTTACTCTTGATGTTCAGAATAATCCACCCCGTACCTCCTGAATTTAAACTCAAGCTAAACAAAGCTGAACCTTTACAGCTCCTCTTTCAAGATGACTCTTCACACTGCACAAATGCGTTCTTTGTCCTGTTACGTCCACGAAACTCTTACCCTCAAGTATTACTTGGCCCCAAATGTTGCTGTTCTCTTCTAATTAATGCTCCACATAACAAAATTACATTGCTTTTTCATTTGTTTGTTACCAAGAGACTAAGATTATCTTTTGCCTCTCTGGACTAACATAAAGCCATGTATTATCTTCTCCACTACTACTCTGCTCACTGGCAAAAGAACAAAGGCCACAGCTCAGACTAGACAAGGATTCATGTCGCCAGGAACAGGCCCACAGTAAGTCAGCTCTGCTACCTATGAAATATTGCATTAGACTGAAACGTCTTTTCTGTGGTCTTTTCAAAGTTTTGTTCCATTTTACCTGCTTTATGTATGCTTTCATTCTTTTCCTACTAATTACCTCTTACAACCAGCACAGGAAACCTAAATATTGATAAAACGTCAGAAGTAAAAAAGATAGGTAAGAGAACAGAAAGAAAACTATGTTTTAGCTGATTATGTTATTTCTTAGTTGCAACAATAGGGAGGAGAAATCGATAAGCCAACTGTGAGTCAAGACCATGTATCCAGAAAAAATGTTTTAATTGCTATTCCCGCCAGCACTCCCTGAAGCGCTTTCTCTAACTACTTTTCAGCATATAATCAGGGGTTTGAAAGCACAAGAAACAGCCCACAACTCTATTTGGGCAAGTAGGGGTTAAGATGCACATAATATTATTTGTGAAATACAATTCAAGTTCTATTTACCATTGCACATATTTGAAACTTATCATATACAATTTGGGCTGCAAGAGCTACCTTGTATAATTATTGCTCCAGAAGAGTTCAAGAAGAACCCTGTCCCTCTCCCCTCCTATGGAGCAATTAAGGCTGTATTAAGGATATTGTACCTACGAATTTTAAGACAGTAACAAGTTTAATTTACATATTTGCTTAGCTAATTTGCACAACACAACACTTTTCTTTCCTAGATCTCTTCTGTTCCAGCAGAAACTGTGACTTACCAGATCTTTTTCTGTAATAGCTTTCTGCTTGAGCTGCTGGTCTTCAATGCGCTGCTTCTCTTTGTCTGTTAATTCTGGTCTGACTGCATCTTCAAGCTTTTTCCAGTCTGAACTCCCTTTTGATGACAGAGCCTGCAAAGATGCAATATTTTCCTCAGTAAGTATTTTGACTCTGCTATGCCAAGCACTATAACAGAAGGGCCTGTGCTGTAAGTTGAATGCAAACAGACAACATCATTTTAAACCGTTCTTGAAAATGTATTTCTATGAGGGACTGTGAGTGAGACTACTGCTTGGTAAATAGAAAGTATGTAATTGCTGAAACACAACATAAAGTGACTCATGAAACTTGTTTATATATATTCCAATTCACAAATCACTTATTTCTTTACTTACTGGAGACTTGGGGTTGTCATTCTGAAAACAATTTTTTTCAAGCACTTTCAAAACTATAATTAAAGAGGTATAAGGATATCCACACAGACAAGCTTACATTTACTAAGGTTACCATAATCAACATTCTCTCCCTGTCAAGAAAGGGATCAGACTTACATTAGAGTATTATGTTCTGCTAGGCTTAAACTCACTTTCTGGTTTGGCAGACCACAGCAATCAGTGGGACTACAAGCAGGCTAGTTTGGTTTATGGCCAAAAAACCACACATGTTCTGTAATACGTATTGCTACCTTGCACAGAAATACTAAGCATGACTGAATAAAACCATTAACATAGGAGGTAGAAAAAAAATATCTAATGGAAGACTTAAAAAAAGAATAAAAACAAACCACAGCGGTTGGTGCACACATCCAGTTTTACTCTGCTAATCCACCATTACACGGATGTTTGCATACATGCTAGTTAATCCAGAAGAAACTCAATTACAGATTTTGACCTCTGTGATCTTCAAATGCCAGAAAAAAAACACATGAGACTTTGCTGAATTCAGTTCCTGTTGCACGTTGATACAGATATAAACTGAATAGAATTTATTAACTTATGTTAGAGCCTATTAATCTTATTACCTGATTGATTTTCTTCAGTTCATTTTTGGCTTCAAAGTTGTTTGCATCCAGCTCTAAAACTTTTTCATAATCTATCAGAAGAGCAGAAAATAATGTTTCAGGTAGGAACTACAGGCAAGTAATAAGATAAAATAAGCAATAACCTTTTTCTGTAGTTATCTAAAAAGCCTGAGATCCTACAAAGATCGTATGATTCTACGATGTTTAAAGCTGAATTCTTCTAGAACTTCTAATACCTACAGTAATCATTGGGACTTGCTGCTTGCATTTTACTTTGCCAGTAGAATACGCAACATGGCATTTCCTTTCTTTGTTCACAGAAATGAAAATCAAATTCCTACACCAAACAAGCAAATCACACACACTTTAACAAACAACTTGTATGTACTTTAAGGAAAGGATTTTAAAAAGGCCCACCTTCTTTAGCACCTTGAAGATTTTTCAAAGCAAAACGAGCAGCCGCTCTTCTGGTATAAGCCTTTGTGTAATTTTTATCTAAAGCAAGTGCTAAATTGCAGTCAGATTCTGCAACAGCAAATCTACCAAAAATACGAATGAGTTAGTTGGGACACATCTAGGTAACAAAACTCCAAACATCAGCAAGTTACTTTACTCTTTATGAGTTCTCTCTAGGGGAAATCTTAAGTGTTTCAGAAGGGGAATAGGACAAGTATTTAAATATCTCTCATTTCTCAACATATTAAAAGGAAAAAGGACAACAGAGGTCAACAGTCTCTACTCCAACAAAAAATAACCAACTCCCCTTATACCTTTTCTTCCCCCAAAAACAAATTAAATCTTTTGAAGTAGAGCTCACTAAATCTGAAAGGCAATTATATTTTTTTTGAAGTCTTACACAGTAACAGAAGATCGCAAACTTCCAGCATGAAAACAGAGGAAAAGAGAAGATGGACTACAAGATTCTTTATCCTTTCTATTCTACTTTGAAACTGCAGAGCAGGTTGCAACAGCAGTCTTACACAGGTTTAACAGACCATGTAAATAACATAATCAGCATGCTGAATAATACAATCAAATTCAAAATCAGTCAAAAAGTCTGAAGGATTTAACAATAAAAGTCTTACTTTTTCATTCTATAAAAAGCTGATGCTCTGTTTGTAGGCAATACTGGATTGTACGGATCATAATGCATCCCTCTAGTGTAGCAATTTATAGCTTCATCAAAGTTCCCTTGTTTAAAGTAGTTATTACCCTGTGAATAGAAGAAAGGCTTATTAGCAAATTACTGTATACTGACAGACACATGACTTATTTTTGGTTAAAAAGTTCAAAGCTTGTATTTTAGAATGCTCAAATGTTTTTGTTTAACATCTCTTACAGCATACTTCTTTACTGTAAAACATTTCTTTTAACTACAATATTCTAAGCATCCCATATTAAATATTGCTCAGTATTTATGCAACACTCATTTTCAATACCTGTAGGTCATTTCCAGAAACCTGTAACAAACACATATATGACTGCTTAAATTTCCACAGAGAATCACTGAAGGTTGGTTGGTTTTTTTATTTTTTAGTAACTAGACTGAACACCTTTGCATTTCAATGTAAATATTCTCATTTCTGCCTCCTCTAGGATACAACTTTTATCTCATGTGCCCTCAACTGCTTCACTGCAGCCAAAATTATAACGGCCAAAGACATCTCAATTTCTCAATGTAAACTGCAGATTATATACCAGTGAATTTCTAAAGCAGCAGAGAAAGAAAGCAGATCTCACCCATGAAGACAATTAAAAAAACCCTTAGGGACTCTACAGAAGAAAAATCTGGACTGACAGATGATGTTAGGTGACTGTAAACATGGAAGTTCCTCAGAATTACAGAAGTTGCCCTACAACTAACTTAGCCTCTCTTACATGGCAGTGACAAATGGAACAGGTCTTGCTGTATTCTACATGTAAAATAAGGTAAAACTAAACTGGTACCAACCTGCCATTACCAAGGCAGGAAGATATACAAGCTCGACCATCATTCCCAGACGTAAATGGCCTGGCAAAGGAACTAATATTAAATTCTTGGTGGTTTAGTTTGGGGCATTCAGTTCTTGTGTTCAGGTAAACATGAGTCTGATTAATATGGCAATTCCATACAGCAATCCAACTTTTCAAAGTAAAAAAGCCACCAATACATTAACCATCAGAAGTGCAGAGAGTACACAAAAGTAGAGTCTGATAGGCCTGACTGCAGTTGATAATGAGAAGGAACAGAAATGCAGTGAGAATTATGCACGTTGGAATAAAAGGCAAGAAAACAGATATAAAAAATTCCAAACAGGCAATTTTTCAACCAGAAGTATACCCTCAATGAAGAATCTTTGAAAAGAAACTCAAGTGCTCCCACATCTTACTTGCTGCTATGTAAATCACAGAATCATTTAGGTTGGAAAATTGTTCAAGATCACCAAGGACAACCATTAACCTAAGAAGTCCACCACTAAATCATGCCCCTAAGCATCAAATCTACATGCATTTTAAATACCTCCAGAGACAGTGACACAACCACTTCCCTGGACAGCCTGTTCTAATGCCTGACAAACCTTTCAGTGAATAATTTTTCCTAATATCCAGCCTAAACCTCTCCTGGTGTAACCTGAGGCTGTTTCCTCTTGTGCTGTAACTTAGTTATTCGGGAGAAGACACTGACCCCCACCTTGCTACAACCTCCTTTCAGGTAGACTGCAATAAGGTCTCCCCTCAGCCTTCTTTCCTCCAGGCTAAACAACCCCAGCTCCCTCAGCCACTCCTCATAAGACTTTTAACCTTTCCTGGACATGCTCCAGCACCTCTGTGTCTTTCCTGCATCAAGGGGCCCAAAACTGAACACAGTATTCAAGGCGGGGCCTCAGCAGTGCCCAGTACAGGGGGATGATCATTTCCCTACTCCTGCTGGTCACACTATTTCTGATACAGGTCAGGATGCTGTTGGCCTTCCTGGCCACGTGGGCACACTGCTGGCTCATGTTCAGCTGGCTGTTGACCAACACCGCCTGGTTCTTTTCTGCCAGGCAGCTCTCCAGTCACTCTTCCTTAAGCCTGCAGCACTACATGGGGTTGTTGTGACCTAAGTGCAGGACCTAGGACTTGGCCTTGTTGAACCTCATCCCACTGGCCTCAGCCCATCTACCCAGCCTGTCCAGATCCCTCGTAAAGCCTTTCTACCCTCAAGGACATCAACACTCCCACCCAACTTAGTGCTGTCTGCAAACTTACTGAGGGTGTACTTTTTTCCCTCATCCAGATCATTGATAAAGACATTCAGCAGAACTGGCCCCAGTACCAAGTATAACAAATGGATATAATGCTATAACCTTTTCCTTCTCTGCAAGAGCTTTTTCTGTATCTACACGGATTCCATCTTCCTCAGAGTCTGATTCTGGAGATACGGAATCATGAGTACTATCTTCTTTATCAAGCTCTTCAAGTATTTTATCCTGAAATCAGATAAAAATAAATGATCTTCATTACAATTTAACAATGCAAAATAAATCAAACAGGAGCTAAGGAGAATTAGTAGTAGGTTTTTAAAAATTTCTACTGCTTAAGTCTTCTTTATTGCGGATTATTCCACACTTCAAAGGTAAGAGATCTATCCTCTAATATCGCCAGTTGTATTTAGTCTTATATTCTACTAGAATTATGAGCTTTTAATAGATTCATCATTAAGCAATTTTTTCCCCCTAAAGAAAAATTCAATCTGCTGGGTAAGAGCAGAGTCAATAGAAAACTGGTATTTCTCAATACTCTAAATTTTAAACACAATCTTTTTGGAAGAAAACTACTTTCTACGGTCATACAGCATCCAGTGTAGTCAGATACCAATTTGTGGATTGAACTCTTAGCACTATAAGAAAGTCTTAAGACAGAATCAACTAGGGAAAAGACTAAGTTAACAAGCAAATATTCTGACTCACCACATCAAGTTTTCCCCATGCTTCATAATCGTAAGACTTGATCTTGTTTTTCTTGTTTTCCTCCGTTGTTATCTTTGAAGGGACTTTACTTTTGCTTTTCTTCTTTTTCCTAAAAGCCTTGTTCCGAATTGGTGGCAAATTCTAAATCGAAATAAGCAATTTACTATAAAACAGGTGTGTGAAATTCACTTACTATTGAAGAATCTATAGTACCTGTATCTAGATAAAATACCTTTATCTACTGGCTAGTTTTAGTTTAGAAAAGTTCCAGCAAACTGTCTCAGGAACTCTAGAAAACCATTAAGACTAGCAAGTTTAAATCTTTCAAAACATAATAATAGTAAATATACGTACGATAAAAAGTTTTAGAAGACAACTCTCTGCAGAGTATCAATAAAGTATAACATCAATACAGTAAATGCCTGCCATAAATAAGTAATACTCATGCTACAAAGTTAAATATTGAAGATCTACCTGGAACTGATTAAAAATTTACTAGACCCATCACTTTCAGAGTTGACTGTCCCAGAGCCCTGTTGGTGGAACAGTTTACAGAGGAATCCTTGGTCTGCTTCAGATGAGGAACAAGTCAGCTTGACTAGCTCAGCTCATACCTTCTATTCAGGTATTTTAAGACAACACACGTAATTTTGCTGAAGCAAAAAGTAGCTATTATAAAAACTATCCCATTATGAATAGCTGAGTTAATATTGGCACTGGACTTGCGATTTTTACCTCTTCTGGGACACCACTCTGTTTCCTTAGTTCAGAATCCACTTCTTTAATATCTTTTTCCCAGCTCTCCAATTCTCTCATAAAATCCTGCAGCTCTTCAGCATTCTGCTTCATTTGCAGCTGTAGTTCTAGTGCTTTATTTGGTGCAGTCATTGTAATCTGCCAAATTTCAAAGAAAAAGCTTTCTAAAGAGCACTTGAAAGTATGTATGTAAGGAAGTTAGCTACTCCAACAATGAAGAAGTCTGACTTACATGCAAAATGGACTTCCCAATAGCATAGTAAGAACATTAAATAGAAAGAGATTAAGAAACAACACAATTTAAAGCATTTGAAAAAATGATGGGAAGTCACATATTTTGATAAAACAAGTATATCAGAAAAACAGTAAGTCATGCCTTCCAAACTAAGTGTAAGGTAAAGGGCTCAACAAGTCAATGAAAATCATGAAAGTGATAACCAGATGACCTTAGCTTAAATCCACTTATGCAGCGCTTCCCAGATGACAGAATGAAGAAAAATTCAGCACGTTAACGTTTAAGTTTTAACTTTAAAAACCAAAACAATTAATACATGCATACTGCTTTCATCTGAACAGAAACAAGACGTCTGACAAGCCAACCCCCAAAAGCACCTCCAGCTCCTACAAGTAAATACACTTAAAGATGCACATACTTTTAATACAGGAATGAGTAAACATGAAGTGTTTTATTATGAAGTGTAGTGAACTGTAAGTCTGGAATATTCTTTGAACGTGCTCTTTGTAGACGTCTGTAGCCCTCCGAGTTCCTATAATACTGTTCAATGATTACTAATACTTGAGAGTCTTTGTAAGTTTTATTAGCTTAATGTTAGTGTCTTAGGTGAAAGATGTTTCATTATCACAGAAATATCAAATAATGACTAAAAAGTAACCTTAAAAAAATTGTGGTTACAATTCAGAAAAAAATCCACATTTGTACAGTCCATTGCACAAACACCTGAAAGGATGAAGCAAACATTTTTTGAAAACAATCATGATTAGTAATTCATGATGAACTAAATACAAACTTAGACAAAGAAAGCTACAAGTGCGTGTTAACTACAACCTCTTGAACAAAAGAGCTCCAGGATCAGTTACAATCCTCACGTAAGGATAAATAAGCTATTTATACAGATAGTACGTGCACAATTTAAGAGGGGGGGAAGGAGTACATTATTTGTTTATTTTTAATATCCAGCAAGATAATTCTATGCTATTAGGCTATTATAAGATATACAGACCAAAGAAAGCTAATGATTTCTGCAATACAACGTGCTGGCCATAATTATGGACAAAAGTCTCATAGAAGATGGAAAAACACACTGCATGATTACCAGTGAACTAACACTACCACAACGGAAGTGTTTTTTTTATCCTCAGGTGTAAGCAGCTGAGTAGATGCCCTGATGCACCAGCTACTCTTTGCTTCTGTTACCTCCTATAATTATGTGGTAATGTGTTTACCCTTAGCAATCATATTTTTCCTAAAATTTGTTAAATATTCAGTCTACTCAAAACTAACTGCAAAGAGACTTTAGATGAGTAAAAAAAAAAAAGGTATTTTTTCTTATATTTCTAATTCAAGTGCTTTTCATTTTTCTGCCAACAACTGCAGTCACATACTGAACTGTTTCTGCAATATTCAGCCAGTTAATTCCATGAAACCTAGGCACGGGCATTCCATATCGCCAAGTGCACTTGGGGCAACAACAACTCCAACAAGATGCTTCAAAAGATGCAAGGAACTTTGCTATGATCTGTTGGACTTTCCTTTTTGTTACCACTACCTAAAATAACATTCTTAGGTGTGTGAGAATCGGTTATTAAATTTGTTTTCTGGCGTTCTACAGAGCGTCCTGCAGAATTCAAGCCTGCTCCTGTTACCCACTGGCCTAACACTGTCGCACACAGCTTAGCAACCACCTCAACTCGCGCCCTGAGGGGACTCCTTTCCAGCGCGGCTCTTACACTCTTTAAGGCAAGTTCGAGTTGAACCCCAGCTCTCGGGCCTTCCTTCGCTCCACCCAACACCCGAGGGGTGCCTTTCCCCAGTGACCCTGCCGGGGAGCAGCCGCGGAGCCCCAGAGGCCTTGCCGGCAGCCAGCGGCACCTCAGGCCCGCCCGGGCAGCGGGAGGCCCGAAGCAACCCCCGGCCCAAAGCCGTCTCTTCAGGGCGGGCTCCCCTTCAGCCCACTAGGCTGCACACCCCCTCCCCAGTCTCACCTACGTCGATTCCCGCCTCCTTCTGCCGCCGGCACCGGCCGAACCTCCCCACAGAAGACACCACAACCCCAGAACGAGCCGAACCCCACACTCCTCCGGCAGCAGCAATCCCGCTCCCCGGCCCACCGCCCTCTGCGCGGCCTAGGCCACGCCCCCCCGCCTCACGTGACGGGCATCCAGCCCGCTGATTGGCGTTGCCGGGCCGCCCGCCCTTTGCCCCGCCGCCGACCGGGGACGGAGGGGTCGGCAATGGAGGAGGAGGGCGGGGGAGAGGCCGCTCCGCCGGCAGCCGGGGAGAAGGGCGGTGAGGAAGAGGATGACTTCGGCTACCGGCTCTTCCCCGACCGCAACAAGAAGCCGCAGAGCTTCCTGGTCCGAAGCCTGTTCACCTTCCACAACAGGTGCCAGCTGATGCTGAGGATGACGCTGGACACGAGTAAGCGCTTCCCCAGTGGGCCTGGGCCTGGGCCTGGGCCTGCCCCTGAGGTGGAGGGCGCCCCGGCTGGGACCGGGGACGTCCGTGTCCCCTGCTGGAGCGGCCTGGCTGTGGCAGTGACCTTGGGCTTTCCTCTGCTGGCCGGAGGGGGCTGCTGGTTGAGGAACACACTGATGTTGGTTAAGACCAAAGCCCCACAGTTACAGAAGCTCCCGTGTGCTTTTGTTTTTTTCACCATCAGAAGGTCCTTCTCTACTTCTTGCTCTTAAAAATTTGAGAGGATTTGTCGATTTCTGGGTCACTTGTGCCCTTTTTACTATGTAATGTTGACTGTAGATGTTACTGAAAACAGTCGTTGCTGTAGGCTGCTCTATTGATGTCTGCTACTGGTAAAATAATGTCATAAGTGTCTTGATTCCTGGGTAGCTTTGCATAAATCCTGATTCGATGTCCCTTTATGTAGCCCGAACTGTAATATATGCCAGTTGCATTACATTAGGGGTTAAATACTGCAAAATATGAATTTGCATGTGTAGTGCTTTTCCTTTTTTTTTTTTTTTTTTTTCCTGGACTGTCTTTATATTTTGATTATAGATGACTTTCAAACCTTTTGTCTAGATAAATTGATTGCAGCAATGTTTTTCTAGATCCATATGCTCAACTTCTTCTTGAGGCTATGAAGCAGTCTGGTTGGTATGTAATGAATTCATCTTGTTCTGTGTAGTAACGTCACTGTTATATGGAGTTACTGGTCTTTTTTGAATGCTTCCTTATGACTTTGTTTGGGCTTTTCAGCACTGTCTTCAATGACCGGCATTTTTCTTGTGAAAACTGTGATGGCTGTGTCAGTGGAGGTTTTGATTCTAACACATCTCAGGTAGGCACTGGACATTGTTCGCTTTTTGAAGGGCTACCATTTTTTTTAGTGATTTTTACTAGAATTAAGTCTACTAATGCTGTTATCTGAGTTAAAGTCATGAAAACAAGAAAAATGAAAGGTGTTCCGTGGTAATGGAACTAGGACACTGCAGAACAATGAGGCTGTTAATGCTGAAAACCGCTGGTCTATACAGTCTAAATACTGTAAGTGATGTGTTCTAGGTCTCTTGAGTAAGTATGATGTTGACACTTGGTGAAAAGGCTACCTGTATTATTTTCTTTTACAGATTGTTCTGTGTCAGAACAACATTCGCCAACAATCCCATATGAATCGGGTGGTAACACATGAATTGATTCATGCTTTTGATCACTGCCGTGCACATGTTGACTGGTTTAAAAATGTCAAACACTTAGCATGCTCAGAGGTAAGTTAAAATGCTTCTAACATCGCCGTTAAGTACTACTGGTTATTAGGGATATTTCCTGTTTAAATAGGCATGCTGTTACTCAGACTTCATTTTATCTAATCCTGATACATCTTGTCCTTTCTGTCAAGTCAACTTAAACAATTTCGTTCAGAAAACAAATATTTCTTTTCACAAATGTTAATAAGTCAGTATCATACTAAGTAGAGTATGATTACTGTAAGTGTAACCACCACAGTTATTTACAAATGAGAATAGTTAGAGATGAAAACGCATTCACACATTAACCAATGTTTATAGGGTTCTATTTCTCCACTGCAAATCTTAGTATGTTGGGTAGTTATCCCAGTAGTGTGGTAACCTTATTTTTGTTTAGTTTTTTTTTGGTTAGCAGCAAACTTGTCTTTTCCTATAATATACATTTTGTATTAATTATGATGTTTCTAATAGTGTGCTTTAATCATGATGCCGTGTCCATTTCAGAGGACATAAGAATTTGCTGCTTGAAAGATTTTAAAAATTGATGTGTTAAGAGGTAAAATTAAACTGAGCGCAAACTAGTAAAGATTCCTTTTGTGTACACGACTTGCATGCATTCACATGCTTTTAGTTGATTTCTGATGTAACCCATGTCATTTAACCGCAGAAAAACTTACCTTTATGATTGCTATTATGAAAGTACCTTCTTGCGACTGTGGAAGTTAGATGGCTTTTTAGCTGTTTTTTCAAAATATATAAAGTAATAAAAAACATTATAGTGGCTTTGGCTTGGCTATTTTTTTTTGGTGGATTGGTTTGTTTATTTTTAATGATTAGATTTGCACAGGTTTCATCTATAAACAATATGTGAGTTTGGTACAAATCAGATTTAATAAAAATTAATTTTAATTCATTAATTGAATCTATATTCGTTGTTGAAGGGAGTCACAGTCACATATTATCTCTATCTTTGTATAGATTAAACTTAATGAACTAACCCCACGTACTGTCAGTAAAACGTTTTGTATAACCTGGGGGGTTGACCTTGGCTGGCTGCCAAGCCATTCTCTGACTCTCCCTCCTGTGTAGAATAAGGGAGAAAAGTAAGATAAAAGAGCTCATGGATCAAGATAAGGACATGGAAGTCACTCACCAGTCACTATCATGGACAAAATACACTCATCTGGGGAATTAATTTATTGCCTATTAATGGCAGAATAGGGTAGTGAGAAGTAAAACTAAAAATACATTTCCAAACCACCTCTTCTTCTTTCCAGGCTCAACTTTGCTCCTTCATTCCTGACTTTTCAGTCTACTCCCCCCATAAAGGCAGAGGGGGATGGGGAACGGGGACTGCAGTCAGTTCATAATGCTGTCTCTGCTGCTCTTTCTTCCTCATACTGTTCCCCTGCTCCAGTGTGAGGTCTTTTCCATGAGTTATAGTCCTTCAAGAACTACTCCAATTTGGATCTTTCCCATGGGCTGCTGTTCTTCAAGACCTGCTTCAGCTTGGGTCCTTTCCACAGTATACAATCTTTTAGGAATGCAATGCTCCAGTGTCAGTCCCTTATGGGCCACAGTTCCTGCCAGAAAATGTGCTCCTGCCTGGTCTCTCTATGGGCCGCAACTTCTTTCAGGGCACGTGCATCTGCTCTGGCATGGAGTCATTCACACTGCAGTCTGAGGAAATCTGCTCTGTTCCTTCTCAGGCTGCAGGGAGACAACCTGTGTCACCACAGTCTTGTCCACAGGTAGCAGAGGAATTTCTGCTCTGGTGCCTAGGGCACCTCCTCCCTCTCTGTTTTCACTGATCTTGGTGTCTGTGGTGCTGTTTCTCTCACGTTTTCCTTACTCTTATCTCTCACAGCTGCCATGTAGTGCTTTTTCTCCTTTCTTAAATGTGGTCATCGTAGCGGTATCACTGGCACTGCTGATGGGCTCAGGTTTGACCAGCAGTGGATTTGACTGTCTTCCTGACTTGTCTCAGCTTCTAATATAAACTGGGGATAATATTACTTTCCGTGTTCTTCTAGCAATTCATATATATATATATATATTTATATATGTGTGTACATATACATATCATCTTTTCTGCTCATTCATTAAGATTTAGGAACATGTGAGACTTGGTCCTTGGAGAAACTTACCTGTTCTGTAGTGATAACTTTGTAGTTCATTGTGGCTGAAAGGGTGGATATAAAAAGTAATATGTACTTAATGAGTAGAAGTGGGCCTGGGAGTATTCTCTGCCAGCTGCCTCCAGAAAGATACTGAAGAAAATAAATTGCTACAGCTTTGTTTTGACTTTGTATTTCCATGTGTTTCTCTGATTACGTGGCTGCTTTTTCCCCAATAGATTCGAGCTGCAAATCTCAGTGGAGACTGTACACTGATGAATGAAATAGCCAGGTTTAAATTTGGATTAAAAGGACACCATCAGGTAAAGACTCTGAATGTTAGTCTACTGATCTGTTACGAACCGTCTTACCTACTTGATCTCAGCCTTTTATAGCTGAAAACATCAGAGAAAGAAGTGGATGATGTGGACTTGCTGCTCTCTCTTAATTAACCTTTAATAACCTTTAGTGATTCATGATAAATTTTTTTCCACCTTGTTATTTTTGTTGGAGTGAAATTCCTGAATACTTGACGCTATTGTAGACCATTGCCACTCACAATGGATGTTTCATGAGAACCAAACAAAAAGCAAGGTTTGCAGGAAATGTAGTGGCAATACCTTACCCTCTAGAAGCAGATAAAACTCTAAAAAGTCTTTGAAAACTGGAGGAAGGAGAATGAAGAGTTCTAAGTAGTCACGCATGTTAAGTCTTAAAAGAATTACTTGTTTTTAATAATAATGAAGGCTATGGATTGAGTAGTTGCTCGTGTTAGAGTGGCAGTTGTAACTGGGGATATTTACATCTTTTTTTATCTTTTAATTGACAGACTGTAAGCAAAAGTAGCCATAAAAAGAGGTGTCAAAATGAGGGCAAGCAGAGGAGTCATTCCTTTGTTTTATAGCATTTTGATAGGAAAAGTACTAACTGGTACTTATGTCTGTTTCTTTCTGATATATTTTCTCTTGGGCCCCAGGTCAAATACTTGATAACCTACAACAGATACCAAACTGTATTTTAATTCCTGTTCTAAGAATTGTCTTATTTATCTGACAGTTATTTGCATGTGCAAATCTAAACCATGTAGTTAACATAGAATGAAACAAAAATGTACTTTAATGCTTGTTACAGGCATTGGTTCATTCTTATGTGATACAAAATTATTGTGTATGTAGTAGGAATTAATACTTGATAAAATTTTGGGGAAAAAAAATTATACTAATACTGACAGATTTTTCTTTATCTATTTTCCATTTTAGACTTGTGTACGAGACAGAGCAATTCGTTCCATTCTGGCTGTTAGAAAACTTAGCAAAGAAACAGCAGAAAAAGCTGTGGATGAAGTTTTTGATGCCTGCTTCAATGATCTGGAACCTTTTGGAAGGATCCCACATAGTAAAACAGATGCAAGACGTGCTTATAAAGACTTTCAGAACAGAGATCGCTATAATGCTAATTTGTAGAGGAAGAAAACATAAACAATTATGGTATTATCTAATTATTCTGTAACAGCTGGAGTTACAGTCTATGCGCACCATGCTGGTGGAAAGGGCAATTCTATCAAATGTATCGATTAATTTTGTATACTTTTTCCAGGAGGCAACTTCCATAGAAGTAAACGAAGTAAATGAACAAGGCTAAAAACGTATTTCCTCGCTTGTTATTCCAGCAAGATAATTTAGTACAGCAAATGACTTGTCAGATAATGATCTGCACATTTCAATGCATATTTAATTCTGCTCAGACTGACTAGGTCTTGGTTTCTAAAAGTTTTCTCGTTACTGAATAAATCTTTCCATAAAATCTTTACACTTCCACCACCTGTGATACACAGTCGTAAACTTGATGGTATTTAATGCTCCATTTTAAAAGGTGAGCACCTGAACGGGACCACTCTTCGGTCTAGTTGTAATAACTATGGCTAAACCCAAAATACAGTAAACTGCTGCATGGAATCCCAGCTCATCTAATGTTACAGGTACATAAAACCTTTACAGGTCCATAAAACCCTTTGACTTTTTAGGAGTTTGGATGACAGTTCTGCTTGCCAGATAAAACCCACAAGCTAGATGAGCATTGGTGAGACTCTTCACCAGGTGTTGGTGTAGCTTATGATCTTCTTACTTTCCTTGTTAAGTCCACCTGAGGAAAGCAAAAAGCTGATGGCTTCATCCTAAGTCTGAGAGAAGCTGTCTCGTTCCTCTATTATTATGGTCATCATTATGGATACAAGAGAAGCACATTTTCTTCTATTTCTTGAAATTAAAGGTGCAATTCAACCACAGGTACAGTTCACTGACATAATGGAGATGTGGGTCACAGTCAAAGGTTTGTAGGCATAGCTGCTGTAACAGTTACTGGATCGAGACTCAAGTCAGGAATTTACTTCTGTAAAGATGAAATGGTGCCCTGATTGTTACTGTTTCGTATGAGGTGCGAAACATTTTAGACAGTCTTTCAACTTCATAGGATGTCAAGGTCTGAATAGGGTGGTGGTGTCAGCTTTCCAGTGTAAAGTTGTTCACAACTGCAGAAATATAGAGTTACTGAGGTTGAAAGGAACCTCAACTATGGTGTTGCAACCACACTGCACGGAGCAGAGCCAGCTGAAGCATGTTGCTGAGGAGTGTGTCTAGTTGGGTTTTGAATACCTCCGAAGACCAAGACTATGGCCTCTCAGGATAACCTGTTCCTGCATTTGATCACCCTTGCAGGTTTGTCTGTTTGCTTTTTTTTTGTTTTTCTCCTTGTGTATTTCCTGTATTTCCTGCCAATTTCCTCTTGTCCTTTCCTTGGGCACCACTGAGAAGACTCTGGCTTAGTCTTCTCTACTTGCACCCTTGCCTCATCAAGTATTTGTGCACATTCATAAGATCTCCCTGAACTTGGTCCCTTTTCCAGGCTGAAGAATGCCAGCTTTCAGTCTCTCTGTAGTTGTGTTGTTCCAATACATTTACCATTTTCATAGCAGTTTGCTGGACTTGCTCTGCTGTACCCATGTCTCTCTTGTACTGGGAAGCTCAGAACTGGACCCAGTATTCCAGATATCTCACCAGTGCTGAGCAGAGTGGAAAATCAGCTCGCTCAGCCTGCTGGCAGTGCTCTTCCTAGTGCAGTTCAGGAGGCTTTGGACTTTGTTTGCTGCAAGGCTGTGTCGCTGACATACAAGTTGGTGTCCACCAGGACTGCCAGAGCCTTTTCTGCCCTGTTGAGGTCTCTGAATGGCAGCAAAAACTGGTGTATCAACCAGTCCCCTCAGTGTTGTAATGTCTGCAAACTTCCAGAAGTTGCACTACTCCTATCTTCCAGGCTGTTAGTGAAGATGTTAAACAGTATTGGCCCTGATACGAAAACCTGGGGCATACCACTAGTGTCTGGCCATAGGCTTCTGCAGGTACCTAACATGGTTAACAAATCAACGTGGGCTTGGGAACGTCTCCTCTGGAGATTTGAAAAGTGTGAAAACATCAATATGACAAAAATCTGCCAATCCTGTTTTTTTCATGTTGAAGTAAGTCAGTCTGGCAAAAAACCTCTCTGCTCTGCTACTTGTTGAGTTAAAACTATCTGGAAAAAAAAAGTAGAATGCCACCTGCTACCTTGATGGTCTTTGACAGCATTTAAGGTCATCAGGCAAATTTGCGGTTTGAAGCCAGAGTTCAGGCTTAATCAACTGGAAGAACATCTCCCTGTAGACAGAGATTTAATTTGTTTTCTATTGTAAAATGCAAAAGCAGATCTGGGAGACCTGGACACCCAGGTCCTGCAGCCCAGATTCTCATGCCCTCTCAGATGAATGTCCCTGTTACAGAACTGCGATTTTGTTCTGCTCTTACTTTCCTTGGCCCTGTGTATTTTCCTTTTTTCAGTTTTCTTTCTCAAAAAAGTTTGGAAGGAAAGCAAGAAAAACTGGATGAGAGTGGAGGTGTGACTCCATAAATATATTAGGAGAGGGAATTTAAATCATGGTTCGAGGCTGAACAGTTATGAAATGGTCATGGCTTATTTAAACGTGAAATCAGAAGATGTATAAGCATTTGAAGAGCGAAGCGAAGGTATTCTAAATCAAATAGAGAACAAGGAATATGCATTGTTTATACTGAAGATGAAAAGTGTAGGGAAAGGTTGAATTCAGAATAAGAATTAAGTCCTTTAGTATTTCAAAAAGGAAGAATGGCTATCAATACAGACCAGGAGATGAGGTATTAGAAAGCAGCACTGATAAAAAAGACTTGGGGGTGCTGATGGATGAGGGGCTGGACATGAGCAGGCAGTGTGCACTTGCAGCCCAGAAGACCAATCACACCCTGGGCTACATCCAAGGATGTGTTGCCAGCAGGTCCAGAGAGGTGATTCTGCCACTTTGCTCTGATGAGACCCCACCTGGAGTACTGTGTGCAGGTCTGGAGCCCTCAGTATAGGAAAGATATGGACCTGATGGAGCAGGTCCAGAGGAGGGCCACAAAAATCAGGATGTTGGAGCACCTCTGCTACAAAGATAGGCTGAGGGAGCTGGGGTTATTCAGCCTGGAGAAGAGGAGGCTCCGGGGAGATCTAATAGCAGCCTTCCAGTACTTGAAGGGAGCCTACAGGAAGGCTGGGGGGAGTCTTTTTACAAAGGTCTGCAGTGATAGGATGAGGGGCAATGGATTTAAGTTAGAGAATGGCAGATTTAGATTGGGTATTAGAAACAAGTTCTTTACTCTGAGAGTGGTGGAACACTGGAAGAGGTTGCCCAGGGAGGTGGTTGAGGCCCCTTCCCTGGAGATATTCAAGGTGAGGCTTGATGAGGCCCTGGGCAACCTGGTCTAGTTGAGGATGTCCCTGCGACTGCAGGGAGGATGGACTAGATGATCTTCGGAGGTCCCTTCTAGCCTGGACAATTCTGTGATTGTATAAAACTAGATTATTGCCTGTTCACATTTATTTGCATTTTATCTGTTTTAGTAATCCTGTATTTCAGGATTTCTCCTGGATATTGGTAAAGTTTGTAAAGGAGAGTGGCTGTTCTGCCTCTTTTACCCTCTCCACACCCAAAAAGTAGAACTTTGGTTTCTGATTCTTCACTGCAGCACTGGGGAGGCCACAGTGATAGGCTGAGTGAGATTGAGTTTGAGCCGCTAGATTTGAGATCTTAAACCCTTGCAGTACCACCTTGGTGTATTTTACTCACATGCTGAAGGCTAAAAAAAATCACCAAATTTGGGATCAGAAATGAATTTTTCCTTGTTTAATTTGATAGAGATGACTGATATTTCTGTTGAGCAGCTGGACGCTATTTCGTGCTGTTCCGGCACTAGGGCACATCTTTACATCTGCAGCCTCTGAACGAAGAGTCCTGTGTGACAAGTCCAGTGCTGAGCTGAGCTGTGACAGTGGTGAGGCTGGGTGAGTCTGGTCTTCAGAAATGAGATCTGAAGCAGGCAATTATGCTTGTGCAGTACAAGCTACCCTGCACACCAAGGTGTTAGCAGGGAGTTAGGCTTCCTGAGCCTGTAGCGACCACTGGGACAGAGTGGCCAGTGAGAAAAGCAGACCTGGAAGGAGCAACCACCTGAACTGCCCAAGAATTTTGTGGTGTATGATGGTCCTTTTTATTGCAGAGATGAAGCTCATTGGAGTGACCTTGAATGCTTTCTCTTTTTTGACTGTAGTGTATCTGAGCTGGGATGTTGGCCTCTTTATTCTAGATCTAACACTTGTCAGCAATGGGAAAGCTTTTACGACTTGAGTCCTTTATGTCCTCAATTGCCAGTCGTGTTCTGGTTCTCTTTGATGGTGAAGGACTGGGTGTGATATGTTACCATCTTCTGTTCTATGTTCTTATACCTTTTGTGACAATGGGACTCAGTATATGAAGTTTTTTTCAGGCAGTACATAACTGCGAAATCTGGCTGTGGTGGGGCAGCAGAGTACCTGGTGAGACTTGAGCAGCAATGAGGCACTGAAGGAGAGGGAAGGTTCAGACATGCACAAATTCCAAGTGCCTGATGGGTGCTAAGGCTGGAAGGTGAAGGTCCTCTCAAGCACCTCCAGAATTAGGCAGCCTCTGAGGGGGCTCTTATTTGACTGCAGCTTTGGGCTGCTAGTCCACCTATTTATTTCACATGCCTACATTGGATCTGACCATCATTCTGTAATTTCCTCCTGAGAAGGATTGTCATGTAATTAGTCTCCAGCACAATGTGCCTGCTCCTCAGGTGTTGCTCGTGAACAAGCTCCATGAAGAGATGATAGCAAAGACAGCCGTTTCCCCTGTCCTCTGATTAGGGTCAGGAGTTTGTCACCATTTCCTGAATGGCAGCCAACATAACAAACATATTTAGATGTAACCACTGTTTTCAAAAAGTACAATGCAACAGATCCAAGCAGCGCATGAGAGATGTGATTGGGCCTGATGTGTCTTCAATTGTTCTGCTCATAGAATCATAGATCATTTAGGTTGGATAAGAACCTTAAAATCATTGAGTCTAACTGTAAATTTAACGCTGCCAAGTCCACCCCTAAGCTGTGTCCCTAAGCGCCGTGTCTGCATATCTTCTAAATACCTCCAAAAACGGTGGTGTCTCAGCCACTTTTCTAAGCAGCCTGCTCCAGTGCATGATAACTCTTTCAGTGAAGAATTTTTTCCTGATATCCAGTTTTCATGTTGGACTATGAGTGGGTGGCATTTATTCCCAGGTATAGCATAATTCGTGTCTACAGGTACCGTTGCTTCTGGAGCTTAATGCAGATCCCTCAGAAAATCAAGTTGTTTTGGAAGAAGTAACATCTTGGCCAACATTCTCCAAACCTGCACTTCCAATAGTTTCACAGAATTTCAAATGGAGATTTCATAATCTTATTTTCCTGGAGTAATTCCATCAGTGACTGACATAATTGCATGGCTGAATATCTGAACAGAAAAAATTGGATATAATACTCTACGTGCCTATGGAGAAAATTACACATTGAATTCTAAGCTTCCCATCTTTGATGTAATTTAGATAGACCTTCTGGGTTTTCTAAAATCCCCTGAGGATCAGAGATGCCTTGGAACAGCATAATCTTGTGTGTTAATATTCCCTTAACCTTTACTGCTTTTCAAATCCCCATTTTAGTAAATATGATGTATGAAGCTCAGTTTTTTATAATACTTCTCACATATTCTGACAGATAATTTATTCTCTTCATTTTACCTTATTAACCAAAGTTCTACTTTAGTGAATGTGTGTGTGTTAGTGTGGTTTGCATTTGTATTGCATTTTGACCAAAACATTGTTTGAACGTGTACAGTTGTCTGTTATCTAGAATAAGCTTTGTCAAGTCTAATTAGAAATGGAAAATATGGCAATAAAGACTAGAATATACAAGCATACAAGCTGCTGCTGCTTTAGTATTGTTGATAGATGAACACCATAAAAATCTGGGAAAGAAAGTGTTCCAGAAACACCAGAAGGAGACATTAGTGATACAGCGTATGCTGAGATATACAAAGACATAATTATTTAAAAAATTATCAGTGTGAAATAAAATTACATAATCAGGAAATATCAGCTTAAGCAACAGATACATTACTGTTACACCAAGTCAAATTGTAATGCACTACAAGTCACCAGAAGGCAATTGGAAGAGTCTGATGGGTGTTTTGTCTTTCCCTGAGAAAGGGGGAAACAATAATTACATGAAACTTTGCCCACGCTGTTTATCAATTCAAGCAATCATTTCATCGCTTTAGGTGAGATTTTAATCTGCATCATTTTTTCTCATCAAAAGAGGTTAAAAAAAAAAAAGAAAAAAAAGAGTAAAACCTCATTCCAAACATGAAAAATACCGCAATCGATTAAGCAGCAGAGGGAGCTGAAGGACCGTGGAACAGCATGCAGTTGTGGAAAGCCACCTGCAGACCAAACACAGCTGTTACTCAGTGTGCAGTTCAGTTTTGCTTCAAATCTCTGTTTTAATCAAATTTCCATAACTCTAATGTTAGAATAGGTTAAAAAGTAAACATATTTTAATCGCTTTATTCTGCTCTGGTGAATATTTTCTTCCTTTAGAAGACCACCTCAAAACATATATAGGAATACTTTTGTATCTGTGCTGCTTTGGATCTCAACTGTGTTTGCAGGGACAGTTAGACAAATGCTGGGATGCATGTGGCAGACCAGAACATCAAGCTACAAAGATCCATCATGAGTAATCAGAATCATGCAAATTACTTTAACTCAGTTCCTTATTCCTTACACCTGAATTTCCATTACATTTTCATTTTATCTCTGAAAGATTTTGAAGTTTTGACAAAAGAATGTAAAACAGAGCATCTTTGAGTAGTAAAGACATATAATTTTACAAAGGAGTGTAATCTAATAACAAGTCTTCAGGTGTTTTATTTTTCCTAGGGAAGAGACACTAGCTGTGACATACTGTCATGGTTTACCCCATCCAGCAGCAAGGACCACACAGCCACTCATTCACACTCCCTCTGCCCCACCAAGAAGGGTAAGGAGAAGACACAGAAAAGGAGGGGAAAGGGAAAAAACCTCATGGGGTGAGATAAAGACAGTTTAATAGAACAATCTAAGAAAAGGAATATAACTAATAATAATAATTTGTGACACAAGTCACTCTGACCACCTGGAGAATTGGCACCATTGCAAGTAGTGATCATGAGCATCCCTCCCACCCCCACTAGCCCCATCTAGATACTGAGCATGACATCTATGGTATGGAATATTCTTTTGGCCACTCTGTTGTTCTATGGGAAGCTGAGAAGAGTCCTTGAAAGGCATAAACATCCCCTAGCAACAACTAAACCAATATGTATTGTTAACATTCTTTCACAGCCATTAAAGCACTTGCTGGATTTATGCCCATGCTCCCCACTCACTGGCGTCTGCTGGGGAAAAGGCTGTAAACAAGGCAGGTCTGAGTGAAATCTGGGCAGAGTGGTGGCTGCAGAGGGAGCAGGAGGCCTTTGGTACCCAGTAACTCTGGTTGGTTCCCTTTTCTCCTTCACATTGCAAAGTGGAGTAGCCTCTCTCTCTCCAAAATGCTTCACAGCTGAACGGTTTTCCTTCATCTCCATTTCATCGTGCTGCTTTCTACTTATTTGAGTGAGTTTCTTCTCAGTGAACACATTACGTGGCTCCTCAACTTCCTTCAAATGTATTAGTATGTGTGAGTAAATAAGGAATCATAGAATTGTTTAGGTTGGAAAAGACCTTTAAAACCATCAGATCCAACCATAAACTTAACACTGTCTCTAAGTATTACATCTACACGTCTTTCAAATAATAGCTCCAGGGATGATCACTCAACCACTTTCCTAGGCAGCCTGTTCCAATGCTTTACAACCCTCTCAGTGAAGAAATTTTTCCTAATATCCAATATAAATCTCTCCTGGCACAACTTAAGGTCATTTCCTCTTGTCCTAGTACTTTTTACTTGGGAGAAGAGACTAACACCCACTTCACTACAACCTCCTTTCATGTTGTTCTTAAGACTTTGTAGGAATAGTAGGTATGCTCATTCTTCTTTTCTTTTTGTTACTCATTACCTCCTTCTCACACTGTGCATCTCCTACGAACAGAGAAAGGAAATTAAATCATATCTGGGGAACTGATCTGTGATATTATATGTGTGAGAATGAGGGGTATTTCACCCCAGTGTCCTCTTTCAGTTTCCACTTCCTAAGCTCACAGCAGTGGATTTTACTTAGATCGCTTCAGTCTGCTCTGGTGGAGTAAACTGTGAATTCCCGGGAGAACACTATAAATCAGGAGTTGAATCTTCCTTCTCATCTCTGGTCAAATGCCCATAAATACACCTAGGCATGTGCATGTGTCTTGACTGCATCTCCCCCACTCCTTCTGCACCCCAGCTCCTGCAAGTGTCCTCCATTTCTCAGTTGCTCACATGCTTCCTGCATCTACAGTGAGCTTTTGTTAGTGCCAGCTGAGCCGTCAGGCTTTAGTCTGTTGATTTGACACTCTGGTGGAATCTGTTTGGGAAACCGTTCGGGAATATGCTTCTTTAGTATAGGAACCATGGCAGGGAATGGAGTTTACCAGTCAGACCTTGTGCTGATACCGAGCTGAACTCCTGACAGGGCTGGATATACATTCGTGGGATCTGTGAAGAACTCCTGGGTATTGCAGTATATGTCTTACCCTCATATTTCACACCTGCTGCTGTAGGTCTGATACCAGGAATAGGAGAGTAATTACCTTTAGGACTGGGAATACAAGGAAAGAAGGTCACGTGTACACATTTCCATCTTCATTCCTTTTTCTGACATCCAGGTAAGAGCAGAGGTAAGTCCAGCTCTAACATAACAACCCTCTCCTTCTGCTCTTTGGATGCATCCAATAGAGTGAATTTGCCTGCCAGCCACTAACTGAAGAGGACTGGCCATTACTTTTTCCAGTTCCCATAAGTCTTTCTGCTTACTGCGTGCAAAATAATATACCAAGGCTGTTCCCTTCCTTCTCTTCAGAGTGCCAATAATCTGTCAGGACATTCCCTGAGAGGTATGAGAAAAATCCATCTTCAAATCCCCTCAGACATTTGCTTAGAAAGGAAGAAATTCTCTGTATTTCAGACACAGGGGCTCAGGAAGTTTTCCTAGATTCAACCAATGAGTCTTGGATATCTGTGTCCTTGATGAAGGTAGTTCTTTTAGAAATCATGATGTTCACAGTCCTTTTTGATTACCTCTCTTGGGTAGAAAATGGGCTTTTCTGAACATGTTTTCTAGAAACCCACTAACACCTCTCAGAGAGTCCAGGTATGTAACTTGCACACTGCAGATTTCAGCATGAAGTTAGACACCTACTGCATGTACAGTGCTACAATCTTAAAGAGAGTGTCTTTGCCTGGGAAAAAAGTAAACGTCAACATTTCTTCTAATGTTTCTTTTAAATTTTAGTTTAGGGAGTATTACAAATAAATATTATGACTTTAGTTTGCTTTTGTCTTCCCATGTTGGCCTTTGTAGATGCTTTTTGAGATACATAACCATCACCTTTCATGACATTTTTAACATAAGGAACATAACTCTAATCCAAACGCTGGCATAAAAGGCAGCAGATGTGGTCCCAGAGGCAGGATGTCTGAGGACAGATGGTCTGAGGTTGTCTGAGGGTGGCTGAGGCACCTGTGGGTGAATTTTAGAAGAACATTGTGGCAACAGACTTTGATATTCAAAATCACTGTTCCCTGTGGTGACCTTTCCTCTTGCTTCTTTGAGACCCTCAGACTTGCTTCTTGTCTCCTGAGAGTCTCATTAAACTGCTACCTACTGTCTCTGTCACCACGTGCCTTCAGCAGCCATGGCTGCAACAGCTATCATCGGTCCTCAGGCTCATTTGCTTCTGTCTGAGATACTTCATAAACTAGTCTTCACTGCAGCACTGGAGATTTCTATAGAATAGACAACTCTGCAGTTAGGTTAACAACTGTGTAGAAGCTTTTAGAGACATAGACTTTGTCTAAATTCCTTTTGATATGCATCAGTCCTTTCTTTTTCTTACTTTTTGTGTGTGTGTGTGTGTGTGGCTTTGGTTTTGTTTTGTTGATGTTTTTTTCTTTAACAGAATCCTTGTCCTCTGTCACTGCTTCTGTTTCTCTCCTTCAGGAATCTTTCTTTCAAGATGTGTATACCAGTCTTTCAGGGAAACAAACTCTTTCATACCTCTCTGGAATTTCTGATCAGTAAAGCACTTAAGCACTTACTTACATTTAATCATGTAATTTTTGCGGACTTACCATTTGTTCTCTAGTGAACCACAATACTCAGTACCTTGAAGGACTGTGCTCTAAGTGCATCAAGTGCACTTGGAGTTGCTCAATGAGTTATTGGATGTATGGTCCTCTCGAAACACAAAAGGAAAGTCATTAAATTGATGTGCCACACTTCCTAAGTAGTATGTTAGCTTCAGTGGTCTCTTTGCATTTCCATTTGAAGTGTTATTGTCTGCCTGCTGAGACTCTTGCTGCTTTATAATAGTCATATCTTGTCCTAAAGTGAACTAGGCTTTACTATGTGTTGTTAAAAACCTTTCACAACAGTGGCTGCTGAAATTCAGTCCTGAATGGTAAGATTCCTGAGTGTAATTTGTTGAGTTTTTAAAGCATTTGAGGGTCCTTTGGCATGAAAACCACTCTACAAATATAAGGTCATTATGATTGCGACTTGTCTCTTTGGAGAGAGAAAATCTGACTGCTCTAAAAAATCTTAGCAGCGTCCTAATCCCATTAAAGCCTTAGATTTTGTTCATTCAAGTCACAAGTTACTGAGCAGAAGTGGAAATAATAGGATACTGTTAGCAAATTGTTTTTTTTCCACATCATGATTATAACTAAGTTACCTAAGCCAAATTTTCTAACCCAAGTTCTGTATAAAAGTATACACCTAAGTTCAATGGAAGGAATGATGCAGACATCATGCAGATGAAGAGCGGGTGTTCTCCCTTAATGCTGTTCTTTGATTAATACTTAGATTTCATATCTTAAAATAATGAATATTTCACACAGATTCAGAGTTACTAAGAGGGTAGACACATAAACTTGAGATTGTAAAACATACATCAAGGGATGAAAAAGAATCACTAGTAGGACAAGAGCCATCCTAATGATAAGAAAATGTATTTGTGGATGTTTTTTTTTGTCTTCTAAACAAAGTTTTTCTTCTGATAAATCCATAAGCTTTTTTGTATTCTACTTTCTTTTATCTCCCTCCACCCCCCGAAATCCTTATTTACAATGTTATATTTATGAACATATAGCTTCATGAAACAGAGAGATTTTAGGTGAAGATTAGCTCAGCCACTGTAAGAACTGAAGTAACAAAATGTGCTTTAGCTGTCTGGTCATACAAGTTCAGGCACTGAAACATGCACAAGTAAAGCATGGAGAAAATGTTGATGAGCATCCCAGAAGGCAAAGTTTGTTTGCACAATCCATTTCTTGATGGATTTAAAACAGAAAACATTTTTCTTGAAAACTGTGGTCTGTTTGCCAAAGTACATCTTTTCTCACTTGTGAATGTAGAACACACTTGTGTGCAAGTACTGATGGGGTGCTGTAGTCTCTGGTCTTGCAAAGAAATGCTCACAGGAAGAACCTGCACGTTGCTGCGAACCACAGACATGGTGGAACTTCAGGAGCTACTCACCACATTTGCTGTCAGTTTTGTCTTCTCCCTATTATTTCACATTCCTTCCATAAAAGGAAGAATGGGTGACACATATTTGATTCTTCACCTAAATATTTTTGTATCTGTAGCTGTTCTGTGCGATTGAGGTAAATAGATTAGCTGGGGATTTGGCCTGGAATGTGGTATAACATGTCTAAGTACTGTCAGAGAATTTCCTTTCAAAAAGGAAATTGCATACTTCATATAACATAGTTGAGTTTATAACACAGAATAGCTTTGCCTGGAAATCTGTCTTCTTTCTCTTTAAGAAAATTATAATTTCGAAATGTATTTTTTTTCCATTTTCTTTATTAATCCTGCAGCTGAATGGTTAAAAGCTCATGCTCTTAAATTTCCCCCAACTCCTACACATTAGCAAGATCAGAAAAATTAGCATGATGAAACCTGAATTGAGAACCAAAAAACTTCATGTACTAAGGAAAAATATACTTATGTTTGTGTATTTTCGAAAAACAAAACTATACAGCAGTGATGTGTCTAATTGAATGTCCCAATATCAGTAATTGTGCTGTCTATGAAAGAAATTTGTTCCAAAGTCAAAGTGTCACCTTGCTGTCAAATAATCCCATAGATTACCATAAACAGAGCTAGCGAAATTGTACTGTGACTGAAATGATATGTGATGTGAATCCTAGTCATTGCCAAAGACATGACTTCCATTGTAATTATCTGCCTACCACAATAGCTTCCTTCTGCCAGCTCTTGCTTACCTGCTGCAACACAAACTCATTAACATTTTTGTCGATGCAGTACCATTTGTACAGTTAACCTTTGTGCAAAGCGGGGTCATTTCTTCATTATGATGGATTCTGTAATACCACAACAACTTGCATTGAGGATTAATATTTCTCTTTTCTTCATTTATGCTTAAATTAGAAATTAGTCTAGCACCTGGGTTCCATTATACTGAGTTGCCTTGTCACTTGTGGAAAATGCAATTTAGTTTACAGGTAGCTTCAGTGTTCTCCATCTAAGAAGGGATTACTGCTCTTGCTCAAACCTACTTTTAAAGGCAGATAAATCCTTGCACATTTCATCTGGGTTTTGATGGAAAATAAAAATATTTTTCAAAGTAAATTAAAGAATTATGGTTTTCACTTTCAGATACCAAACTGTGCAAAACTTTTGCTATATCGAGACCTTATAATAAAAATGTTACAGTCACTTTTCTAGATGACACTAGGCTAAGGATTGATTTGATATCAATACTTTAAATTCATAGTAACAATCTTAGGTTTTACTTCATTTTTATGGTCTGCATGCATAGCCTCTTGTTGTATTTGTTGGACCATTGTAAACTATGAACAGCTTCTGTGATACCTATAGAACACTTTCCATAAGTAGTTACTTGATCCTTGTAAATTTAGATTAGAATTATCACAGCCTGGCAGTTTCAAGACTGACAGTAAATACATTTTTTAAATTCACCAGAGCTGAGAAATATAAAGAGAGTGTTAGTGCTAGCCAGAGGAGTCTATTATGTTTCAGGTCTTGGGTAGATCCGTAGTTTGTTGCAGTTAGTGTATATAATAAATCTGATATTTCATCTACCCGTTTCATGATTATTATTAGGCATCCAGTGGGTAAATTCCCCCTATACTTCTCACAGTGGTATGGTTTGTGAATCTGAAGGTAAACGTCATATTGATAATTCTACATTTATGAGTTCTCTCCCTTGTACGTAACAGACACTGAGCTGTTTTCTTGCCAATCATGTCCTGAGAGCTCCATCCCTTTGCCATCTCCTGTGCTACCCAATATTTTTTTCCTAAAACCCGCTTAATCTCTTTTTCTGTCCTGCTTCTGCCCCACATCAGTTCCTTTTAAATTCTTTTCTAAGGTTGCCTGGAGTTTCTACCTTCACTTTACTGTGCAAATTTCTAGTCCCAGTTGACGCATCAACAGGGAAGCAGGTCTCTCACAGGCTGCATATTGGAGACAGAAGAGGACTCTAGGCAGCAACGAGGTGTGTTATGTCAGGATGCGTTTCGCACACTGATCAGAAGAACTCTGTTAAAATCCAGAGTGTGAAAGTTTGCCAGACAATAATTCAACAGGGGAATATGACCGAATGCAGAGCAATCTGAGACAATTGCCATGATGTGAAATGAAAATAAGATCTGGTTGTTTTTCATGAGATATGGTTATAGTTACAAAACATGCACTTAACTCTGTGACCTTGTAGATCTGTGGTACAGTATAGACATGGCTAATATCTGGCCACAGGCTTTGAACTTACTTTGCAAGCCCTAGGACAGAGCTGTGTCAGGTTTGCTCTGCCTGAAATGATGGGTTTTTTTAACTTGATCTTGTTTTAACAGCAATTTTCCTAACAGCTGAGTGGTTGCTGCCAATTTGTTCTGCTTTCCTTATCTTTGTAGGGTATGATCCTAGTTTTATTGAGGTAACAATAAGCAGTTGTTCTATATAGAATGAAGTGTTTATGACTGCCATAAAGAAGTAGTATAAAGAAATGTCAGCCTCCTAGGACAGCATCATCATCGAGAAGAGAAGACACACAGATCACAGGAGGGCAGATGGGCTGATAAGAAATAGGCTCAGGCTAGCACAGGACAACCCACGGCTACAAACAACTCACCAGTGGTCCGCTAAAGAAAGGAAGGCCTGAAGCTGAACAAAACTTCTTTTAGGGATAAAAAAGATAATAAATAAATAATATCTAACATAGGTAAAAGGCACTGTATATAGTAAATTTGGCTGTAATGTGGAGCTTCAGATAGGTGGAGAAAGAACAAAGTGTAAAAATGTGTCAGCAAAAATATAAAAATATCCCCAGTTATACCATAGAGCGAGGAAGAAGACACCACAAACATGAACATCATACTCCTCCTGGTGAAGTACTTCAGATACTGACACTCATCATAAGACCCACCACTGCCACAAGGCTGAAAACGCTGACCTCAGAACATGCAGGGTTAGGGTCTGTATAACACTAGAAAGAGGGGTAGAAACTAAGTGTATAAAGATTTTAACATATTATTATCATTACTACTACTACTACAGTGGTGACTTTTTTCCAATAGAAAATAAGTATTTCTGTAGTAATTAGGTCTGAACCCAATAACATTTCATGGATTATGCTGTTACAGTTTTGAGCAAATTCTTGGCTGTAGATATAGGATATGTTTTCCCTTTGATTGTAGTCAAAATTCTGAGCATAGCAACATTAATTACTTTAAATGGGAAAGGTTTACAGGCAGAATTCAAGGAACTGAAGAAGTTTTTTCTCCTTATTCCTGTAGCTTGCTAAACTCACAGAATTCTTTCCACAGACCAGTTTCAAGTAGAGAGACAGAGCCTTTTTCCACGGGCTGATCCATTTGCTGGGGCACACTACATTTTCACTAACCTTAAATGTATTGATTGACCATAACCTCACCGGGGTGATGCATCCTCTTTCAAAACCATGCTTACGTGAGCACCAGAAACCCAAAGAAGTCACCTGGATTTAGGTACATATTTTCTTAAAATTGATCCTATTGTCCTATGCAGGTTATTCATAGTGCTAGGAAAACAGAATTTTGTCTTTTGTGTAATAGGGTCTCAAGTGTGTGGTTGTTCTCAACCAGGAAATTACTGTAGACCAACACAACTACTGGCTATTTTTCAATATGGGCCTTAGTGTGTCTTTGAAATACTGTGTAATGGGTGTGTTCACTTTGGTAGTTTGAAATAAATGAGACAGAAATAGAAGGAATATTTTATGTGCTATGTTTATATGAAAATGAGAAATGCATCCTTTTTCTTGTATAATAAAGCTTGTAATATGGAAGGCTTTCAAGATCTTTCTGAGCATCTGCACCTAGGGTAGAAAATAGCCATTCAGTGCCTGGAAAGTTCAATCTAAGGAGTACAGCAGTGAAATGAAACAAAAAAGACTCATAATTACAGGTGAAAAGAAACCTTAATTGCTCCTGATTAAGGAGGGGGAGGACGGGGGGCGGAAAGTAAAGTAAATTAAGCAAGTGAAAGACATAGAAATATTTTCTTGCATAGGCAGTTTGAAACACTATAATTATGGGTGCAAGTGTTAAACCAGATAGCATACATTTTAAATAGGCAGTACAGCAACATGACAAATATGTCCATATTTGCATATACTTTATTTTAAAAACATGCCAGTGCTGCCTTATATATTCAGAGCCTGGCAAGTGGAAGTCAAAGAGGTCACCAGTACAGCTGGTGCAGGTAATGCAATTCCCATCAGGCAGATTTAGAAACTCTGAAGAAATGTGCTGAACACAACACTCCATCTGTTTGTAACCTATTGAGGCAAACACACAAGTTGCATGCTTTAAAAAATAGATATTATATCGTTTTAGTATGTTGCATTATTTTTGTGTGGTCTGTTACATTTCAATATGCATCATTTGTTTGGAGAATATATTAATATAAAAGTGATGTATGTTAAAGTGTATGGGATTTGTCACCCCAGTTCTCTTTCTGATAAAGAAAACAGGAAACATCATAATGGCTAACCTAACAAAACAAATGTTGAGAAACCTTTTATGGCCATACTGTGCCAGGTGGTTGTTATTAAGAGCTGTTTCAGGGTGAACACTAAATAAAACGATAAAATCGTTCTGAAAAGGTGAAATAACAAGCATGGAAAGTGTAAGAAAAATACTTGTGAGAGACATAATAGGCCAAATACTTCTCTTGGACAGCCATGCAGAGCTTTGGCTAGATGCTATGTAGTAATTTTGCCAGAGAACAGAATTGATGGCAGTATTTCTAGTACTTCAGCTTTTAACTACTTTTTTACTCTATGAGTACTACAGTAGCTTGAGACAATGACTGAACAGAGGATTTTGTATTGTTTAGTAATTACTGCACTGCAACTTCATAGTATGTCATGCCTGTAACTTTCCAATCATCCTGTCCAGGTTGCCTCAGGAGCAGATGAGGGAATATGCACCTGCTAATGGTACTGCATTTGGCAGTAACCGACTGCTTTTATGTCTTACCTCCTGCTCTCCTACCAGCTTTAGCCATTTTCTCTGGGACTTCTGGGTGCCCAGCAGTCCACTCAAAACAGTAGCAGGACAAATGACAGCTGTCTATGTTCAGGTCATCTATATTTTGCATGCTCAGTTAGTCCAATCAGCTGCCCTTGGGTACACACTTGCATTGTGAACGTGTTGAGCACTCTGAAGGTGTTGCAGAGCCCATCTGCTCACACACTGTGGATCTGCTGAAACTGTCCTTAACTAGACTTGCTAGGCACGTGCTGATTAGCTGCACAGAGCACCCAGAGAGTACTTGGGATGTCTCAACACATCCATACTTTTACTTTTGTAATAAATCACAGAGGAAGTGGAGAAATTAATTCCTTAACGACATGGCGCAACTTATTCCTCTTTTCAGATTCAGTCTTTTTTCCCTGGATGATGTCTTGAATTGCAGGATATTTCAGGTAACATCAGATTAAATTATCATATGCAATTTGAAAGATACTTATGGGTCTATATGGTCAAAAGGAAGACTGTACCATCAGGTCTCCAAATGCACTTGCTGAACTTTGAACTTTGAAGTTTGAGTTTTCAGGAATATATTATCTGATGTGGCTGAACTGAGGGCCTGGGCATGTTAAGGAGGCTACTGGAGGAACTGGATCCATGGCTGAATTGTGAGGTACATCTGGCAAACTCTGCTCTGTGGAAAATATTCATGGGGCCCCATCCAACCTGATTCCTTAAGAAAATATGACTTATGGGTTCACGATATTAACATGACTGTCCATCCATCTTATCCATTTCACATGCTCCCAAAAAGTGCAGGAGAGGGAGAGAACTGACACCACCAGAAGTGGCTACAAATAAGCTTGGATGGGTGATAAAAAAGTGGAGGTATTACACTGAGGGCCTGAGGGTGCTGTAGGGGTGCTGATGGTAGAAGATGAAGAAGCTGAGAGTATCATCATGAAGAGGGAAGAGAGTAAAAGGTTCATGGAAAATGTGGGGAGATGTAGAATTTTTGTTGTGTATTGTAAAGGACATCACAAACTCTTTGGAATTTACTTTAGCCACTGTGTACTTTGCATTAGTTATTTTCTTGCTTTACAAACCTTTCAGCTTTACTGCGTATGCATATAATGTCTTCATTAAATGGCTGTCATGTGGGTATGCAAAGTGACTAGGACTTCAGCCCTTATCAGTAGTATCTTCTAATCATGCTTTGTTCATTTGAAAACTGGATGAGTAAATTTCTTGTCATCAATGAGTTAAGTACTCCTCACAGTTCTCTTTCTTCTCGGCATCAAGAAAGTTGTGGATAAAAGAAATACTCTCAAGGCCAAACACTTGCAATCTCAGTTTGTTTGTGCATATTAAAGCTCTTCTATTAAGTGTATCTTTTTAAAACTGCCTGAAATATTTGCGAGTAACTTACTATCGAGATAAAAAGCACAAATGAAGGTGATTGTTAATAATTAAGTATTATCTGCCATGTACAGCAACTTAAGACACATGAAGTTAGAATATGAATAATTTAGATATGAACCATGTCACTTGATCCCAAAACTCTTAGCTCAACAAACATAACAGCACAGCTTGTGTTGTGCTCAGCCTGTATTTTGCTCATACTCATTTCTGACACAAATTTTAAATCTGTTTTTGTACTCTTAATAAAAGTGGATAATAAGTGTTACTTCATTGAATTGATTTGGTAAATCAGGAAACCTTTCTGAGATCTTCCTTACCTTATAGCTCCTCTCAAAGATGATCCACTGGGCACTCACTGACTGCAATCATTTCCTCTTTTTTGTGCTTAAAGAAAAATTGTGTTACAAGGAAGATCAATAAAAACAATCTCATATACTGATAGGCACAGTATATATTTCACCCTCTAAAAATTGATCCTTGGGAGGCAGAATGCTTTAGTAACCAAGGGATGAGGATGTGGGCTCCAGCTGCACTGCTACCATGACTGGGCTGTGCAGAATGGGGAGAAGATGGTGCCATCCTCTCTGTGCTTCTGTTTCCTCAGCAAAAGGAGAGCACAATGATGCTTAATTGCCTTTCAAACTGTAGATGAAACATGCTGTGACAGTGTTCATTATTAATGAAAGCAAAGTCATTATCTTCGAAAGTCGGTCTTCTTTCCTAAACCTGAAGTTTAATTAGTGAAAGAAAGAAACATTGTTTTAACTTTTGTCTATGATTTCTTGCAGAGTGGCAATGGGCATATTACTTCAATTTGAAAGTTTTTGAAGAAATGAGACAGGCTTTAATAATTGATGTAATACGGCAAACCATTCCTAATATTCAGTTAAAGAATCAGTAAATTCCAGTTATAAAAACTGGTTATGAGGAAAATACATCCCGAGATATTTTAAAATCCACTCTCGGCATGAAAAATTCATTTAACAGCACTACTCAGTTATTGTTTGATATTAGATAAACGGACTTCGAGAGAGGAAATTTTTTATTTATGTAACAAGAGGACTTTGTTTATAGAAAAATGGATATATGCGTACATATATATGTGTGTATAAATACACTTATGTATGTCTGTTGTAATTTGTAACATAATCAAAGAGCAAGCTGATCCTTTTCCGCTACAAGGCAAGCATCTAGTAGCTTTTCGGCTCAGTCATCCATATAAAACATAGGACCTTTGTAAAGACAGCTTCACTGAGTGTGAGACTTGAACAGCAACATGGTTACTAGGTACTTCAAGCTGAGGTGCCTTTAGGAATAAAATTGAAATGACAAACACACCATCACCATTTAAAAAACTTTTACTATTAGGAATATGCTAATATTCCTATTTTGTGCAAACATCGGTTAACTAGTGAATCATGTCAACTCTACATTCATTGTCAAGAATGTATTGTCATTTTATCATCTTTTAAGTCCAAGAAATATTATACAAAACCCAGGGATGTCAGTAGAGCATAGTAAGAAAGATACTCATTGGTGTTGAGTACATTAGTGCATGAGTATCCTTACACAGGAGGGTAAGTACTCATTATATCCGAGTACCTTCAAAGTGGTACATTAAGGGTAGAATGATAAACCATAATTTTCTGAATGTCACAGAGGGGTTAAGGGAAAGATAACAGTACTACTCATATTCAATTCATTATTGACATATTAATACATATGTTAATTGAAAAGGATACTATAAATAAATCTGTAGGTCACATGTATCTTAGAAAAGTCAAAGGTAAGAGGTATCCTTATTCCATTTAGAAATAAAAATTCTAAAGGACTTTAATGAAGTTCAATAATTCCCTTTAGGAATAACAGTATCCCAATCTCATATTACGACATAACCACAGTTCTCATATGTTGGAATGATACATAAGATAGCAAAATATTAATTTAAGATTCATACAACTAGGATGTTTACTTCACATTTTCTCACCAAATTGATTTTTATATCCTCTATAAATCCATCTCTTAGTCTGAGGATAATTAATGTCTTTAATACCTTTCACTCTCACTGTGAAAAACTCTTCTAAAATATCATTTGCAAACTGTGTTCCTACTACTGCCTTCAAATATTTTCCTTAGTGGAAAAAAAAAATCTGATAATTCTCATGGAAGAGAGAGGGAATGTAATACACATTTAAATTAAATGTCTTATTTTCAAACGCATTGCCTTGTGTGTCTTTTTGGTCCAGAATAAAATATTGGCACTAGTCTGTTATCAAAGAGATATTTATATGCAAGACTTTATTCCAAAGTTTCAAATCAATAGCACAGTATCCCAATTTTTTAAATTATCCTTTACTATATTTTCTGTACCTTTTTTTTTTTTTTTTTGATATCCAGGCCCATGCATGCGTGCACACACATTCTCTCTCCCTCACACACACAGATAGGTAAATATACATATACACATAAGCTCTTTATAATATTTAATGGAAAGCTGGACTGAGATTTTAACTTTTAATATTAATGCTGCAAGATTATGAGCAAGTTATTTTAAATTTTGTAATGTTGATATGAAACAAAAGGGGTTTTTGATAGTTTTAATAGAAAAAAAAAGGATACTATTTCTGTGTCTGCTGTACAGGTCTCTGATCTGAGTAAATTCTTAACATATTATAAGCATCTGACTAAATGCTCAGTGAAGTTGACACCACCTCCTTGAAATCTGGATATATCCAGGCAATATGCCTAGAACTATACCTTGGCACTATCCCAGGTGTTGTCATACACTGTATCTAACTTCTTCGTGTTAATTTTGCCTTTGGAGGGGAATAGTAAGGGGAAATCAGACAAATCCTACTCAAGGCTCTGCTGCTTCTCTTGGCTTTGACTTCATACTGTGTGGAGAGAAAAAAAGAAAGTATCAACCACCAGCACCCATAATCCATGGTAATAAAATAAATTATTAGTTGCAAAATATTTTCAAAATTTTATTCCATTCATCTCTTCATGATCAGAGTACTGAAATTCTTTAGATTGTTGACCTAATTCTCAGTCACCTAATTTATTCACACTGGAATAAATAGCTAAATTAGAAATACCAAGGTGGATAATACTGTAGTGATTAGAAATTAGATGGGATGGAACTTAACCATCAATTACAGTAGAGGCATTAAAAAAAAATAATAAAAAAGTTTTGTTTTTTTTTTTTTTTTTTCTCCTGGGGAACTAACAGGCTTTGTGATACACACTAACCTGATCTGCCACTGGTACAAGAAAGCAAATGTAAGGTCTATATTCCAGGTAGTAGTGACTTACTTTTGGATCTTAAAACCTCTACTATGTACAGAGGAGACACATAGCTTACACACCTAATTTAGAATCTTTTAATCCTCAGATATTTTTTTTCTCTTAGGAAACTGAATCTTAGATCACTCTCTAGTCTATACTTGCCCAAATATTGTTTAGTTGACCCTTTTTTCAGACATTATTTATCTGAAGATTGTGCTGAATGGATGTTCTTGACAAGGAGTAGCAACAAATACACTTATAATGGCCAGATATCACAGGTATCTTGTCATTTTCCACATAAAATGCAAAAATCAACAAGTATTGAGGCAGAACCACTCTTTTGTCTTCAGTGTGATATTTCAAGGTCAGAAAAAGTCATGTTAATGAAGCAATTTAGCAAGTAATAAATAGTGCATTGCCATCGCATGTGTTATATTTCTTCTACTATCTGGATTTCTGTTTGTTGTATTTTCAATCCCACCTTTCCATGAATAGTAATGTTCAGGTTTTTAAAATGAAGTAAGATGAATGCATAACTATATTTTTACTTCAATACTACCAATCATGTGAAGTATAATGTTATACTTCTCATACTGCTTTTCATTTTTTGTTGTAGCATCTGAAAACAGAATATATCAAGGTAGCTTTTCAAACACTGAAAAAAGTTCAGTGTTATATATTGACAACATTTGCAGATGTAAAAATTTTGCAAGGCAGTTACATAGCGTTTGATGGCAAAAATGTTGCTGATTGAAATACAGACCACTGAACTTTGCAACTCTTATGAGTTTCAATATTTATTGAAACTCACAGGCTATCTCTTGAGAAAATCAAGTGACATTTGGTCATAGCACTGAGCTGAAGGATGGCACCCTTTGAGATTTCATTTCTCGACAAGTTAGCTTATTGCAGATGTGGTCTAAGTCCTATGTACTAATACTTGCGGGTAAGAAGTACTTAATCTTTAGGATGTATTTCCTAAACCTAATAACCCTGTTTGCAATTAGTTAACTTGTGAATGGCAAGCAGGACTTGTTCTGCAAAGGTCGGTGCCTTCTCCCTGCTAGAGTATTGCTGTTACTCTCTCAGTGGATACTGCACCAGTTGCCAGAGAAGTCTTAAAATTTTTGGCATTTAGAGTAACAGTGTCATTATGTCACTTTTTACACAGTAACTCATAGGTTAGATTATTCACCCAAGACTACCAGCCTGCACCCAAAGCTCACAAAATCACCAAGTGGCTAAGGTTGGAAGAGACCTCTGGAAGTCATCTGGTCCACTGCCCCTGCTCATGCAGGGCCACCTAGAGCCAGTTGCCTAGGACTGTGTCCAGATAGCTTCTGAATATCTCCGATGAGGGATACTCCACAACTTTTCTGGGCAACTCATGACAGTGCTCAGTCACCCTTACAGCAAAGAAGTGTTTCCTGATGCTCAGATGGAACCTCCTGTGTTTCCATTTGTGCCCATTGCTCCTGGTCCTGTCACTGGGCACCACTGAAAAGAGCCTGGCTCTGTCCTCTTTGCACCGTCCATTCATAAAAAGATTCCCTTCAGGCTCCCCTTCTCCAGGCTGAACAATTCCAGCTCTCTGAGCCTTTCTTCATATGTTAATTGTCCTTGTGGCCCTTCACTGAATTATCTCCAATATGTCTATGTCTCTCCTGTACTGAAGAGCCCAAAACTGGACAGAGAACTCCAAGTGTGGTCTCACCAGCGCTGAATCAAGGTGAAGGATCACTGCCCTTGACCTGATGGCAATACTTTGTCCAATGCAGCTGAGGATGCCTTTAGCTTTCTTTGCATTGAGGGCACATTGCTGGTTCATGTTAACTGAATGTCCATCAGAGACCCCCAGCGCCTTCTCTGGGCAGGTTGCTTTCCAGCTGGGGGACCCCCAGCTTATACTGGTACATGGGGTTGGTTTTCGCCAGGTGCAGGACTTTGCATTTCTCCTGGTTGAACTTCATGAGGTTCCCATCAGCCCATTTCTCCAGCCTGTTGAGATCCCTCTGGATAGCAGCATGATCCTCTCTGGCATATCAGCTACTCCTCCCAGTTTAGTGTTGTCTGCAAACTTGCTGGGGTTACACTTTGCCTCATTATGTTAAACAGGAGTGGACTCAGTACTCGCTCCCGGGGTACACTGCTTGTGACTACCCTCCAAATAGACTTTGGGCTGCTGATCACTGCCCTCTGGACCATCCAGCCAGTTTTCAGTCGACCTCACTGCTCACGCAGCAAGTACATCAATAGCTTCTCTGTGAGGATCTTATGCAAGACAGTATCAAAGGCCTTAATGGAGTCCAGGTAGACAATATCCACTGCTCTCCCCTCATCTATCAGACCAGGTATTTAACTTCAGAAATTTACCAGGTTGGTCAAGTATAATGTCCCCTTGGTGAAGCCATGCTGACTACTCATGATTTTCCTGTCTTTAATGTGCCTGGAAATGGTTTTCAGGACTAGATGCTCCATCATAATTATGTCCTAATAAAAAATCTACTGGATCCAGAGCAAAAATAAGTTTCTTTCTGCCTCTTGAAACTAGGCTTCCAAATTGTCACAAGTGCAAAAATCACAGGCCTAGAAATAGGTGAAATATTTCTCAGTGAGTGGTTTACAAATTCACTGGGGCTGAAACAGAACTGGAGTTCTGTTCCTTCTGCCTGTAACTGGGTTTAATTTTTTCCTGTGGTCTATTGTAAAAATCACTTTTCCTCCAGGAGGCCTGGCACTGGCAGATTAAGATTTTTCAGTGAGCTGAATTGCTCCATGGAAGTGATTATCTTTAGATATTGATCATAAGAGAGCATTTGGGACACTCGTTTCCTGAGCTGGTTCCATTGAGTTATAAGACAGAGTTAAGTTGGATGACTCTGGGTTCAGGAATTTTATTTGCAGTTTTGAAATTTTAGCAATCTATTCCTGATGTGACAACTTCCCCCATTTTGAGCAGGTAGTTATCAACAACATCTTTAAAATGTTTTTTGTGGGTCTCATCAGTTATTTACAAAGTCATGTTTGTTGTTCTTTGTTCAGTTTTAAGAACCAGGCTTGTCCTCACACTTTTCTGAAGTCAGTGGGCACAAGGTTCCAAAACCTGGTGCTGCTGATCTATGTCTGGATAACATCAAAGGAAAGGCGAGGGACAGGCAGAGGGCAATGTGCTCTTGCAGACCCAGGTGCCTTGTGGATGCTGAAACTTTAGCGGACCACCAACTACCTTCATCTGCACTGGGCAGTGCCAACTAACCCCTGGTTCTTCTGAGTAACTTCTGCTGTCTCTCACTCTGTGTTTAGTAGATCTCGGTTGATGATGGCAACACTGTGCTGCATTCACTTATACAGCAGCTGACAGTCAGTTCCCAGATGCTGTCCTAATCAATTCAAAGACAAATGCACTTCTTTTTCCTTTAGCAAATGCATTTTGAGTAGTTTATGATGTTTGGATATATTCATTTTATGGCATAGTATGCAATTTTGTAGCTGGTGATCACTCTGTCACGTTTCAGAATAACACAGAGGCTATCTGCATAAAGAAATACTTTGTCCATAATTTGAACTGCAAAATGAAAAGTTTCTCTTAAGCACACTTACACATTACTTCCCATCTTGCCTGAGATTTGTTGCATTCACAATTGCAAAGACTTTCCAAAACACATTAGTTAAATGGAGCTGAAAATCAGTCATGCATATTTTATGGGAAAAAATTACAGATATATCTCCAGTTGTAAGTTATAAAATATGTCTTTTCTTGGACTATTAAAATATTCTGCCCCATTTAAAATAAGCTACATAATGAAACTGATGTGCAGTAATAATTTTACAATTCTTAAAAACATAAAACACTTTGCCACAAAACGCATTTTGAGAAGTTTTATGCATAAATTCAAATGCTTTTGTCAATTCTGATAGAAAATACAGTAAGAAAATGATGTGCAGGTGAACACTGGGAATAAGTCAAAAGGAATTTATTTTTTTTTAGTAGTCATGAAGTTTTTTGCCACATTTGCAAAAATTGAAAAGGGTAAGTTAAAGACAGTCAGACTTCCTAAAGTTGAAGGAATCAAGATAGAATCATACAATGAAAAATAACTTGCTCAAAATCTACCTAACAGAGATTTTTCAAATTTATGTTACAGAGAGAAGGAAGATTTTACGGTATTTAATATGTCTTAGATTGCCATCTTATGTGATTCAGAAAGTTTGCTGACTCTGAAGAAAAACTTTTTGATCACCAGCCAGACTTGTATCAGTACTGTGCTTTTATGCAAATTCCACAAGAAATATAGGGTGCTCTATTATCAGCATCAAATCCAAAGCACCGGGCAACATATGACATGCATTTTGATGGCACTAAATTGTTAATAATTAAGAGAAAAGAAAATGGAGTTGGAAACTCATATCTTTGCTGATGAAAAGTGAGTTATAAATCAGTGGTTTAGACTACAAAACAGAGTCTGTGGATAGCCTTCCTATTTTATAAGTCATATTTGTCAGCTTTTGTAAAGCTCCAGACATTTATCAGAAAAATTTGGAGATTATACAGGATACATCTCTGTGTACATAGCGCTAATTGAAAATACTCATAATTTTCCTCAAAATATTTTTTTTTTTTATATAAAAAGATATTATTATATTTTTACAAATTTAATCAATGAGTATGTACAAAAGGTGCTTTCTTTTTATGCAAGGAATTGGAGTCTCCCTTTACATTTTTTGAGTACTGAAAACTTCACAGACTAAGTTGAGCAGTTCTACTCTAAATTTATAGTAGTTGCTTTCTTTGGGTTGTTTAAAATTAATACTGTCAGCTGACTGCTGGAGGAAACCAAAGCTGAGGTGCAATAAGAAGTTTAAGAGCAATTAGCACTGATGAAGTAATTGTGTGCAATAAATCTAAGGGAGCTCTCTTGAGCTGAGAAGGGTATTCTAACACACCCTTCAAGTCAGGACATGAAATGCAATAAATCTTGGTTTTGTTGATATCTGCTTAATTCAGCCAGCTCTTTCAAAGTAGCCTTTGCAAACTCACTGGTTACAATGCCTTGCTTTGCTGGGTCCTTCATGTTGCTGCATTGCAGCTGGAGCCTTTTAAACCTTCTCATACTGTGTCCATTGAGCAGCTGGTCCATGAAAGATCTGGTCGAGACATTAATTGCTAGATTCTCTTTCATTTTAATCCTGTGCTGACTAGCCTTCACAGAATTAACACTGAAATGTCTGCATAGAAAATTGTCCATTGAAGTGGGAGTTGAACAGAGTTTCAAAAATAAGACTTTTTTTAATAATAAAAAGTTAAACTGTGTCTTTGGCTTCTTTCCCAGCCTTGCTGGTTAATACGGCGTGGAATTTTTATAGCCTGAATTAAAAATAATTACTGGAATCCTGGAAATCATATGGTTTCAAGTCATACATCTTGCAAATCAAAGCCTAACTAATTATGTTATTAAATAATCGTTATTGTCTAGTGACTAGCAAATGTAAGTTTTGAAAATCAAAAGAAAATATGCTGTAAAATGAGCTTAAATTCCATTAGTTGAATCAAACAATGAATGATAAACTGAAAACTGACTTATTAGCTAGTTGCTGAATAGTAATCCAAAACTGGAATTTTAAGCCAGTAAGGCTGCTGTCTGGGGATGGCTGCATAAAAACAGCATTCGGGCAAAATCCTTTCCTCAAGACTAGTTTTGTTTTGAAACAGGTATTTCAAATAGATGTAAATAAGCTCCAGATTCTGAAGACTACCTGTTAAGACGCAGTAGAAAAAGCTACAGAAAAAGCAATTTGCAGTGCTTATCTACTGATTTAGTTTTTATTTTGTACGCACACACACACTTCAGGAAACCTTTGCAAACACTAGGTATTTCTCAGTGCCCATCCTTCTAAAAATAGACTTTACCAGTCCATCCTATAAGGAGACCCCCATGAGGACTTACCTAATCCTGCATCTCTTTTATCAGGCAGGAGTTTGCACGACAATGAGTTTCCTGCAAATGTTATTTCCTAAGCCTATGCTTTGTGAACCTGAACCTTCATTCCAAAGGACTCTGACACACACATACACATAGACAAAAGTAGCACAGCACATTATGACAAAACATTTTTGTACAAAAAGGTTACACTTAGAAAAACCCTGGCTCAGGCTTACCAGTTTGAAGAAACTATTGAAAGACAGATCATAAACACGACAATTAATATAACTTTTTTTTCTCTTTTTTTTTTTTTTTTTTTTAAATAGGATTTTGTCTGACCTTCTTTGCAGCTTTCTTTGCAGCCAAGTTGTCTGGGCAATGAATATGACATGGCAACATGCCTTGCAGACCAGAAAGCCAGCCACACCCTGGACTGCATCAAAAGAAGCATGGTCCGCAGATATGGGGAGGTGAGTCTACCCCTCTGCTCTGTTTTTGTGAGACTCCATCTGAAATACTGCGTCCAGGTCTGGAGACCCCAACATAAGAATGACATGGACCTATTGAAGCGAGTCCAGAGGAGGGCCATGAAGATGAACAGAGGGCTGGAGCACCTCTCCTATGAAAATGGGAGTTGTTCAGCCTGGAGAAGGGAAGGCTCCAAGGAGACCATGTAGCAGCCTTGCAGTACTTAGAGAGGGCCTGCAGGAAAGATGGGGAGGGGCTTTTCATTAGAAAGTATAGTGATAGGATGGGGGATAGTGGTTTTAAACTGAAAGAGGGGAGATTTAGATTAGATATTGGGAAAAAATTCTTTATTGTGAGGGTGGTCAGACACTGGAACAGGTTGCCTAGAGAAACTGTGGATGTCCCATCCTTGGGAGTGCTCAAGCCCAAGCTGTATGGGGTTTTAAGTAACCTGCTCTAGTGGGAGATGTCCCTGCGTGTGGTAGGAGCTTTGAAACTAGGTGATCTTTTAAGATCCCTTCCAACCTGAACCAAGTTATGATTCTATAAGTCTATGAATATATTCTATGATAACTGGCTAGGAAAGACCTACTAACTCCTTTTAATGCTGCCTTCAGAAATTCTGTTTTTTATATTTTTCTTTATTATTAATTAAAGTGGTTGGTAAAGAATCCAGAACTAGAACTTAAGTTCTGACTGGAAATTCCTTTCCTTCTCCTCCAGGTATTATTAAGTTTTTAAATGTTTGCTTTAGAGAAACTGAGGGTGGAGGAGTTCTAACATGGCACGCAAATGGTGAGCAGTATCCTGTGTTGGACTGTTACCAGATGGGAAGAAATGAGGAATTAGAAGAATCTTTAGGAACACAAATGCTACACAAAGGTTGTGGTACCCTGTAGAAAAGAGACGTGCTTTCTGCGGAAAGATATATTGTACCTATGTATGAGGTGTCCTTTGCTAGTTTTCCCTTAAGTTTTTCTTACCTATGTAAGTTTTTGTGCTTTCCAGAATTCCTTCTGAAAAAGAGCAGCACTGCATGATTCCTGGTTCTAACTACTGCTGTAAAAAACACAGCCCATGAATGCCTGACAGTATACTACAATTCCTGCTGAATGTTGTTTAAGCTTGAAGAAGAGAAAGATCAAAAAGTATTACTGCCTGGACTGAAGGTCCCTTAGTCCCACTGGTCATTCTATGTCCTCAGAAAGATGCTTATAAGTCTGTGGACCAACACCCACATATCAACTTCTTGCTTATCAACTGGAAGTGCAGAATTTAAGGAAGGTGGGACATAGAAGTGTTTTTTTTGAGATGTGGTCATCATGTGAGACAGTTTTCTTAGCACTTCAGAGGCAGTATGACCTCCATGAGTGTCCTCAATACTTGTCAGGTCACACTCATCCGCATTTTTGCCTATCTCTTAACCTTTAGGCCACAACTTATTCTTTAAACGCAAAGTTGCCATCTGCTTGGCAAATGGTGTGCTGGTAGGACAATGAAGGTGTCCCAGTGTGGTGTCCCAGTCACTTACAGGAGCCTTTGTCCTAGAATCACTCCCTTCTGTTAACCCAATAGGTGCCTGATCACTTGAGATGAAGAATTAAAGGTATCCTAAACTGTTTGCTGATAACATGTCTTAGTCGGGTGGAATATGGCATCCAGATAAATTAATTAAAACAGTAAAATGTGCTTTCCTTCATAACCTCTGTCCACAGCCTGAGTAGATCCAGATTGGTCCCATGGGCAGAGAGAGAAAACCTTTCAGGTGCAGCTGCTGCCTTTTCTACCTGCCAGAGGTTTGTCTGCTCAAACAGTTAAACTGGAGTTTGATGCTCTCTTCCCACATTCTCCAGTGTTAAAAAACTCTCTAATGCAGCTGGATATTAGGTCAGTAATTTCATGGGGAATAACCTGGTTGCTGTGTTGAGTCATTTACTGAGACGCTCTACAGAGAGGTCACCATTCACCTGCTCCTCTAGCAGTGTTCTCTGATTTCCTTCTTTGCCTCTGGGCAAGATAATATCTTACAGGCAAACTGAAGTGCAGAAAATATTTTATTCTTCACATCAGGATAATACGCACATAAATATATGTAAATATGCCATCCTCAGTGCCCAAACCATCTGTACAAGTGTCACCACAGGAGCTATTGGTGGCTTTTCTGCATGTCTTCTTACTTATTTACAGTCTCATTAGAACATTAAACTCCAACTTGACTTCTAATTAGCAGAGCAGCAGTTATTCATTATTGCTTTACTATGGCCTGCTATTTGTTTAGTTCTAAGACAGCAAAACTGTCCATGGATCTACTGACTTGCTAAGGTATTTCAGCTTATCTTTAGGCACCCTGCTCAAATTTAGCCCATTTAGACTAAACTTTAAACCCTTTGTTGGTCTTCAATTTACAGGCAACATTGACAATGGCGAGTTCATATTGGGAAAGCTTAGCAGGAAGCAGAAGGAAACCATATACAGTTCCCAGAGGGTTTTATAAGCTTTGATCTGGCACGATTTGTATTGAGTGTTCATTGTATTAAGCCTGTCTCATTTGGTTTTAGGTCACCTACTGAAACAATCACTCACATATGAAATTTACTTTTGTCACAGACTGGACTTTTCTTAATCGTATTTTAAACTTTACCCATTTATTGTTTTTTTTTCTCATCATTTGATGCACTTACAGATTATTTTATTATTATTTTTCCTCTCAAGATGCTTATTTGAAGAGCAGGACGTATTCAGCAATGACGGAATAACTAGCTGATTGATGAAGATTTCCACATTGACTCATCCATAAGTAAGGGGCTAAATAAAATCAAGGATTGCAAAAGAAATAGTGAATATATAGTAAGAGTTTATTTGACAGAAAAAAGAACACATCCATTTGAAACTTTACCACGTGGGATGTCTGCAGGCTTCCAAATGACTTTTGCAATTTCTTATCTATATAAATTACTTGAATGGACCATAAACAAGTCAGATAGGTTAGTAACACAATAATGAGAAGAGGAATGATTGCACATCAGATGGTAAGAAAGATTCAGTATCACCTTTGTGATGTGGCTGACACCTAGAAAATATAAATTATTTTTGATAAACATTCAGCTTTACACAGAAGAAAAAGAGTAACAAGAACAAGAAAAATAAAGTACCAGAATAAAACTAATTAAGGAAATAAGACTTTCCAAAGAAGGTATTGTAAGTGGTTTTCTTGTAAGTAGTACTTTGATTATCTGGAAAGACAAATCACTGATAATGCAATATATCGTATCTTCCATTATATTAAACACATTACATTCAGGTCAGTCCTATTTCACTTAATACGCACATAGAGGCATTCTTTCCCCAAAGTTAGGTATTTTAATACAATGTGACTGTGAGTTAAAGTTGTGCAAATACATATACACCTGTGCACTTTCAAAACCAGTGCCTCTATTGTCATTCAATAGCACCATTCCCCAGAATTCCTGCCAGTAAATCTGATGTTGGCACATCAACTTCTGCAGCTATTTCAGACATAAAGAAATGAATTCTTGGTAATGCCCTGTCTGGAAAAAAATAGGGAAGATCAGGCAAATTCTGACGACAGTTTACCCCAATTGGTCAACTACACGACACATAATCTAAACTGTATCTACGTAGTAGGGTTTTCAAGTTAATTGTTTAAAAGTGCAGCCTTTCCTACAGGGACTTGAAACAGATTTTTTAAAAAAATAAAAATCACTCTCTATGTAAAAGGAGAAGAGAGCCACACAAGAATGCAGCATTTTATTATTTTTTTTTTAAATCCGTGGAGTCAGTTGTGAGATTCTCCTTTGTCAATAACATAATTCCTGCTGGCATATAAAGGACCAGGATTTTATCCCTGGACTCTGGATCTGCTGGAAAGAAATGGCAGAAGTGACAAATACATTCTCAAGCTAAAAATAGCTTAACACTTCACTAAGAGAAAACAATGCTTACGTCAATGAAACAAATGCACAGATATTCCATTCCTTTTCATTGGCACATCATATTTTACGAGTTCAGGCATGAAAATCAGCTTAGAGATGTTCTTGTTTGCTTTCCCTTATTCATAATATTTTACAGGAGAAAATATTCCTATACTATCTGAAGGATTTATGAAAAACAGATGTTTCATTGAGGTGCTGATGGAATTAATAAAACATCTTTTCTATTAGGTAGTTGATGTCAAACATCTGGTAGAAGAGTTATTGAACCTTATGTTCAATGACTCATGAAAACTGGAGAAGAGGCTGGGAGGGATGTTAACTAATTTCCAATAACTAAGATGATTTTTTTGAGAAGATGGCTCCTTCATGTCAAAGGAGAATGAAAGTTAGGGATAATCAGTTGAAACAGGGAACATTCTGACTTGATGTAATAGAGGGTAGAAATCCCTATAAGGACAGTCAGGTAGGGGGACAAGCTGCCCAGAGAGGTGATACAATCTCTTTCCCTGTAGGTTTTCAAGACCCAGCTGGAACAACCTGGTCTGAGCTCAGATGTGAATGGTTGTAGCAGGACATTGCATTAGAGACCTCCCAAGGTCACGTGATTTTCAGGAGATGGACGGTTTGGGTTTTGCAAAGAAATCAGGAAATACTGAAAGATACAGGAAATTCAATATTATATATAAGTACTGAATGTTAAGATGATTTAAAGAATATAATAAATATTTCCTTAACCTCTCAGTACTTGGAAACATCATGTAATGCTGAAATCATCTAAATGCTGTTGCGATGTACTCAGCAGCTAGAATTTATGTTCACATTTATTTCTGAATCTATACTAGATCTCAGCAGAGATTTGGTAGTTATGTATTTTAAATTGGGATTAGACATTTTAAGATATGTGTTTTCATAGCAGATCGTATCTACCTTGAACACAGCAAGAACAATATTTTTAAACTCTTCCAGGCACTATAGAGGACACAATAAGGGCTAACTTATTTAATGAGAAATGTATCTTGTTAGGAAGGGAGAACCGTTGTCATCCTGAAGCCTCAGCAAAAGGAGCTGAAACCAAGCTTTTGAAGTAAATCATGAACAGAGATCATGACAGCTTCGAGTAAGAGTAACTTTGAATTGGAAATTTTATTTTGTGCCCATTGGAGAAAATAATCTGAAAGTTTCCATTTTCTCCCAGAAAATGATACTTAGTCAACTACCTGTTCTCAAATCCCCAGCTGCTGTGCTCCCTGGAAACTGGCTCTTGGGGCTGACTGTTCCCAGGATGTTTTGCAATCAAGCACCCAAAGCCAGGGTCTTCCAGCTTGCTTCTAGTTCTAGAAAAGCACTATTCCTAACCTTCAACCTCTGTGGTTAGCTACAGCTTTTGAACAATTATGAAAATCTTAAGTGAAACTTCCCCCTTCCCCGCCCCCCACTTTTTTCTAAAGATAATTCAAAATCCCTGTACCGTAGAGGAAAAAGAAGATTTCACTTATCTTTTTGTTTCAGGAAAAGTACTAAAAATTTTATTGGAAATTCCAGTCAAGGAGGCTTTCCAGTTTCCAGACAGTTCCTAGCATTAGCTCGTTATTAGCTTCCACCAGGCATGTGTGCCTTCACATCCTAGGAAAAACTTTTTCCTCTCTACACACCCAGCTGTCTAAAAAGTTGTCATTTAGCCCTGGGCCATGATGTGTTTTTGTTCCACTGTGATAATCTGCTCTGGTTTTATGAACTTAAAAGGGTTCTGCTACCATTTTGATAAAGAATTATCACATATATCATGTTTCTATGCAACTTCTGTAGAATTCTCTGTGTATTTTCATGCAAACTGTGGTATGCTATTACAACTACTAAGTCCAGACCTTACCTTTTGGCACAGTCAGAAAATATATTTGATGTTTGCTTGTATTCTGTGTCTTCTGTTCTTTAACTCTGTGCTCTTTGTAATATTAGATCCTACCAGTTAAACAATTATTGGTGGGATTTTTATATTTGCATTTACTCATCACCAATTTACTGAAAAAATGAAGAAATAGTCTTGGATTATGTCATTTGGGTATATCACAAGTGTAAAAGGTACATAAATTTCTACAAGATAAGTACTCAGACATTGATTTCATTCTCTTGTTAAATGTTTTGATGATTAACGATAGGATACTCCATCTGCTGAAATTTGTGTTGGCTCAGGCTGTAATTTAAACCCTATCCATTATTTTAAGGATAGATTTTGTTGTATAACTACAGTATATTATGTTAATAGCATCTAAACTATTCAATTAATTTGAAGCTAATTTGCTAAATGAAAGATATTTATAAATTGGAAAATAAATAACACAATTTGATTATTCATTCCAGTTTCAATTCAGCCAAAGAATAAATTTTTCATTTTCCCTTCTCATTACAACTTGATTAAATGTTGTTCCTTTTTTTGTTTGTCGGTTTTAAACTCATTTGAACTAAAGTTTCCTTTTCATGAAGGATAAAATTTTTTATATTTTCGCTTTGTCTGTCATTTCCACCGAGATTCTTATTATCATACTTTTATATCTATTGCATTGTTTTATTGCAACCACCTTTTCTGTCTCCCTACACGAAGCTAATGTCATAGCTTAGTAAAACTAGAACCTTCCTACTAGGATGGTGATAAACTAAATGTGGTCTTTTCCTTATGTTGAACAGTCATTGTTCCAAAAAGAAACTAAGGAACCACAGAAGAGAGCTGGAGAGGGACTCTTTGTCAGGAAGTGTAGTGACAGGACGAGGGGTAACAGTTTTAAATTGGAAGAGGGGAGATATAGGTTAGATATTAGGAAGAAATTATTTACTGTGAGGGTGGTGAGGCACTGGAACAGGTTGCCCAGAGAAGTTGTGGATGCCCCATCCCTGGAAATGTTCAAGGCCAGGCTGGATGGGGCTTTGAGCAACCTGCTCTAGTGGGAAGTGTGTCTGCCTATGGCAAGGGGGTTGGAACTTGATGATCTTTAAGGTCCCTTCCAAGCCTAAACCTTCTATGATTTCATGATTCTATAACATATTTTGAGGCAAAGTGCTTCAAAATACAGGTAAGAGATTACTATCCCACCTCAAACATTAGAAAATTAAAGTAACACAGCATGTAAAAGTCATTATCACACTAGCTTTGCTTGTATGTTGTACAGTTTCCTGAGACTTTTGTGTTTGTTTTTTGAGTTGGTGGTGTTTGGGTTTTTTTGAGGATGTAAGCTTTTGATTATAGGCTTTGTGGTGTTGCATATGTTTCTACAGTGTCTGACCTACTGGAATCAAATCCCTATTTCAGCCTCAGACTTCTATTAAAACAAAAATATGTGATAAAACAAATGCTGAGAAGATTAGCATGCTATTGACTCTCAGTAGGGACTGCTAACACTATCCAGTGGTGCAACTATTTGAAGAGATTTTGTGTGATACATTATTTTGAATTTACTGCAAAACTAGTTTTTCAGCCCAGTTTCCCTATAAATACTGAATATTAGATGGAACTTAAATCTGTATAAAAATCTAATAGAAACATGCTTATATCACATAGCTGAAGACACCTATACTGCATCGTGAATGGTTTGCCTGTTGATAAATTTACAAGAGTAAATTTCTATATTTTAATTTCCTCAATATGAACCCTCTGAAGATTCTGTCATTGCAAATTAGAGGCTTAGATTCACCATCAAGGAGTTATATATCTATTAAGGAGCTTATAGCAGCCTTCCAGTACTTAAAGGAGGACTACAGGAAGGATGGGGAGGAAGTCTTTATCAAGGAATATAGTGATAGGACAAGGGGCAATGGTTTTAAACTGAAAGAGGCTAGATTTGGGTTAGATATTAGAAATAAATTGTTTACTCTATGGGTGGTGAGACACTGGAACAGGTTGCCCAGAAAAGTTGTGGATGCCCCATCCCTGGAAATGTTCAAGGCCTGGTTGGATGGGACTTTGAGTAACCTGGTCTAGTGGAAGGTGTCCCTGCCCATGGCAGGGGGGTTGGAACTTGATGATCTTTAGGGTCCCTTTCAGCCCAAACCGTTCTATGATTCTATGATATGGTAAGATGAAGAGGAAAACAAAGTATTATATAGTTAAAGAAGTATACATTCAGTTTCCAGTATATCCCTCTTTGTGCATTACCAGTGTAACCCCAGTGAGAAGAAATACTCTGTCAGAGAAACCATAAAGGTGACCTCGTTATACCAGGGAAAAATACTGACAAAAGTTGTCTGCTAAAATACTGATAGATACAATTTCTGTCAACCTGGGAACTCCTAGCCTAGGAACCTTGCCTGGGAAGCCAGAGCATCCTTGACAAGAACAGGTGGAGCCTGGGCTGACCTTGATAAGTGCAGCTGGGACCTTGGAGCATCCTTGCTAAGCCCAAAACCAAGAAACTGCCATAACCTGCAGAACAAAGAAACTTGCAGAACAAAGAAACTGACCTCCTAAAAAGTCAGAAGTCAGCAACAGCTGTTCCAGGAGATATTGTCCTATGTCTACTTATATATGCACATTAATGATATAAAAGTAACTCTCTATCTCCCCAAAATGAGCTTCTCTCTACAAGAACTTCCCCTGCATGAACTTGCCTACACACTCTTGGAATTGCCGGTGGTGCCAAACTCCATGACATCAATCATCTCTGCGGTGTGACTTTGTCTGTCATTGATTGGCCTCGATTCTGGAAGCAGTTTAATGAATTGTAGGGGTAGTATTTAAATTTTATTTATTTATTTATTTACATATATATATGTATATATAGGCATTCATATAAACAGTGTTTCACTATCATATTATTTTCATTATCCAAACGTTTTCTATTACCTGTGAAAAACACTTAGATTTAGGCTTACATTTAGCTTAAAAAATATTGCAGGCTATGTACTATGTACTTCTTTGAATTTTGTTTTGCCTAGAAAATTATATATGGTTTATATTCTCATAAAGACTTTTAACAAAGATATTAAGATCGGTATGAATGAAGTACAATTGAAAGGAGTGTATGTGCATATTTCTGTGAAGTCATCAGAAAAGGGATTAAAAGAATAACCCTTATCTGGAATGGAGGACATATAATTTCCATTTGAAGTTCACAAGAGCACAGTTTTTGTTTCAGAGTTTGGAAAAGCTTACACTTTGATTAGACCAGCACAGAGGAGTTGTTAGGGGAAGACCCTGCTTTTTAACAATAAGAGGAGAGCAAGTGAGTCTTCTTCTGGATGTGGCCAAAACTAAATTCTGGAGACCTTCTACCTTCTTCAGGGACAAAATTTAGGTTGACCTGAAAAACCTCTTTTCTGAGAATGCAGTGTTGTATAAGGAGGTCCAAAATAAAGTCACAAGTTCCTTAAGCTGTCTTTATTGCAAAAAGTGCAAAAATTTTTTTTTAAAAATTTTTTTCTTCTGAAACCCAGGAATGCTGTTCTGTTTGATGACTTCAGGCACTGCTTTGCTAAATTTGTAAAGACCTTCTTAAGAAACACTGGTTAATGCTTAGCGCTGACAAAGGCACTTTGAAGAAGAATTACAGAGCTTACGTGTGATCACAGAAAACTTCAGGTAGCACCCACTGAAATTAAACTAAAATCTTCCATTCCTTTTAGGGTGAATTGGACCAGGACACTAATAAAAGATCCTAATGGTAAAATAAATGAGAAACATAAAATAGGTTTAGGCTGTTGCAGTCTGTAAACTACATCTTAAAAGTTCCTTATTTTTTCTCATTCACAGTCTTTTAAAAGAAGCAGTGTAAAATTTTTCTTTTATTTGCTTCAGTTTTTTATTGTTTTTGGTAGGAAGGAGGAATAGTGAGACCATATGTTATATTTGTATTGCATTTCCTATGGGGAGGATAGTGTACATCTTATGTCAAAACAAAATTTATTAAGAAACCCAAAGCTATTTATTGGACTTATTTGTTTATCTATGTGGTTTTGAAACACTCTAATTAAATTTATTTTATTGAAACTTGAAAAAATATCCAACCCTGAAAAGTCTATTTGTTCTGGAGATTTTTAATATACTGAAAATAAGTGAGTTTCCTGTGGAAACTTCAACCATAATTGTAATTAAAAGCGAATAACAAGGGTGTTCTGGCAAAAATTAATCAAAATTGTGAAGTCTGATATGGCCAAAGCAACACAGAAAATAATATCTAAATCAAAAAGCATTAAAAGAAGAAATCTTTTATATTTATACATATCTAATGCATTCTGACTAGAAATCAAATCAAAGACCTTTGTATCAAAAGAGCTAATCAGAGAAGCCTACACTTTCTTTCAAAATCTGACTCACAAAAGAAGACATATGAATTATTTTTCTGATTCTGTGTCCATTCCTTGTTTTGATGAATATATATAGTTTTTCTCTTGTCATGTTCATATATGACTGCCAGGAGAGTAGTGGCTAGAAGAAGGAGTTTTCCACATTTTTCCACTACCCTCCCATCAAGCCTGTAGGCAATTTTGCACCGATCACCTTCCTTCAGTATTACCCCTCTTTAACCCTAGCATCTTTCACTGTCTCTCACAGCTATCCCTGTTGGTCTCAATCCCAGTTCAGAAGTCATTCACACTTTCCAGTTAAAACTACTGTGACTCTTACATAGCAGTGTGTTTCGATCTTTCTTATCCTGTGGTGAGTTGTCCTGACCTGAGTTTTTCATTAGGACCCAGAGCAAAGGAGAATTTTGGTGACAATAGCAGTCATCTGGAGCGATGGAGACAAAGAGGCAAGAACTTTATGGGAGACCAGTCTCCATCGGGGGACAGGGGAAAATGAAGTTAAAAGCTTTCTCGATCAAAAAATCTGGAAAAGGGACCTTAAAACTACAGAATCTATAGAATAGCACAGAATAGAATAGTTCAGTTGGAAGGGATCTACAATGACCACGTAGTCCAACTTCCTGGCCACTTCACGGCTGACCAAAATTAAGGTGTGTTATTCAGGTCATTGTTTAAATGCCTCTTAAACGCTGACAGGCTCTAATCACTTCTCTAGGAAGCCTGTCTGAGTGTGTGACCCACCTTTTAGTAAATAAATGTTTGCTAATATGTAGCCTAAATCTCCCTAATGCAGCTTTGAGCTATTCCCATGCTTCCTGTCATACTATACTGTGGAAGACCAGTTTGTAAACCATGTCTCTAAATGGAGGTACATTCCTGGTGGGTTCATTCTATGCTAGGTTTGGTGGCTTTTGAAGTGCTGTATTAGACTTCCCTCAAGTGCTTTGGAACTCGTCTCTCTGTGGTAGATCACCTCTGTTGTATAATAACTGTTGTCGCTGAGGTGCTCAAACCTATAGCCTTATCTTAAGAAAAATTAAGGTTGTCAGCAGAGTCTCCAAGGAGTCTAATTTAATTTACCGTTCCTCACTCTGTGTTCAAAACAGACCAATCTCGTGACCTTCACAGCAGTCTACATATGTTGTCATTCAGTTAGGAGGCATAGTCATCCCTGCTTGCCTTGTCCTGTGGGCAAGGAAAATATCTGAGTTTCCAGTCCTTTCTGTAGCCTTTCAGGGATATTAAAAAAGAAAAAAAATCAACTATAACTGAAAGCAAACTTTCATTAATCACATATGCAGCTTACTTTTACTTCAGTGGCATTTCTCCATGTGAATTTGGGAGCAAGATTTGGCCTTTTATGTGACTTGTATAAATCACAGCTCATTAATTCTTGGTTTGACAGAGAGTTAAATATGTTTAAAGAATAATAAAATACAAGAATATTAGCAAACTCTTCTGTAACTGCCACAGTCACAGCTCCTTAGCAGATGGCAATCATATGCCTAACAAAATAGTTGAATGCAAAAATCTAAGGCAGATTAATCAAGTGATTAATGAGAACCTCCTGTGAAATCACACTTGTTGAAATTCTTTTTGTCAAGCAGAAAGTCTTTCATATGGTAATTCCCAATTTCAACAAGAATTCTTCCTCAAACTGATTTTAATTTTAAACTCAGATTCAGGATTAAAGTTATTTATGTTTCTAATTCCTCTGGTACCACTTGTGTCATGGTTTGAGGTAAAATGAACCAATTTTCTGTTTTACAGCTTTACCATTTTAGCCGGACCTCTTCTAACTAACTAAAGTCTGAAATTAACAGCACATTGTTCAGAAAACTGTTCACTCTCAGAGTGAGAAGACCTGATTATCCCAAGTGATGGTATGCAGAGATCCTTGCTCATACTTACCGCTATAACAACCAAGGTCACGTAGTTTCGTTATTTGCCCTCTTGGAGGATTGGAAGCAGAAAAACTTTGAGGAGTCACATCTGCAGGGAGGAGTGGATAGGACAGGTGACCCAAAACTGACCAACTGGGGTATTCCATACCATCTGCATCATGCCCAGTATAAAAGCTGAGGGATCAAACAGTCAACTCTTTCTTTGTGACGTCCAAGGAGGACCCTGCCTGTTCACCTGCCTTTGGCCCCTATCTGAAAATTCCTGACTCCAGATCTGGAATCCAGCTCCTGTCGATCACTGAGTCCAGTTTGGGACTTTTCCTGATACCTGCTGGTGACATGATCATCATCCTGGGAGCTTGATATGGCTTTGTATATACTGTATCTATTTCATTATTTTCTTCTTATTTTAATTTTAGTATTAGTACTTCATTAAAGTGTTTTAGTTCATTCTAGACTCCTAAATATCTTCCTCTCCTCTTTTTTTTTCTTAAAGGAAGGAGAAGGAGGTCAGAACAATGACAACTTGTTTGAAAAGAGTCGAGGCACACAACTGATATGACACTGGTGACATTAGCGTGTGTTTAAATGATGGTGAGGAACATCAGAGAGGTGTGTGTTTTCCCCATACAAATCAGAGGAGGTAAATTTAGGTGACGTTCTGGATGAACCTCGTGGAAGCTTGTGCCCTTTCTGTTGTGAATTATTAAGGCCAAATTTTATTGCAGTAATCCAAATGAGCTATGAATAATTTGTATTAGAGCAGACTAGAGTAGAAAGGAAGTTCATCACAGAACTGGCACAAGTAAGCAAATAGTAATGTGAGATAGCACGGATAATGATGCAGGAGGCCATTCAGAAGATCTGCCTCTGCTATGATTTTATATTTTATTTCACTGTAGGTGAACAAAGCTTATTTTAACCCAACCATGTTATACAATTATTGAACTCGGTAAGTCCAGTATCAGGCCTTATCACAGGTGAAGTGTTTGATTTGTAGAAAGAAAAGAAGTTATTTTTAAGGGCATGACCAAGTCAAATTTCCACATGACACTATTATGAACCTTGTATCTGTTCAAAGGAGCTTTTTCTGAAGTATGAGTGGGTAGCCAAATCATCAGCCTTTAGAGAAGATTTTTCGCTCTTGAATGAAGTTATTTTCTGTGGTACCATTTTTAAGAGGCCAAACTAGAGCAGGAGAGGTTAAAGCACTTCTTTTACAAAGAGTAAAAAATCTTATATTCTCACTTTTTCATGTCATGAAGGGATTCGGAACTTGCCTCTTCACACCCTAAAAGAGTCCATGTAGACAAAACTCTATTTGCAAGGAAGATCTATCTAAGTGCAGCTGTGCAGTATTTAATTCAAGATCCACAGAGACAGGGAGGCAGAGCAAAAAGGAGTGGCACTGTAGTCTAGTAGTGTGGAGCTGGTCCTGCTCCTGCTTTCAAGACAGCGTCTGTCTTATACAGGAAACAATCACTATATAACATGAACTGCCACTTATGGTTTTTGCAGCAAGCCCAAGAAGCCTCTTTCTCCGTATGTGCCTTGAGGAGATACAGAAAAAAGGGCATCCTTGTTTCTGGATCCTGTGATGGTGATTTTTAGACAAAGAACTAGTAATGTAATAATCATCAGCCAAAATGCCCAGGAGCATCTCAGTGTTTTGAGTAGGAGTAAGGATACAAGAACAGGAGAGTCACTTGGATTTCAGTGTTTCTGCTTGATCAGTTCTCTCCTGCTTTCCAGACCAAAATTGCTTTGTGGAACTGGCTTTAAATTCATAATGGAGCTAGTCCCTGACTTTTGCAGGAAGCCTTGATAGCTTTTTTATTTTAACTCATGAATGATAATAAGTATCATAAAAATGATTATTGTTTTCTTTTTGAAACAGAAATGATGGATAAAAATCTCGTGCTTGATCATAAAAATAGGAAGTTTTATTTTATTTTTAGTGAATGCTTATCTTTCTAAATCTTTTGTTTTCAGGTAATATCTGACAATATTTTATTCTGCAATAGGTTTACAGGAGGCAAAATTATTTGAGGTACGGGCAGAAAGTGATAGGCTGTCAAAAGCAAGGTGGCAGTTTGTGAAGGCAGGTTGTAAAAGAAGAAAAACACTACATAGAGGCAGGGAGAAAAACCACAAAGAAACGTGGCAATGATATGATGGAAAAGCTGCAGCAGTTAAGTAAGAAGATTTTCAGTATCATTGAAATCTTTTAAGCCATATCAAATGAATGTCAGTGGAAAATCTTGGTTGTAAACTCTAGAAATATTCTTAGGCCACATATGACAGACAATTTTGTAGGATATTGACTGCAGTGTTCAGCCTCTTATAGAGAGGATTCCATGTAATTTCATTCAATAATTTACTAACATTTTTGTATCTCCTAAATAAATGTGCACCCATATCATACACTTTTCACAAACTATGATGTTAGATAAAGAAATGTCTTCCTGAAGTGTTTGAATATGGCAAAAACCAGCAGTGGACTGTTTGCATAGCTGTCAATTTTCTCTAACTGTTCATAAGCTTTAAGTGCTGGAAGAGTATCACTATCAAATGCCGCAATTCTACTTCCCTTTCATGAAGAAATGTAAATATTATATATTTGATAAGAAAAACATGTAAAAGAGATGGTTTTAAGCATGGGAAAAGTGGGTAGTTTCTGACAGACTCTCATCACTGCTTCTTGAACCTCTCAATTCCTCATGGCTTCCCAAAACTCCCTGATGTCTCTTCCTCCTGAACTGGCTTCTCACTGTCACAAAAGTAAAAGTCACTGATGCTAATGTTAAAGAAAAATAAAATTATGACTTATCTCCCACTAGATGCATGAAAAATCAGTTCTCATGTTGAACGAGCTCTGATATTCAGACTCTCTACACCAGAGTGGTTTTAAGGCGTTGGCCAGTGTCCACATGGAGTGAGAGTTTCAAGCCATTTTCTACTTTAACAACTAGATATGAAATTACAAGAAAGTCTGTTCAGTGTCATCCAGGACAATCAAGACTCTTTATCCTTGCTGATAATCCTTTGAGCCATCTGATCCTCTAGCAATTTCTTTCTTAATACAAGAGCTCAAAAATAACATTTCTGCATTATACATGACCATATTTTGCTTTAAATTGAAATAGAATCTCACAGTCGATTGGTACATTAGTTTGACTGTAAATCATAGTCTGAATTATACTGTTCCCATAAATTTTTTAGACCATAGGACTGAATTAAAATCTCTGAGATGTCTCTTATTACACATAACCAGCTGCTATGTTTTTCAGTTCAGTGTGGATCTAATCACCTGTTTGTGGAACTGTGGAATTGTGACCTTAATTTTTCAAAATAATACTTGCTCCTAAGGAAAGGGCTGCACCCGCTCAGATTTTCAGTACAGACATTTCTACAGAATGGCAGAACTGATGAGACTAGAAGAGACCGCTTGATGCCCCTAGTCCAACCCCCTCCTCAGAGCCAGGGCAGCTAAGAGTAGGTTGCTCAGGTATCAGGTGAGGTTTCAAATACATCCATGGATGGAGACTCCTCAGCTTCTCTGGGCAGTCTGTCCCAGTGTTTGACCTATCTCACAGTAAAAAAAAAAAAATGTTTTCTCGTGTTCAGATTGAATGTCACGTTTTTTAGTTTGTGCCTATTGCCTCATGTACTTCCCGTGGGCAGCACTGAAGAGTTTGACTCCATCTTTTTTTCCTTCACTCCACCACGGATTTATACACATTGGTAAGATCCCCCTGGAGCCTTATCTTCTCCAGGCTGAACAGTCCCAGCTTTCTCAGCCTTTTCTGATTTGACAAATGCTCCAGTCCTGTCCCTCTGTCCTCTTACTGGGAGCCCAGAACTGGACACAGCCCTCAAGGTGTAACTCACCATTGCTGAGTAGAGGTGAAGAATCACATCCCTCGATCTGCTGAAAATACTNGTTTCTGCTTGATCAGTTCTCTCCTGCTTTCCAGACCAAAATTGCTTTGTGGAACTGGCTTTAAATTCATAATGGAGCTAGTCCCTGACTTTTGCAGGAAGCCTTGATAGCTTTTTTATTTTAACTCATGAATGATAATAAGTATCATAAAAATGATTATTGTTTTCTTTTTGAAACAGAAATGATGGATAAAAATCTCGTGCTTGATCATAAAAATAGGAAGTTTTATTTTATTTTTAGTGAATGCTTATCTTTCTAAATCTTTTGTTTTCAGGTAATATCTGACAATATTTTATTCTGCAATAGGTTTACAGGAGGCAAAATTATTTGAGGTACGGGCAGAAAGTGATAGGCTGTCAAAAGCAAGGTGGCAGTTTGTGAAGGCAGGTTGTAAAAGAAGAAAAACACTACATAGAGGCAGGGAGAAAAACCACAAAGAAACGTGGCAATGATAGGATGGAAAAGCTGCAGCACTTAAGTAAGAAGATTTTCAGTATCATTGAAATCTTTTAAGCCATATCAAATGAATGTCAGTGGAAAATCTTGGTTGTAAACTCTAGAAATATTCTTAGGCCACATATGACAGACAATTTTGTAGGATATTGACTGCAGTGTTCAGCCTCTTATAGAGAGGATTCCATGTAATTTCATTCAATAATTTACTAACATTTTTGTATCTCCTAAATAAATGTGCACCCATATCATACACTTTTCACAAACTATGATGTTAGATAAAGAAATGTCTTCCTGAAGTGTTTGAATATGGCAAAAACCAGCAGTGGACTGTTTGCATAGCTGTCAATTTTCTCTAACTGTTCATAAGCTTTAAGTGCTGGAAGAGTATCACTATCAAATGCCGCAATTCTACTTCCCTTTCATGAAGAAATGTAAATATTATATATTTGATAAGAAAAACATGTAAAAGAGATGGTTTTAAGCATGGGAAAAGTGGGTAGTTTCTGACAGACTCTCATCACTGCTTCTTGAACCTCTCAATTCCTCATGGCTTCCCAAAACTCCCTGATGTCTCTTCCTCCTGAACTGGCTTCTCACTGTCACAAAAGTAAAAGTCACTGATGCTAATGTTAAAGAAAAATAAAATTATGACTTATCTCCCACTAGATGCATGAAAAATCAGTTCTCATGTTGAACGAGCTCTGATATTCAGACTCTCTACACCAGAGTGGTTTTAAGGCGTTGGCCAGTGTCCACATGGAGTGAGAGTTTCAAGCCATTTTCTACTTTAACAACTAGATATGAAATTACAAGAAAGTCTGTTCAGTGTCATCCAGGACAATCAAGACTCTTTATCCTTGCTGATAATCCTTTGAGCCATCTGATCCTCTAGCAATTTCTTTCTTAATACAAGAGCTCAAAAATAACATTTCTGCATTATACATGACCATATTTTGCTTTAAATTGAAATAGAATCTCACAGTCGATTGGTACATTAGTTTGACTGTAAATCATAGTCTGAATTATACTGTTCCCATAAATTTTTTAGACCATAGGACTGAATTAAAATCTCTGAGATGTCTCTTATTACACATAACCAGCTGCTATGTTTTTCAGTTCAGTGTGGATCTAATCACCTGTTTGTGGAACTGTGGAATTGTGACCTTAATTTTTCAAAATAATACTTGCTCCTAAGGAAAGGGCTGCACCCGCTCAGATTTTCAGTACAGACATTTCTACAGAATGGTAGAACTGATGAGACTAGAAGAGACCGCTTGATGCCCCTAGTCCAACCCCCTCCTCAGAGCCAGGGCAGCTAAGAGTAGGTTGCTCAGGTATCAGGTGAGGTTTCAAATACATCCATGGATGGAGACTCCTCAGCTTCTCTGGGTAGTCTGTCCCAGTGTTTGACCTATCTCACAGTAAAAAAAAAAAAATGTTTTCTCGTGTTCAGATTGAATGTCACGTTTTTTAGTTTGTGCCTATTGCCTCATGTACTTCCCGTGGGCAGCACTGAAGAGTTTGACTCCATCTTTTTTTCCTTCACTCCACCACGGATTTATACACATTGGTAAGATCCCCCTGGAGCCTTATCTTCTCCAGGCTGAACAGTCCCAGCTTTCTCAGCCTTTTCTGATTTGACAAATGCTCCAGTCCTGTCCCTCTGTCCTCTTACTGGGAGCCCAGAACTGGACACAGCACTCAAGGTGTGACTCACCATTGCTGAGTAGAGGTGAAGAATCACATCCCTCGATCTGCTGAAAATACTCTTCCTACTATGCTGGCTGATGTACAAATTGATGTATACCAGGATCACCAGGGCTTTTTTTGTCAAGCAGTTTTTTAGCTGGTGGGATCCAGCCTGTACTGGTATCTGAGGTTACTCTTGCTCAGGTGCAGGAGTCAGCATTTCCCTTTTTTGAACTTGGTGGAGTTCTTCTGCCTATTTCTCCAGCCTGTCAAGGTCCTTCTGAATGGCAACATGACCCTCTGGTGTATCAGCCCTTTCTCCCAGTGTAGTATCATCTCCAAACTTGATGAGAATTTACTTGGTCCCATCTTCCAGATTGTTAATGATGAAGTTAAAGAGTTTTATCCCTGATATTGCTGCCATTGGTTCCTTGGTTCAATTACAGTATAAGCTTAGGAAGTAGCACAACTGAAAATTTGCTTTATATATCTTTTTAATGTTCGGAGTTACAGTTCTAAATGAAAAACAAAAACAAAACCAAAAACAAACAAACAAACCAAAACAAAACAAAAACACAAAAAACCCCAAACCAAAATAAAACAAAAAAAACCCAACTAAAACAAAACAAAGCAATATGACATTACTTTTCCAGACAGAGAACCAAAGTGAAAGAAGTCTGGCAGTTTACTGATAGCCAAAATACAGATCCAACATCTAATTGGATTATCTGGAATGGTTATCAAGTCCATGAGCAGAAGTTATGCTTTCTACTCCTGCAGTTAGGGCCTGATTAGAGTATACTCATTAAACCCTTCCAACAGGTGGCAGTCTACAGTTATGCTTTGGGATTCCCTCTGTTTTTTCGAGAGCTAAAGATGATGCATTCTGCATAAAGCTGTAGTTCATTGTATAAGTAAGTAGGCCCGCTGCTGTGCACATCAGGGTAACTCTCATGATACACGGAGGTAACACAATGGAAATTGCAGTTTAGAAATCCAATTTATCTTGCTGTGAATAGAATTGCATCCACTACAGACAGCAATTAGTTCTGTTCTGTGATACCATTATAGAAATGGGACTTTGAAAAACTATTTGCAAACTGCTAAGCATTCACATAGCTTGAGTTCATGGAGTCTAGAAAAATGTTAATTCCTGATATGCAAAGGAGAACAAAGGATTTTTAACCAACTGCAGCCAAAAGGTCAGATCACAACTGCTGAGGTAATGAAGCAAAAGCTTCCTTCAACTTGAGTTGCTTATACAGTTTATAAAAGCATACTATTCTGTGGATACCTCTTTCTTGCAGCACTGAGTTTCTGTCACAGCTGAATTATGGATAGCTCTATACTTTCATAACAGTGTCTATAGCCCCAAGACTGATAAACAAATGACGCTTGGTATTAGAGTGCTTGAAAACTGATTATTTTTTTTCTCCTATGCTTTTGCAAATGTCATATAGGAAGTTTATTCATAAAGTAAATATATACCACCAGTCCTGTAGAAGCTTTAGCATGTTAATGCTTAGGTAAGTATTCCCTGCTTATGTTTAAGACAGTGACTGATGGATTTATGTATCAGGCTTTATGAGCCAGTTACCTATGGTAGAAGGAAATGGGAGTTAACATTGTAAGAAATTCCTCATACTCTCATATTTTGTATGCATATGAACCATCCTTCTAGCAGAGATGAATTTCTTTTTTAAAGAACGGGTTTATGCTTTTTTCATTGCTTTCACTCTTCCTAAACTCATGCTCAGTGATATTCCTCAAGGCAGCCAGAAACATATAACAGACATCATAGAGCTCAGCAGACCTATGTGCTGGAAAGAATTGGAGCTTATGTGTTCCACTCATAACAATTAGAAACCGTGTCATTTCTTTTGCCTAAGAAAATTCTTTACCAGAAGATGGTGTTAGTCAGGGTTCCTCTACACTTTTACCTTAGAATTACCTCTCATTTGAGAATAAATTTTTTTTTTTTTTTTTCTTTTTTTTTTTTTTTAATGGAAAAGTTTCAGTTAGAGTCATAACCTGTTTGTTTCTCTATGAGAACTTGTCTACACAGAGAAATGTTCAGAACCAATGTTTTGAGGACCACGTCCTGTAATTTACTACCCCTGGGGGTAATTGCAGCCTTAATTTGAATGACAGGTGGAAGGAACTATATAGATGTTTGCCTGTATCCATGCTACATGTCTCAGGGGTATGCACTTAAGTAACCAATGTTAATGCAGTAGTCCCCTGGCTTGTCCCCAGTTCCGTTTGATTTAAAGCTGCTAAGAGTGCCTGGTACACAAAATCACCCTGTTGTAGAATAAAAGGCTAGAATAACACAGAGGGCAGTCCTTGCCCAAGGAATTGTGCCATAATATTTAATCCAGATCAATTTCTTTGTACAGAGACAGATGTTTGCATATTGTTTCAGTGTGTTTTAATGAGTTAGTGATTGTAGAAAGTAAGTTTACTGACTACAAATCTGAGCAAGTCTGTACTGATACTAATACTTAGCTCCTACATTTATTTTTCCATTCATAAGTCTTAAAAGGGGGTGTTGGTTCCCCATTTTATGAGTAGAGAAACTCTTAGTAGAACAAGTGAGAAAGGGTAAGGAAGATGGACTGCATAGGGATTCCCTCTGCATCTTAAAATCATATTCCCCCTGGCTTAAGAGCTTACAATCGATCTTTTCTCCCAAGTTCTAAGTGCATAACCTAAAAGCAGGATGACTTATAAATATTTAGAAAAAAACAATTTTTCACAAACTTCATCCTAGAAACATTGAGAAGAATCACCTTATCTTTCTAAGCTGTCTGAATGTCACCTGGAAAAAGAAAAGCAGCTGCAGTCAATAACAAAACCCAGTCAGCTCAGAAGGGTGATTTACTTATTCTCTTACAGGTAAAGAAAGGCATGGCATGAATTACCTAGTGGGCAGGTCTGATCCAGACATGTAAAAATAAGGATTTAGTACCTTTTGAGGTAGGTAGCTTGTTGTATCAGAGAGACGTCCATATAAGGCTGGCAGGCCCAAACCCAGAAGTTATATATTTCTGGCTATCCAAGTGGGATAGCCTAAGACATCCCAAATGGTATTAGCAATCTAGTAATGCACACATGGGCCACCAAATAAAGTCTGAAATCTTTGTTATTCTTTCCTAACTAGTAAAAGCCTTAAAGCTAATCCTTGAGTGACTGAAAATGGATCCAGTCCACTCAGACCTGTCACACATCACACAGGTTCATAATATGTTAGAGCTCCTCTTCTGAAGGGCATCATTACCATGGAGAAAGACATAGCACACCTGGCTTTACTATGAAAAGTTGTCGGCTGTCTTGCATCCAGGATGTGACAGAGTAAGATGAGTTTGTTGAAAAGTCTATTCCAATACCTTTTCTAAGCCAACCAAACATGTGCCCATAATTCAGCACAAAACAACTGCAATGGCTGATGTATTGGAGGAAGCTTTGGAACAGGAGCAGCACAGGAGCTTGAGTGATATCATTTTTGCTTCAGTTGGCTGGTTTACCTGACAAGCAGATAAGAAATCTCAGAGTGCTGAGTTTCTCTCTGGACTAAAGTTTTTAATTGGGTAATGAGGTGAGATAATGGTCTGATACATGCTAGTTTGGCCTTAGTTCACAACACTGAGCTCAATGTTAGACATGTTTTACCTGCTGCCAAAGTGAAAAAACCCAGAAAGCCAAGACCAGCAGGCAGCATTTCAAGATTGTGTCTGTAGAAAAAATGTTTCCCATCCGTACCTCACAGATTGTCTACCAAGAAATCAATGGAGTTAAATAACTCGCGTCAATTTTGGACATCGTTTACATTTTATAGGCTTGGATTTTGACTCTTATATTGATTTTATGCTGATATAAATCCTTTGCTTCAAAGGAGATACTTGATTGAAAACTGTAACAAAACATAACAGGACCTATTTGCTTTCATTAAAAGTCTTTTGACTTCACTGGTACCAGTATTAAACAGGAATGGTCAAAGGACTCCAGCATAAATTTTAAGAGTATGTAATTTCATTTTAAGTACATGCCATGTAATTACATTGCTAAGACAAATTCATTATGCAGACTATGTTGGTGTTAATTTCAAATAAAAAGAAAGCAAAGGAAAGAAAACCAAAAAAAGATGTCAATCGCGACTGAGAAAAAAACTAGTCTGAGTAACTCAGTATGTATCTAGAAGAGAAAAAATAAGCAAATCAAACTGGATATTCTAACTTTCCCTTTTAAGTCTCTTAGAGCTATAACAGTATATGTGTGTGTGTGCCTATGTGCACACAGAAATAAAGATGAATGTGTTACATATGTATGTAGACACATTATGTATTTATATATTAAATCTGAGGAGGAAGATTAGTGGATCTAGGTGGGAAAAAAAGGACTCTGCTTCGGAGCTCAACTCCTTAAGTCTTTGTTCCATCTGAACACAAAAGTACTAATGAAGCTCAGTTAGTTTACCATCTGGCAATGGCATTGGTGCTTCTCTTAAGGGAAAAAGACGTTTTGCCTTAAAGGAACTGAGAATGAGAAAGAGAAGTGTAAAATTTTGAAAACTGTTAAAGAACTTTTTGGTTTAAGTAATTTGAAAGTAAATTCCAGTATTGTGACTTCTGAAGTATTGATAATGGTTTTTTTTTAGGTTCTGATACTATTTTTTGTGCCAGAAGCAGGTTTTGCATGAGAACACGCTGTGCTTTGGGACATGCAGCTGTTTGACAGCTCTCCTCAGTGACTCCTTGTGCTGGCCAGCTCTGGGGTGAGGAGGAAACTGCTGTTATCAGCAGCTGCCTGGTCTTCAAGGATTTCACAATCTATTCCTTCCTTCCATGCTCCAGTACTTGGGAAATTTTGGACTGTGTGCTTTGTTTGTAATTAGAATAAAACCACATGTAAAATTTTAGAACACTCCAGTGAACTGGTACATTTAATCTTCTTTTGTCAACTTTAATGGTTGAAATAATGCCCCTCCTGCTGTTCCCTCTCCTCTTACCAAACATTGTCTTTTTTCTAGGTTGCATGGCCAAAATATTTTTCCAGTTCTGCTCTTTAATAAGCTTATTTTCTTTTCCAGCTAACACCTGTCCATATTTTTGTCTTTATCTGTCACACAACAAAGGTTTGTACTTGCTGCTTTCTCTAAAGATGGGCCTTGGGTAAGGACAGAAAGGTCTCATGAGGGCAATTAGTTATAGTTTGGAAAACTCCCCTTCAAAATCTCTTTTCACAACTCACCCCATTTGGCTGTGTCTGATTTTGGTAAGATCACTTGTGAAAAAATCCTGAATAGTTTGGTCTTGCAGAAAAAACCCGTAATTTATAGCCTTGTACTTAAGGAGGAAGCAGAGAGAAAAAAGAGAAAGTATGAAAGCCCCACATGAAGTGCTTGGAAGTGTTGTTATTCAGCTGTGTTACACTGTGAACTTACACTCATTCTTCACCAAGTCTGTTGTGTTTTGAAAGAGAGAATTACTTGCCAAATAATTAACCTCTTGTATATCCTATATTCTGTCCTCACCTTGGAAATAGTGACTATTGCTTGTTGCAAGGAAGCATAAAAATTAAAAAAAGTCTGAAACCCAGCTGTGATAATAAGAATGACGCAGCTGAAGCCTTGTCACTCAGGACCTCCTACTCTCAATGATTTGTGTGTTTGCTGGAGAACATAATATCACCTTTGATTGTAGTCTTCTCAGTGACTGGCATATAAAAGCTAATGTAGCTTTCTAGTATCAATGAACATTCGTTAAGGTCTTAAAAGATAATGGTGATCAGAATCTAGAAAGACAGTCACAGCTTAAAGGGGAGATCATGATAGAACGGGACTTTAGGGTGTGAAATTTTGGTTGTATTTTCTAGGAGGCAAATGCTGTGTAAAACCAGATTGAAACTTCATAGAAAAAAAAATATAAAGTTCTGGAGATTAAGAGAAATAGGATGAAATAATAACTTATGGATCATGTATCAGTTATTCTGTTAATAGGATTCTTAGAACCACAGTCACATCTTTAGACTTTTAAGCTATGTCTCTATTGCTAAAAAATGGTGAAGTAGAGTACTGGACCGTGATTGTGCATGGTTCTGAATAGCTAGCATTTAACTGACGTGATAATGACCTGGGCCAATTACCACTTTATAAGGGATGGTTGAGCATAGGTTTGGGGGTTTTATGCACCAGGGGATGTTTCCAAAATCAATTTACATGAGCCTGAATGCGGTTTTGCTTCTCTGCCTCCCAGGACAGGTCTTCAAAACTGTTTCAGGTGTTTCTCAAACACCTTTATATTCTCTTAATCCATGATTTAAAGGAGTGAAAATACACCAAAATCCACAACCAAGAACTGTTAGTTTCACACTGCTAAAACACCATTATGAGGAACTGTAGCATAACCCTTAAAATATTTCAGACCTTTAAACTTAAGAAAACAGCAGGAATTAGAGCCATGATTCAGAAGCAGAAGGTTCTAGAATGGACCCAGGAACCAGCACTGTGCAGCATGAATGTAGCCTTCTGGGCTACTTAACATCTCTTTTATTTAGCAGTGGGCAGGTGGTCTTAGAGGCTTCGCATATTAGAATGCTAAAATATTTATTGAAATACTCAGCTGTTTGGTAGTTTCCTTTCTCATCTTCTCTCTTTCCCTCCAGCACCTAGGTAATCACACTGTTTTATTATTATTATTCTTTTAATTTCAGTTGTCACAGGCCTATTTACGTAGGTTTAGGTAATCTTTAGGTGGAAGCATCCTTGCAAATTACATTTCAATAGCAAGAGATGCAAGAACCGATTTTTTACATTCCTCCTTTTTTCCACCTACACATTCCTTATTTTATTCTCAGTGAACACAGCACTGACATTTTAACTATAGTGTCCTCTTTATCACTTTCCTCTTTCTATGTTGCCAGTACTTTGTATACCTGCGCCAAGTATTCTAGCAGTCCTTCTCAGTTTCTGGAGAAGAGACGTTATAATACCTCAAAACGTGGTACCTTCTGCCCTTGATTGTCTTTAGTCTTTGCAGAGACAACATTATGGCTGTTCTCATCAATAGCAGTTTTCTTTCTAGAATGAGAACTCTATACATTGATTGGACTGTTAGCTTCTCCTAGACTTGGTCTTTCAGCTCTGAAAATGTAAATTTCCAGCCCTTTAAGATACAAACAAAAAAAAAAATAAATTCTTTTCATGTGAAGAATATTTCCTGTCTTCCATACCCTTATTTGTTGACATGTGATACTCAGGAACTAAGCTGCATTACCATGCCTATAAAAAGAGCAATCATAGCAGTGCAAGCAGCCTTGACTGCCAATATGTCTTAGTAACCTTTTATATTATAGCAGTGTTGTTACTGCCACAATAGGTTAGGGTATGTCACCATTTCTATTATATTTGAAACCACATTTTTCAGAGCTTTATAACTTTCGTACTGTGATAAACACTGAACTGAATCTTTATATATGGCTTGTCAGATAAAATAGATGAAGACATAGTGGCTGGAACTTGGGTGGTATATTGCAACAAAATGGCAAAAGAAAAAAGACAAGAGCAAGTAGATTTCTCATTTTTGATAGTACAAAAGTTAAACATTCTTTAAAGGGAACATAAACTGTACTCTGAAATTAGGCTTTGTATTTTTGATCCTCAAAAGAAGATTCCCCAGCCATCTAACAGAAGTAGAACCAACATCCGAGAGCTCTCAAGACCAAGGATGATACTACATTTTTACCACTTCTGTTGATTAAACAAGAAAGCTACTCTCTACTGGGGAATATCCCTTGCAAAAGCTGGCAGAACAACACCTTCAGAGTACAGGAAGGTGTTTCTGAGGGCTGTCTGGCAATACCAAGAGGAATGTTAATAGGCAGACTGTCAAAGAAATGGAAAAGCTGCATATCTGATTAAATAATCTGAATATGCTCTTGTAAGAGAGTCATGCCTTTCCTTCTTCCCATGGGTAACTTTCTGCAATTTTCTGTGCAGTGCGCAAACTGATACAATAAGTCAAGACTACAAATACATAGCCCTCCTCATCAAAGATGACAAAGGAAGTGCTTCCAGCTAAGTTATTAATTTTAATTCATAACTTCAGCCAACAATTGAAAAGGGAAAAAAAAGACACTTAAACGGGATTATCAGTTTACAGCAGCATATCTGGATAGCAGCATCACGTCACCAAGGTAGTTACCTGCTGCAAGTCATCAAGAAGTTGAATCCCGTAAATGGACTGATAGAAAAATTCTTCCTCCTGCCAGAAATTCCTGTCACCATTTTCATCATGTTGCTGTGTATCCACAGGCCCCTGTGCCAATTCCCAGTTGAGGGGAGAAGGACTCAGCTTGGCCTTTCTGCCTGGGTAAAACAGGATTCATTACAAATGAATCACATATGAAAATAACTAAGAGAAACTGGGTATATAGTTTAAAAATAATATATGCTTTACATACATTTACATGCATTTTACAGCTTGGCACAGGTAATGTATGAACTGAGAGGCCAGCTAATTAATATAGCTATTGAACACTCTTCATCCATTTTGGCAGTCATTTGCATTTGGAGTTAACTTTGTGTAAAACATTTAATCTATCTATGCAAGAAAAAAACAGTGTAATAAAAACATCAAAGGAAAAAACTCTGATGTGCTCAAAACATAATTTTACATAACACATTAATGAGAAATGATAGTTAATAAAAATCTAATCATTAAGGAAACAACAGAGAAACAAAGAGAAGATAAAGCATCTGAGAAAAACAGTAATGTGGGTTTATAAGATTTGTACAATTATGTTTGTTTCTTTGGTTTAATTACAAGGTAAGATATTAGTATACATCATTTTTATTGAGCTGGAAGGAAGGCATTTCTTAATATATTCTACAAAAGAATAAATTGTTCTTGAATTTCTCTGTGTTTGCCACTAAGAAAGTATACCCCTGAGGTTACTACTGTGATTTACAGCAAACAAATGTGATCTGATTATTTTGTGAAAAGTTATATTGTGTCCGTTAATATTTATAAAAGAAATAAAGCGTGCTCTGCATTTTTGCTGTGGAGAGGAATAGAATGTTGATGACCATAATGGAATCACCGCAAAAGCTGGAGTGATCACAATAAAGAAGGTACAAAATGCTTATATCCACTTACTAAATGAGATGACAGCATGCTAAAATATTAAAAGTGTATTATTGTTCCTCATTTCCTCAACATTTGTGCTATTAGTTTAGATCAAAGATGGTGGTATTCTGAATAATTTTTCATTTCCAGACTAATGGTGTATTTGTTCTGAACCTATTAAAGAGACTTTAATTCCAAAACTAGAGATTTTATTGCAATGTTATTAGTAATTGTTTTAAGTGAAGCTTGAAACAATATCTGAATAATGCAGACTTACATAGTTCATGGATACCTTTTTCTGAACACCAAGTACTAGAAAAATCAGATTAATGTTTTTAAAGAGAAAGGTTTCTCAAATGCATGTTCTCTCTGAATTGAATAGTGTTTACTGAGAAATAGGGATCCTGAACCCAAGCAATGAAAAATCTAAAATGACCTTTTATCCCAGTTCCATCCAACATCAGCTATAGTGCACTTATATATTCTAGGCACAAAAGCAACATGCGAATTAAAAAAAATTAGACAAAATGGGTGAATACCTTTGACAAAATCTTGGCCTAAATTTCATGAAGTGTTTCCCCTACACACTCATTTAACAAAAAAGATGGAAGACCCGATGGTCTTTTCTACATTGCATTTTCTGAATGTCACTTTTGCCTTGGTGGTTCATTGTTGGGCGTCAATGCTTGAACCTTTAAAATGAATTCACATGTGAAATGAAAAATCACTACAGTGTTATGTGTGGATCAGAAGAAGACATTTGTACAATGCACAATTTTTATTTTATCCTTAGAAATCTGTTCCCAAGATCCCTTCTTTTTTTTTTTTTATTTTTTTTTTTTGGTCTGAGCCTGGCTATTTATTTATTTCAGTTCACATATGGATATCCAATCTTTAATTTGTAAAAGCTGGTATTAATCCTCTCGTATTCACAAGCTCTACTCACTTTGCAAGCTCAGCACATTGCTTAATGTCCTCAATGAAAATAAGCCATTATACATGTTCCAGGTGACTGGCACACTGTATGTGCTGCTGTGCACCAGGGGACACTGAGGATGATGCCAGCCGTGTACTTCATCATTACTGGGGACCTCTGACTTTGCCAGCACTAGCATTAGGCTCTTCCAATCAATTTCTTCAATTAAAAAAAAAAATGCTGTTTAGTATAAAACTGCTCAGTGTCAACCATTTTATATCAGCTAACAGAAAGGTATGTAGGCTGTTTAAACAGGTGTTTGTGATGTGTTCTATGCCAGTAGCAATTAGAAGTCAAGCCCTAAAGGTGTTCAAAGGTCTCAGCTGCTCATAATGGCGATTATCAGAGTATTTTACCTGACATACAGGCTTCTATAATATGGTAGTGGAGTTCCCTGAAGTTCTGATTTTAATTGTAGGAACTAGACCTGTACAATATTGTTCTTAATAAATATTTTATTAAATATAGATATAACAATGTCAGAATCTAGTAGACTACAGAAACACATTGTTGATATAATTGCTTGACTGTTAAAGTTCAGAGCTGTATTGAGTCCTGTAGTCACTATCCCTCTTTGTGAATTTTCTGTTCAATAAACCTTTGTGTTTGTTTCACAGTGTGAAGTATCCCTGGGAGCAAAGGGTGACCTACTACTCCCTGGTGTAACAGTGGCCAGGAGGCAGATCCTGTTTTGTTGGGCACATTTGTGAGGACTCGTTTTGGCTGATAACAGACACTCAGCCTTTGTTCATCTGTTGTTGTAGGGAGAATCTGAGTGGAGGCTTTTTGAAGATTAGTAGGAATCCTACCACGACCATGTCCTTATCCCAGAGCTGAGAGAGAGAGACTTGTCACTGTACCCATCTTCTACATAACAGCATGGTACCATCAATAGACAACGAACTCTTTCTAGTTCTAGGAAATAGTATGGTTGGATAATTCTTGAAGAAATTTTTCTTCTTCTATGTCACAAGCAATATTTGAAGGAAATTTAAGGAAATGCAGGCTTCAATTGGGAAAATCATACCTTTGGAAAATAAAAATTCAACCTACCTTATGTTAATACTGTATTGAAGTAATGGACGGTACCTGTGCTTCTATCTGACGGGAAATTTTGTGCAAAGATATTTTTAAATGATTCATTTCAGAAAGGTCAAATTATTTTTTCATCCTGTGTAGACAAGCAAAGCTGTAAGCGTTTAATAAGTAATTAAAAGCTACATAAAATATGAGAATTTGGAGGTACAACTGATTCTTCACAAAATGTTTTATTAATCGAAATGCTAAGCAAATTGTCAGACTGTCTGAATATCTGCATGAAGACCAGAAAAACTGCTTATGATTCTGTGTGGGTGATTAAGCGCTTACTTTTCCTGCTCCACCACATCAAGGTCAAGTTCCTTGTCCTCACCCTCAAGGACTGTTGCAACTGTTTTAGGATTTTGTTCCTTTTATTTTTTATTATTTAACTTGTTTTACCCGCCTTGTCCCTCCCAATTTAGTTACTTGTGCCTCTGAGGTATCGTCTGCTCCCTCCTTTTTGCAATGTCAGCAGTAACCCTGATAAGACATCCATTGCCCTATAAAGCTGCCCTGGCAGCTGCCAGCTGGCCAGTACTTAAAAAGTGGGGAAGGAAAGAATTATCAGCATATGCTTAACTTCTAGTTTTGTGATTAAGTACATGACTACATCCTTCTACCAGCAGTTGTCCTTTTATGTTGTAAACACATACATTTAACTTCAGTCAAGAAACCTCCAACAAGAAAATTAATTATTAAGGTTGCAAAGCAAAGGATTCAAAAGGTATGAAACTCCTCAGTTTGCTTCATTTTCTCAGCAGATTATACAGACCAGGACGCAGCCTTTTATTCGATAATCACAAATAATTTTTTGCACAGTTGCTCCTTTAACTGGTGCACTGGACGGATGGAGCTCTGAGGATTATGCAGTTATTCTCTAAAACATTTTTTGTTTTGTTGTTAGCAAAAATGGGAAGACATGGTCAGAGTAAAGAAAGAGTTTTGGAAAGAGTAGCCAGAGGGCAGATGAATACTGCCTTGCAGACCTGGATGTTTTTCCACTGATACCTACAGGGTACTTGTATGATAGGAAGCAAATTACTTCAGGATCAGGTTAAATACTCTGTTATTTTTCTTTATTTTCTGGGTTTCTGATTTGAGATTAATATCTTCATTTGCATGTACTTGGTGCTCCTAACCTTCTGCCATGTCAGAGTTTCAACTACTCAGGGACTCTCATTCCCCATTTCCCTTGTGCTCATTTCATTTTTGCCCCATGTTCAGCTCCTAGTTCCTATCTCCTTAAAAAAGCCCAGTTCCAGCCTCCCATTCCTCCTGTCTCTTTTGTTCCCATTCCAGGTCCAGATCCCATTTCCCTCCCTTTTTTAATTCTCTCTCCAGCCCCTCCTGTCTCTCCACTTGTTTGCCTCCTCTTATTTTCCCTCTCTGCTGTCAATTCGGCAGCTTCACTGTTGTCGCTGCCAGTGCATTCAGCAGGGGCTTGCAGAGCTGCAGGTTTGAGACCTTGTCCTGACCTGGGGACAGGTCAGCAAGCACTCTTCTAAAAGTAATGAATAAATGAAAATATTTCATGCTGCGTGGGAATACTGAAAATAACAGGTGAATCTCGGTTAATATATTAATGAACTTAGAACTGTCATTCAGGAGGAACACCGCACAAAAGAATGAAAAAGGGAACACTTGGCTATGGCAACACATTATTTGGTTAAAGTCAGGATTGTCTAGACAGAGGATCAGAGAGAAAAGATGTACATGGCTACCTGAGGAGTTCCTCTTGAAAATACCAAAGACCTATCAAAGGTCCATGCGTTTTAAGTACTGCTTTCTTTTAATATGCCAGAAAACACTATCATTCATTACATTCAGCAGACAACAATAGAGCCTAGAATTATATGTATATATATTATCTATATTGAAAATCTTATTTTTTGAACAGCAGTCAACTACACTGTAAAAGAAAGAAAACTCTGTGTCTGAATTAACAAAGAAATGTTTTCTTGAGGTTAAATACACATATATGTATTACACAGGATATCAGGATGTGACCTGATTTGACCTAATTCTTTTTCTGAAAGGGTCTTCCATTTGTATAAAATCATGTAATGACCCCAAAATTATGTTTATTCAGCTTCGTAGCCTACACTTGAGCTTAAGTCATTTCTGCTCTTGGTGTAGAAGCGCAACAATGAATTCCCAATAGGTTACTAACAAGTCAGCAGTTTTACAAACTCTTACTGTAACAAACAGCATGAATGAGAACTGAGCAGAAAGCTGTATTGGAGAGTCCAGCTCCTGCCCTGTCTGGAAACCACTTGTTTCTTTAACACAAGTGAGCAGCAGGATGCAGCTGGCTTGCTAATCACAAACACCAGATGGTTGTCTCAGGCAAAAACTGCTCAGTTCACATAGCTGAACCAAATCAGAATTGAAGTGGTTTATTGATTTATTAAAAACATGTAATTAACCAGCACTCAGTGAACCATGTAAGCAAGATCAACATTTGCAGATAAACAGATAAATTGCAATACAAGAGGTAAGCCACAATACTAGATGTGTAAAAAAGTTAATATGCATCTATGATTTTCTAAATACCCTTCCGTGATACATCCCAGAGCATTCTAATCCCAATGGATAGTCACAGTTACCCCTCCCAGCCATGTGGGTTACAGGCACGTCCCTTTCCAGGCATGTGGGAGAGGTTGGTGCTTCAGGTTCTGAGTGTGCCAAGTGCTCCCAGCAACCCACAAGCAGTGTGAATGCACCCACATAAATCATGTACATATTCCTGAGGTGTGAGCCCCTATGTCCTTCTCCCTGCCCTGTCACCCCCAACTAGATGAAGGCTCCTCACAGTACCCATCTAGGGGGTGAGCAGAGGCTGTGACACTGACAAGGCTGTTTCTGGTAGGTTCACACCAGGGAATTTCGTCATTCACACTGGCGGGAAGAGAGGAGCACTCTTTGCAGACCAGAAAAAAACCAACCCTCAAAATAAAATAAACAGTCATAATCCCAGTTTGTTAGCTTTGTAATGAAATTGCAAAAATATCCTCTGACTTTTTTCATGTCCTGAATATAAATGATTTTTTTTCCCCATACATATTTTAACGATTTTCCTCTAACAAAAAGAAATTGGCTTTCAATCAAGGTCTCAAATACGTAGCTATGGATGGGGTGACCATACCAGTTAGTAGATGTGGCTGTTTAGAGAACACCTAGAAAGGAAAGTAAGGATACAGTGAGCTTAAAGGTGATTACAATGCAATAATGATTTTCATTGGTAAGTACAAGGAATGGTGCTGTGTGGCTCCATAAAGCACAATAGCAAGTGCGCTTCATGTTCACACCTCAGCTTACTACTGAGAACGTTTCTGTAGTTTCTTAAATCCCACTGACAACATAGGATTCCTTCATATCTTATTTACCATAGAGGAGAAGGTAGCAGCAACTGTGATGAGATTTCAATTTAGAAGTACTGGGGAAAATGTATGAATCCTCAAGCTCCAGGCTGAACACTACAAGTAAAAATAAATATTTGATAGCTCAGGAAGGGACAGGATTTTCCACGGCTGGATCCTACAACAGTATGTAACTGTTGTTGATGTAACTAGTGAGCAAAAGCTGCAATTTTATGACCTCCAATAGGAGATAAAACTCACACTTGCTTTGGTAATTTCATACTCCTTGTTAGGGACCTAGAGAAAGGAATAACTGATGTGGAAGAATAACTTGCTCCCAAAGCAACTGGTGATTACAAGTTTGTTTTTTTTAAATGAAAACATGAAACTATTTCTGAGGATGTAGCTAAAATAAAGAAATCAAACCACTGTTAGTTTACAGAATGCTTAAATGATGTATTAAGAGACTAAGTGTACTTTATTTGCAAAACAAAGTAATTTAAAGACTACTGTTGACAGACTGAATAGACTCTATTATTTTAATGATGATGACTGCTGTTGGTAATAGCAGGTGAAACCATCATCCTCATATAACCTAAACTACATATATAAATCGTGTACAGATTATATATGTCATAACCTGGGTAGCAGATTAGCCTCAGTCAAGCACAGCAGTCAACAATGCCTGTGTGCTTTCATCACGAGAAACAATCTTTCATGCAAATGCTTGAAGTTCAATCTTTCAAGAAGCTGCAGCAAACTGGGGGAAGAGGGAAGTGAAAATCAGTGCAGAAACCACAGAGAATAAATTATGATCTGGGTTCAAACTGTAGATTAAAGCATAGAGTTTACTAAGAATCTATAAATGTTTAATTGACCAGGCAACAAATTGAGTGTTAAAACTGAATTTCAAGTAAGTGTGGGGGGAAAAAAAAAAGTAGTGACACGTTATGGCTTTTATTGTTCCTGATATAATTAATAGAAATTAAGAGGGAGATTCCAAAAAGCTTCACTGAGAAATGCAATTCTCAGCTCCGAATATGATTAAATGGGAAGCCATTAGCAAATGGCAGAAGCTAAACATCTGCATGACAAAACAGAGGGGTGCTGTATTATTTGAGAAAGAGAGCAAGAGATTCAGAAGGAATAGAAAAGCACAAAGTACCTACTGGCTGAAATTGTAACATTATTTACAATAGAGTTGAGATTAATATAAACACAAAACTGCTTAGAGCACTCCCAATACAGTATTCAACGTGACAAAAAGACTGACATACCTGATGGCTGCACTCTTGACAATACAACTGTGTTAGGGAATGGAGGTATCTTTTAAGGACAAAAATACAGGAATGTTAGTAATGAGGAAAGCATCTTACACAACTAATCAGAATAATAGGTCTATAAACCACCTTTACTGAAGAGGGCATCTGTATTTGCTTTATTACTAGGTGCGAAAAGGATTCTGCAAGAGTACTTCACCCAGTTTTGAAGTCTACGAACAGCTGCAGCATGTCTTATATTCCCACATAAAACAAATCCACCACCGATTGAAACCTTGGATTACAGACCTTGAGTACTGCCCTCTGGGAGTATATGACATTCAGCAACATTTGTGCAGAGGGGGAAAAAGGGAACCGAAGCCCACATCCTGAGTAACAGTGTCTCCAAATCATCTGTCCTGACATAGTACTAAGTCATAGAAGACAAATTTGTGTACATAGTCTATTTCATCAGTTTTCTTCCGCGCTCACCATGCCCAGTCTTATATACCAAATAAATTCCCAAATTCCCAGCTGTACTTCACTTTTAAGAGGTCTGTTCTTTCTTTTATTTTTTTTTTATTATTTTTTTTTATTTTTTTCAGTCCACTTGTCCCTAGCTTTACATCTATGGACAACTATTTTTGCTTCATTCACCTATATAAGGTGGGAACTAAGTTTATTGAATTCCAAAGTGTCTTTTCACAGGTGGAGCTGGGAGCTCATTGTTCATTTTCATTGCACTGACATGTAAAAATCACAAGGGAAATGGGAGTTTTATGACTTCATAAACTATTCAAAAAGCGTGCTGAAGACATAACATGTTCTCTTATGTGTTGCCAGTGATCTTCAAGAGTACAATAATTATTTCACATGTAACTATAGTGGTTTGACCTTCACTGGCCGCTAGGTGTCCACCAAGCTGCTCTCTCACTCTCCTCCTCAGGTGGAGAGAAAATCAGATTAAAAACTTGTGGATCAATATAAAGGCAGTTTAGTAAAGAGAAGAAAAGGCAGTGCATGGAAGCAAAGGAAACAAAAAGATTTATGCTCTGCTTCCCATTAGTGGGTGCTCTTCAGCCATTCCCTAGGAAGGAAGGCTTCTGTGAATGTAGTGGTTGCTTCTGAAGACAAATCCCCTGTTGCTAAGCATGACATCATATGGTGTGGAACATTGCTTTGATCAGTTTGGGTCAGCTGTCCTGACTGTGTCACCTCACAACCTCTTGCCCACCCCCAACTTACTGTTCTTTGGGTACAGGGGTTGAGAGACGGCCTTAATACTATGCAAGCACTCCTCAGCAGCAGCTGAGGTGTGCTATCAACACTCTTAGCTACGAAGTACAGCACTCTAAGGATGGATGAACTGTGAGGTAGACATGGAGATTGTGCACATCTGAAAATCAATGCAGACATTGTGAAGTATTGTTAAGCTCTAAGAGCTTAACATTTACTTGGCATGCTGATGCAGAAACCATACCATGCACAATGATATTCCAACTAAGTGGGCTAGTGGTTATAACAGCATCCACACCTGTTCTTTGTTAAAAAGCTCTAGATGAGATACTATTGGAAGTCCTTGCTGTTTCTTGGATAAAACACTGCCTGCAGCAGCTGGTGACAAGAGCACCTGAAGCTCCCCTAAAAGTTATTCGTGGAGGTAGTCTTAAAATATTGGTTTCACAGAGCACCTGCAGATAACAACAAGGCATGTTTGTCTGGGGGGATGAACATGCTCTGGACGAAACTAGATCCCAAGGGATCCCGCAACTTCTACTGACATTGGTGTGGAATTTAAAGGAATCCTGGGCAGTCACCTGATGTCTTCCCCTGAGCTGTGGTAAAGCATGTGTAACCCATTTTGTTTTGAGTGAGACATTTCAGAAGGCCTGGATAACTGACATTTTTCAGTGGAATGTTGTTCTACTGAAAAACTTTTGACATCCCCAAAGGATAAAACCTGCAGTTGCTTAGATACAAATTCTTAACAGAAAAGTTTTGTGCAAACTTCCAGCCAGCATTTCAGATATGTAACCAAAGCATGTAGGGCACGATGGGCTATCACTCTTCTGAGATCAGCTATCCAGCTGTGTTACGTCTCATCCATCTCTAAGCTGCAGGTACTGAGACAGATGAAACACCACTAATCACTCCGGTCAATTGAAACAAACAGCAGCTTTTCTATTTTGCACGCTCATCTTAAATTCATATCTCTGCTGGGTTTGTAAACACTACCTGGAAAACAAGCCAAGGCTTCCCACCAGAAAAAAAAAAAAAACAACCAAACAATCTATTGTCAATTAAAAGCTTTCAGTCTAGTGGGGCAGTTGACCTTTTGAACTACTGTATTGGTACTAAAAATAACTCTTTGCGGAATTAGCTTGTTTATAGTGTCTGGGAATGCAACTAATTTAACAGTTTGTAAGACATTTAACAACCACCGTATGAGAAAGCACATTGGAATAAGTAATCTGGTATGCAGAAAAGAGATTCATTTTGCTTTGACACCTCTTCTTTGGCTCAGAAATTATGATCTGTGCCCTAGGCTATCAAACATCAATGCACAAAATTATTCACAAAGGGTTTATGGTTCAAGTGGTAAATCCAGTCATTTGCAAAATGTTGACCCAAGTGAGTCAGCACAGAAAGCTTGATCTTTCAGTTTGATGAAAATGTAATTTTATGGATGTCAAGTCGAAGTTCAAAAGTGACATATAGTGTCATACAGATAAATAGTTTTGCCGACAGCAATGCCATACTTCATAAGTACTTGTCTGGCCAATAGTAACTACTAAGGTGATTAAGAAGGCTGCTTGCTAGCAAATGCACATTTTATCTCATTTTTCCATATCATGTAAGTCTCTAGAATTAAAAATTAAGACAGGCCTGTTTAAAGTCTGCATTTAACACTTCAACTCCATATTTCATTTATATGTAATGAAGATCTATGGAGATATTTTTTAATTTTAAGTTATTTTCATTACTGTTATTTATATGTACCACTTTCACAAGATTGAAGATAATTTACAGTCACTTCTATTTGAACCAATGTCAAACTGAAGTGAAAATGCTGTGTGGAATTATGACATTAGTTATGGTCGCTAACAATCAAAAACTGAAGTGAGGGATCATTTTTATTACAAAGAAAAAAAATTTCCGTTTTTTCTTTTAACTTGTGAGAACATTATTAGTCCTTATATATATTTTCTTTCTTCTTCAAATAATGTCATATATAATGAAAAAGCATATGAAAAGTAGTATGTGCAGAAGAAGAATACAACTGCCCTGATACTATTTATTTATGACAAAGAATTATTGCATAGAAATTAACTTATTTAATTAACTATTTCTTTTCATAGAAATTATGTAAAGCCAGTCTTTCAATTTAAATGTAAGCATTCTGCTCCATTTTTAACCATCTTGATTCTACACAAAGGAAAGGAAGAATGCAGGGGTCCAACTAATATTTTGGATTGTGTTCTGTATTTACTGAAAGATGTTGCATACCCCAAGGAAATCTTACCCTTCTGAGTAAATGAAGCTAAGTGAAGAGGTTTGTGTCCAAATGTCTCTAGCCCATACTGGGTCTGCACATACTTTAAACACAAAGATACACAGGCTTGTTACTTAATATTGTCCTGTCCGTACACCTTTCAGAAGTGTCTTGAAATGGAAACGCAGGTGATACCGTGTTAATTACTCTTAACTAGATTTATTATAGATTACACTTATGAAGCCCAGTAGTTGTAGTTCCTGCTGCACAGCATGCAGGATCAGTCCCCAAAGGTAACATTCAATGTCAGACACTCCAGGATCGAACAAGTCTATGCTATAATGTACTAAAAATGTTTAGAAAAATAGAAAACATGCATAAATCTTATTTTATGATCTTTTGTTTGATTCTGCTATTTGGTGGGTAAGGAAGGAGACTCAATGCTGTTTCAGTAAGGAGACAATCAGAGGAAGTCTTTTGGCCTTAGTTAAGTGCATTGCACTCAGAAATATTAAATCAGCTATTTTGGACTGCCCTGAAAAATTCAGAGGATGCTTGGTGCAGAACTGATGAACAGCTCAAGATGGACAAGTGTAAGAAGGTCCAGTGTGAATTCTGCTCCAGTTGCAGCTTCAGGGAACTTTGGATTGTGTAGGGTCTGGCTCTGCCTTTTCCATGGAGCTTCTCTGTTTGGTCCATCCTAAACACACTGGAGGTTATAAATCAAGACAGGGGAGATTCAGGTTGCACCTTACCCAACCATTTAAAGGAAAAGGTTGTTATTTTCTCTCTTTCTTTGTTCTTTCCCCCCTAAGATTGATCTTGATCATTTTTTCTTCAGATTCCTTTGATCTGTGACAATAAAAAAAAATAAGTAAAAAAAAAAAAATAAAAAAAGGAAAACAAAGGAAAAAAAAAGGAGGGAGTAAAAAAAGGCTTTTTTGCAACAGAGCAAAACTGAGTTAAGTCCTGATGTGTATGCTAAAAGAAACCTAAACTTAATAATTTTAATTATGAAAGTTGATAATAAAATATTACCAGCAATTGTCATAGCTTTCCTTTATTTTCATACCTTTGGCAACTCAGACATTAAAAACCGTCCTCAGTGCTAATCCTGTCCAGGACTATGTTATCTCTGTGTAAATTTAATGATTTTTTTTGAATTGTGAAATGTGAACTCCTGGCTATTTCCTCCACTTCAGTGCCAAACCTCTGCCTTCTCTACTGCTGTCCATAAAACTGTTTCTCCATAAAACTGTTTGACCTCCCATGGCTGGCAGAAACTGCAGGTACTTTTTGAGTTATTCCTTCCCACTTTTTGGAGAAAGTAATTTTAATTTATTGAGAGTTAATGCTTTTTCTGTGTAAGCAAAGTAAGATGAGCAGAATTCAAATGCCACTGGGGAATTTTCTCCAGGTCAGCATTCGCACTCTGGGGATAAAGCTGATTGTTCACAAACTTCTCCTACTTCTGCAGTAAAGACTTTCTAAAAGTTTGTTTCTGAACTTACCATAAACACATCCACTAATATTACAGCAATGTCTTCATTCATTTTAGTTTGATATGTTTCATCCCTGGCATCACAACAGTAATAGTAAATTCAAAGATGCTTGTAAGTGTGTAAGATATTGCATTTTGGCATACTTTCTTTTCCTCCTGTTGCCTCCTCCATATTAAGCACTTGAGTCAGTGTAAGTTCCTTCCTGCATGTTTTATTCTTTTATGCCTGTGCTATGAACTTCTTGTGAGGCTTTAAAATAAGAATCTGTGAAGCAGTCCTACAAAATGCTCAGCTAACAGCAAGACTAAACTAAGGAGCAGAAATTGCAGTGGGATGCAAACTTACATAACCTTGCAAAGTTTACAGACTCAGATAGGTCCTTTGGATACCTCTGATTCTCTAAATCCCATCAGTCCTGCACTAAGTGTCCTCTGAATTTTTCAGAGCAGTCCAAAAAAGCTGATTTAATATTTCTGAGTGCAATACACTTAGCTAACTTATTCTTTGCTGTTCCATCTATTAGTGAAGTTTGCTCACTAAAATATATTTTTAATAGAAAAAAATGAACATCAATTTATCTAAATAACACTGGTACGTGATGTAGGACAGTTATTCCACATGACCCCAAAATGTCAGTTTGAGTTAGGAAGCAGGATTTCTTGAAACAGTTTTTTGTTCTTTCAACCCACTAAATTTATTTTTTTCTTCTTCTGTAATTTAGAATGAGCCCTTTTGTGTTCCTCAGAAAATGTCCAAAGGAAAGAAATATAAGCAACACTAATAAGAAGTCTTAATAAACCCAATTACTCTTTCATGTATTCAGTTTGCAAAAGAATTAGATGTTTAAAGTGGAATCTGTTACAGATTCTTTGCACTGAAAAGCATTATTTTTATCACCTTTCAAACACATTTTATAGGTAAAATATATTAACTATTTTTCCAGCACTAGAGTTTGCTAACAGCAATCTCCTGGTTTTCAGCCTGTGAAAAGCATCGGTCTCAAGGGAGTTCATTAGCTAGATGCTCTGCTGGCTCTGTCTCCCAGGTTATCTGCCTGTAGCATGAAGCAACAACAGTGGATGCAGCAGCATTGACCTTGCCTGTGTTATTAATACCTATAGTACTACTACAGGCTAAGGCCAAGGATGTATATATCGTGAGCTGACTTGTATACCTCTAAAACTGATTCTCCACTTACCTAGAGCTACAAGTTAATTATAAGCTTATTTTGTTGGGGCTCAAGCAACATGGACTAAGAATTTTTGTTAATTATTGGGCCGTGATAAAAATATAATTTGCCCACTCCCAGAGTTACTATATGCATATGATCTCTCACTACCAGGGAAATCTTCAATTGGTGTGAATATATTCAATTGCTGTAAGGAATCACTTCAAATGTATCAACTAGAAGTAATTATCAGTCCAGGGAAAGTGATTAAAATGCCTTAAAATTAAGATTTCAGCTTGCAGTGGTTATTTCTATGCAAATATGCTATATTTTTTCAACCAACATGCAGGTCTTAATTAAAAGCAGACTAAAGTTTTGAATAACAAAAAGTTTTAAAATTCATGCTCTAAACATAATTACTTGAGCCGCAGTTGCAAATGAAAGTCATATTTTTTGCTTGCTGTACTTTTTTTTCCCTCCTCTTTTCTAATGAAGAAAGACATTGCACAATGCCCTATTAAATTGTATGCTGAATGAGTGCTTGAAAGTATCATTCCATTTCCTTTGTACTGACTAGTTATAATAGCTCAGAGTGGTATGCTGTATTGCAGATTTATTTTTATATCTAATATATATGTCTTTCAATATATGAGTTGAGTGATTCAATCCTCAGAATATGACATGAAAATTTTGCTGCAATTTGCAATAGGAAATGGAAATCACGAGAAATACTTTTGTTGACTGTATCTACTCAGGCATATTTGATTGACAGTTTGAGCTCTTCTGAAAGCTGGGTTAATATCCTTAGAACTCCCTGGAGGTCAGTCTCTTGAGTGCGTGTAATGCCCTCTGGTAAAGCAACCCGCTGCATGTATGGCATATATGGTAGGCCAAGCTCACAAAATAGGGCATAATACCTGCAAAACTTTAATTGGATGTAGGTTGTCCTTGCTTCATAAGAACTGGATAATTGAAACCATAATGGGTTTGCATGGGTTAATGCTTATTTGACCTTCGGGTACAGGATAATTAAAAAAACAAACTGAAAAACATTCAGAGTTTTAATAAATGTTAATATTTTCCTCTCACATCTTTCATTATCTGAAACACTACATTAGTACATTTGACTTGACTTTGTGCACAATATTAGATGTGCAAAACCTTCATTGTTCAATGAGCATGGTCTTTGCTCAAGAAAATCTCTTTCACTACTTTCCCATTCCCAAAGTATATTAACTTCAAAGCAATGCATTACTAGTTCATAAGTTGGACTGTGAGAAACCTGCAGGAATTTTTGAAAATTCTATGCGTAGATGGCATTTTGAAACAACTCTGTAAAGCTCTGACAATTCAGTATTGAATTCAAAATCTAAAGAAGCACTTAGTAAGTGAGAAAACTCTGGTACAGTTAATCTGAAAGTCTAAAAGTCTTTTTTTTTGTCTAGCGTACAGTTCTCTTCAACTTTGTAATAATATAGTTTGATAGTTAAAATTTTCTAAATGAGTTAAATGAAACTATTAAATGCTAACTATCAAGTGCTAAAGAACCAAGTACTGTCGGAGAGAAAGGTGGCTTATGGTCATTTTCCTTTTTACTCTCACTTATAGCTTGGAAATATGGAATAAAGCTTTCTTTCAACCTCCTTCAGTTGTATTCTGAGTTCTGGTTCTTGTGGAACTTCTAAAGTTTCCATTCCTTCTCTTGAGATATTTTTGTAATACGTTCAGAAACTATGAATGGTAAAGCAATCACAGAGCCATCTACTTCATTGAGAATAAACCTATGAAATAAGTTAAAAGTGATTTTAAGTATTACCTGGTTTTGAGGCTTTCTGGGGCAGAGTATTCTGCATTGACGTTACTAAGTATTCTTGCTTTCTAAATCTAAGATACCAGATGCAAACTGGAAAGTGTCTTGCCTCTGCTTACTCATACACACATGCCCAGGTATTTTTTGGGAGGGCGTTAGTTGATTCAGAAAACAAAAAACATGCCAGGGACTCTTTCAACAATTCACAATACAAGCAACCAAGTTCCTCCTTAATTTACTGTTGTAGACATAGCCTTAGCTCCTGAGGTCTACTGATCATCACTGCAGTACAACTTATTGCTACCCAATAACCAGTCCCTCTAGACAAGGATACTTAAAGCTACCACTATTTATGCACTGATCCATTAAAAGTTCTAATTCACTGAGAAGCAAGAGCTCACCTGGTTCCCAAAGAGTTTGTCAGGAGAGCACTTCTTGGAACACAGAGCTGTATTTAAGGCTTGACTGTGTTCTTCTCTGATGCTGACTACCTTCCTGTGACACCGTATTACAGCTGCTTTTTCATGAACAAAAGCAATCAGTGAGAGAGATGGTTTACCAATGGGCAGGTGCTGGAATCGGTTGGCAGCTGGTCCCCAGAGATGAAATTTATTCTCTGGAAGTGTTTTGCCATCCTGTACTATCTATGCAATATTCAATATCAGCAAGAGTTTCCCTCAATAACTCCAAAGCTGCTGTGTGGAAGCAGAAGATGTTCAGATGCTGTCACTAGTTCCATTTGCTGCTCCATCCTTGTACCTTACAGAATTTCAACTTGTCGATGATGTAAAATAGTAAATATATAAAACAGAATATAGAGCATTTTTTAAGGTTTTAATATTTACTATACTTCTAGTCATGATCAAAGCTGCAAACAGGAGCAAAAGGAGTCTCGTCTCCTTTTGTTGTCCATGAAGATTTCTTTCCTGCCCAGCAGCTCATGGCATCCATAGAACTATTAAGGAGTCTTTTTGTTTCATTTCAACCAGCCACATCTTCTTTAAAAAACAGAGGATACAAACTTTCTTCCTGCATAGAATAGCTTAAAAATATTGACTGTACCTTTAGATAAGAGGATAGTTAATTTTAAAAGAAATAATAATTGTTATGTGTTTGGGGTAAGCAGGTAGGCTGATATTTGGGTTAGGGAATTTTAGTGTCTGGTATTTTTTAATGCTCCCTCACTACATGCAATTTCTCATCTTTTTTGTGTGCCTGGGCAGTACACAGACTTGTCAATGCTTTTGGTTCCCCTATATTGCTATCACCAGACCAAAAAGGGAAAGATGACTAGGATGAGAGACTATGAGTTGTCCTGACTGCAAGTGTCTAGCTGGTCAGTGCTATGTGTGTTCAGCAAATATATTCTTTCACTCATCCTTATATACCCTGCTGTTGCTGCTGAACTCCTGGGATTCGAGTTTGCAAAAGAGAGACCATAGGGAAAAATTTTTCCTCAACTGCCATTTACAGATATGCCTGCATTCAGCGATATAAAGCCCACATCCTCTTCTTAGTATGCACTGAGTATGACAAAGATTGACAATTTAAAACCTTTACACAAATTCCGGAGATAGGAATGCAAAAATAAATTGGAACTTTTACTTAATTAAAGTAATTTTTTCCCATACTCATAAAAATATTGCTTGAGCAGGCAATGTTCAAATATGTCAAAAATATCTCTTCTTGCTCAAGACTAGATGTGACATATTTCAGTAAAAATATTTGAAATGCGGCAGTACTGAGTGAGGGAATGAAGAAGGGAAAAGTATCCAGTACTAACTTTTACACTGTCACTACACAGTGCCTGCAAGGCTGTTGAGACTATGAGAAATAACAGCTAAGGAAAATGATGAGAAATAAAACTTTATGTAATTTATGGAGAATGCAGTGAATACATTTTACTGTTACGTACAACAAAGTGCATGTGGATTTCTGTAGGAAATTACATAAATAAAAATCTATTCCTAGTCAACTGAATTGCCTAGTCCTTTTTGTTCACTAAATTCAGATGCAAAAATGAAAAACCTTTCCTTAATATCTTAGACTATATAATAGGGTTCTGGCAAATATACTGTTCTTTAAGTACTTCAAACTCATTCACTGCTGTTGTCTCATTAACACAGTAGGTGACTCATAGGGTTTCTTCCAGATTTAAAATTAAGAATTTATCTTATCCTGGCTAAGCTAAAGGGCTTACACTGTGCAATATTTGTCTTTATAGTTGTATGAAACAGTAATAATACAGAAGGCATAAAATGTACTTTAATACATGGCTCTATATTTGATTATCCTATTAAAAATAGTAATACAGATAATTGCCTGTGAAAAAAATAAATTGTCTTGGAGTTATATACAGAGAGCGAGAGGAAATACTACCAACACAATATAACATACTCTTCTGCAAAGCTAAGATAATATGGACGAGGTTGTGAAGTCTTGGCAACTCATTCTCATACACACATATACAATTTTATGATACTTTAATCACTGAGGCTATTGTACAGTCTCATCTTTGTCAAGTTCGTTTTCTGTACTCCTGATTCTGTAAAAGGGATCCAAACAAATCACAGTCTCCAGAGTTGGAGTGATTTAAAAACTGAAAATAAGCTTTTCTAAAGTACCTAGTTAAAATCCCTTTTTTGCATCCCAGAAAAGAAGAAGTCAGGCAAAATAGCCAAAAGGCCTGCCTGACTGAACAAGGAACTGTCAGACAAGCTCAAAACCAAAAAGGAGGCCTATAGAGGGTGGAAGCCAGGAGGGGTAGACTGGGTGGAATATAGATAAACTGTCTGAGCAGCCAGGAAGCAGATCAGGTAAGTGAAAGCGCAGACAGAACTGAATCTAGCCAGTGACATCAAAGGCAATAAGAACAACATCCATAGATATGTCAGGGACAAAGGCAAGACTAGGGAAGTTGTGTGGCCTCTCTGGAAGGAAATGGGTGACCTGGCCACCCAGGATATGGGTAAGGCTGAGCTATTGAACGATGTTTTTTTTTCTCAGTCTTCACTGTCAAGGGCTCTAGCCGCACTGCCCAAGTCACAGAAGGCAAAAACAGGGGCTCTGAAAATTAAGAACTGCCCACAGTAGGAGAAGATCAGGTTCAAGACCACCCGAGGAACCCGAAGGTGCGTAAGTCCATGAGATCTGATGAAATCTGTCCACGGGTCCTGAGGGAGCTGTGGATGAAACTGCTAAGCCACTTTCCATCATATTTGAGAAATTGTGGCAATCTGCTGAAGTTTCTGCTGACTGGAAAAACGGGAGCATAACCACAATATTCGAAAAAAAGATAAAAAGAAGACCCAGGAAACTATAGGCCAGTCAGTTTCACCTCTGTGCCAGGCAAGATCATGAAGCAGATCCTCCTGGAATCTCTGCTAAGGCAGATGGAAAATAAAGAGGTGATTTGAAACAGCCAACATAGCTTCACCAAGGGCAAATCCTGCCTGACAAGCTTGATGACCTTTTACAATACTGCCGCAGACTTGGTGGTCAAGGAAAGAGCAACAGACATCATCTGCCTGGACTTCTGCAAAGCACTTGACGCTGTCCCACACTACATCCTGGTCTCAAAATTAGAAAGTCATGGATTTGATGGATGGACCACTCAGTGGATAAGGACCTGGTTGGATGGCCCTACTCAGAGGGTTGTGGTCAATGGGTCAATGTCCAAGAGGCAACTGGTGACGAGTGGTGTCGCTCAGGGGTTGGTGCTGGGACCTGTGCTATTTACATCTTTGTTGGAGACATGGACAGTGGGATAGAATGCATCCTCAGCAAGTTTGCTGATGGCACCAAGCTTGGTGGTGTGATCGACATGCTGGAGGGAAGGGATGTCATCCAGAGGAACCTGGACAGGCTTGAGAGGCGGGCTAGTGCAAATGGCATGAAGTTCAACCAAGCCAAGTGCAGGTTCCTGCACCTGGGATGTGGCAATCCCAAGCACAAATACAGGTTGGGCAGAGAATGGCTGGAGAGCAGCCCTGAGGAGAAGGACTTGGGAATGCTTGTGGATGAGAAGCTCAACATGAGCCAGCAGTGTGTGCTAGCAGCCCAGAAAGCCAACTGCAACCTGGGCTGCATGAAAAGAAGTGTGACCAGCAGGTCACAGGAGGTGATTCTACCCCTTTACTCTGCACTTGTGAGACCCCACCTGGAGTACTGTGTCCAGCTCTGGAACCCTTGACATAGAAAGGACGTTGAACCATTGGAACAGGTCCAGCGGAGGGCCATGAAGATGATCAGAGGGATGGAGCACCTCTCCTGTGAAGACAAGTTGAGAGAGCTGGTGTTGTTCAGCTCTGGGGAGACCTTATAGCAGCCTTCTGGTATCTGAAGGGAGCCTACAGGAGAGCCAGAGAGGTACTCTTTGTCAGAAAGTGTAGTGTCAGGACAAGGGGTAATGGGGGTAAGAGATTTAGATTAGATATCAGAAAGAAATTCTTTACTGTGGGGGTAGTGAGGCACTGAAGTGGGTTGCCCAGAGAAGTTGTTGATGCCCCATCCCTGGAAGTGTTTAAGGTCAGACTGGATGGGGCTTTGAGCAACATGGTCTAGTGGGAGGTGTTCCTGCCCATGGCAGGGGTGTTGGAGCTCCATGATCTTTAAGGTCCCTTCCAACTCTAACCATTCTATGATTCTATGAAAATTGTTTCGGGTCTCTGAGTTTATTCCTCTGCCGATTAAACATACAAATAACTTAAAAGAGACAAAAGGGGAAAAAAAGTTGCATATGAAATTTTCTAAGTAGATTTTTGGCAAAAATAATAAAAAATTAACATAGCTAGAGTTTATTGTATAAAGTTTATTTCATCTTTTCCTATGAAGACATTCCAATTGCCACAAGGTTTCAAAGGTGCTCCCCTTGTTAAACATGCAGAATGAAATTTTAATTACTTTTATTTTTCCATTAGAAAAGTGTCAGTGTTCGCTTCTCTGTCAAAAAGAATGTTGTAATTTTGGCATTGATTAACTGTGTGTTATGACAGATAATAAAAAATGTTTTTGGACAATGTAGGAGAAGAAAAAAGAATTATATCTACTATTTATAGAAGGCACACTTCCTCAGCCAGTGACACCTTTTACTGCTGCAGTTGTAGATGGTATGTGGATCAGACAAATTTATTGAGACACACAGTAAAGAGTATCAGTGGAATTGTGAAAGTGATGAACACCATCAAACATATCAGGTATAATAAAGAAAGGTGAAAAACTGGACTTATGGATTCTATGTATTCAAAAACTTGCCTCAGTGAAGACAAAGTTGTATATTAATACAGTCCCAAGAGAAGAATATACCCTCAAAGTATTGCAAGCAAATGAAGAATGTCTTCTACTCTGTATTTCTGCTTTATAGGACAATACCTTCTTACGTGCCACTCCACACATTCAGAAGTGATGCTGTTTGCATTTAATTTAGTAACACCTGGCAATCCTCATTGCATTGAGGTATTTATCTAGAGGAATCTGGAGAGCATTACTGCCAGGAACATGTTATTAAGGAGCCAGAGGTGTTTCTTGTATAGTCAGGTGGTGAGTAGTAAAATATTGGGCAGGCCTGTTGACCAGAAGATCAAACAATTTATTCTGAATATATTCTGTGTAAAACAATTATTTAGGTACAGCTGTGGTGTTGTTACATTTTTTTCTTTTCTTGCTATATTCTTTAGTTTATTTGAATTATTTTTTGCTTATACATGATTTTAGACCCTAACACTCTCTATTTTCGTGCAAGCATTTGAACTGAAAGAAGACAGATGTAGTTAGCACATTTTACACACTGAAATGGATACAGTTGCCTGCTTCAGTACTTAAGTAATAAAAGTTATTTCAAACGATACAGTAAAGAATAATTTTTTTTTCAGTTATGTGTCATACCACTGCAGACAGATGTACACAGTGTCAGGATTTTATGACATACAGTCAAATGAGTTTGCAACACCACCTACAAATTGTGACAGAAACATCAAGCAGGCTTAAGGGACATGTAAGACTCATTGTTATAACATCCTTTTTTTACCTTATATCCATATAGTCAGCCTCTGGATAGCTTGTCAAACAAAAGATTTTTGAATTTTCGAATAAGCTAGGAGTTTCTGATGAGGAGGCCACAGCAGAAGAAACAGTGTGATGAGACTTCCAAGCAGCTGACCCTTACTAAATGACAGATGATATTCTCTTTCATGAATAAGAGTGTTAAAAGCATGTCAGAGTAGGAAATCTTCCCACCAAAGATGACAAATAATAAATGCTTCTAAGACTCATCTGCAAAAAAAAGAAGGTAGGTATTTTGAACAAGAGGGTATCTAAAGTATCCCCAGAGATGTTTCTCTCCTAAATAGTCACTAAGTATTAAAGAAGGGCTGTGAATTATAAATAAAAATATGATGTTGATATTAAGCCAGTTGATAACCTGCTAGGAAACAGAAAAGTAAGATTACAGGAATGGAGGGTGTCTTTCAGGGGAAGTGGCAGGTGCCATATCAGATAATACATCCTACAAATTCACCAAACTTTAAGTTAAAAATGAGAGCCTCCTTTTTTTTTTTTTTAAAAAAAAAAAAGTGCTCTAGACTTCTCTCATAGCTAGTAGTCTTTTATGAACAAGACTGTATTTATTCCTGATATATTTTGTGTCTGTTAGTCTTATATCAGTTCCATTCTTCGCCTTTAATTGTTCTCCTTTCCTAAGAGATAAATGACATAAGTATCTGTAGGGTATGCTCTTATCCCTCCTTTGTTTACTTTATGAAACAAGCTAAGCCTATCTTTCTTGTCTGCTCTTGGCAAAATAGGCACTTTCTACTTCTGCCCATGTTTGCCGTCCTTTCTGATATCTATGGCAGCTAAAGGATGGTTTTATTTATTTATTTTTTGAACTTGCACATCTAGGAGTGTAAATGTTATCTTAGGCTAACTTTTATACATGCCTGCTACAATGGTCTTCCATACTTCCATATCTCAGATAGACATATAACCTTATTAGGATGCCTCTTGCTGAAAATCACATCCTTATTACAAAAAGAAAAGAAAAGCAAACCCATATAGAATCATGAATGACACCATGCTCAACCTAAGAAATATGGGTTGGGCAATAAGAAACCTATGTTTCATCATAGCTGTAAGAGTATATTTTCTAATTGTTTGGTCAAATTTTGGACTTCAGTAGTAACTACCCAGCCATTGAAGAACGTGTTTGAAAGAGCTTAAACAACCAGAAGCATATAATAGACAGAATTCTACTTGAGCTTGGTTAGAATTTCTTGAGTCACAGTTTAAGCTCTTGAGTTTCATTCTGAAAGGCAAATAAGACTGCTGAAACATACCACACAATATTTAATATAAATACCGAGAGTGAAATACATGCGATGTGAATTTGCATATAGTGTTATGTTTGTCTTAAAATTCTGTTAAATTGTATTTTTTATTCAAAGAAAAAATATTCTGAATGTCATTAATTCTTATTTCAAATTAAAACAATCACTTCATATTCACCAACATGTTCAGCTCTAACAAAATTAGTTACAATGGCTAGAATAGTATGAACATTACACTGGAGATAAAAAGGTTTTAGCTCATCTAAGAGACAACTTTCATTAATGATTGCAAAGATTTCTGTGAAAATCTCAGAAGACATTAACAGAATATATTGCTTTTAAGCAATGCATTAATTTATTGAAAAAAAACAACTGAAATGAACATTTTGTTCTTAAAGTGTAGCACAGAATGCTAACAGAGAAGTAACAGAGCACAGACTGAATAGTGTAAATAAGTATGGGCTCAGTTGCTTGAAAAAAATGACATTTTTACATGTAATATGTGGTCAAGTTTTTATAAACATACATCAAATAGTTTGGATGGATTTTGAAAGTTTTCTTTAGCTGATACCTGTGCAACTCAGGCATTCTAAAAGTATGCAGTGCAGGTTGGGTCAAATTCATGCTGGGTCATGAAGAGATTAGAGACAATGATAGTTTCTTGGAGCAAGTTGTAAAAATCCCATGGAAAAGACATCACAGTCTTGTGTAGCCATGGGTAGTGCACAGGACACATTCCAAGATGTAACTATGGGAAAATAAATAGATGAGCATCATATTGTATGAGAACAGTCTGCACTCATATTCAACAGTCTTGTAAGAATGGAAACACAGGAAAAAGATCATAACAGTATCTGAATAATAAAAGTGAGGATTAAAATTAAAAAAGAATTAAAAGATTTAGCTGAAAAGTTACTGTCTTTAGCTAAGCCTTAGGCTTCCAGAAAGGTAAAAGATGAATGAGTAGCCTGCTAGGGCTTTGGTGGGACCAAGAGGTAATAGAAGGATCATTTGGAAAAGTGGATTATAAAGAGAAGCTGAATCAATTATTAGCACTGGTGAGCTGAATAGGGAGGTTCCCATACTGGAACTTGTCTTTATGAGGTGAATCTGAGGAACTAGTGGTAGAATCAGTGGAAGTGGCATTTTAAGGACAGCTGATACAATAATCAGTCACCAGGATCCAATTACAGATTCTTGGGAAATCTGGAGAAATTTTTGGTCATGAAATTATGCATCTACTACATTCAGCGATATTCTGTTACTTAGTCACCCATGATTTATGTGTCCAGTGGAGGCTGCAGGAACAGAAAGCAGAAAATCCAACAATCTTTGAGGGAGACAATGGATAAAATAAGGAAATTACAGGCCAAGTCCTGGGCGCTGTTAGAGAACGAGAGGTGAGAGAAATGAGCTATAGCTGTCCACCCAGTTCACACAGTGCAAAGGTCTATTATTACGAAGATTAATTCACATTTTTTAATAGTTCTGTATGCAGCTTCTCAGAATCAGAGAGGTTAGTTAGTTTTCACTCACTCAAAACAGGGTGTAAAAGAACTGACACGTTTGAAGAGAAAAAGCAATTCAAACTAAGGGTTAAAATACCCCATTTAAAATAAGGAAAACAATATTTTAAAAGATGACAGTAAGTCCATCTTCCAGAAGCAAATGCAATAATTGCATTTCACACTAGATTTGCTTCTTGGCCTTTAAATATGGAGTGATTTTTTTTCCCTTAAGTTGTCAGATTTCTATAAAGAAAGCATCTGCCATGTTTTTTATCATTATGTCATTTACCTTGGCTGCAGTTCATATGTAGATAAGTTATTTGTGCACTTGATGCGTCCTTATGGACACAGTTAGAAAATCTGCACGTTTAAATAACCAGATTGCTAAGCACCAAGAGTAATTGTACATATATATAAGTGTTACAAGCTGATACTGTGAAAAATCTGATTTTTTGTATAAAGCAGACTTACTCTTGCAATTTGAGTTGCTCCACTTGATTTTTGTTTCTATTGAATTTAATTTGACTTGCAAGCCTGGGAAAGCCTTTTGTCTGGTTTAAATGTAGCTTGCTCATTTAGGAGGTTTATCTGAATTGTGCCAGCTACACTAATTACTTTTGGAGGCTTCAAGGTTGGCTTGATAGTAGAATAATACAAGAAAAAAATCAGTTTTCAAAAACAGTAATATTCAGATCCATCAGAAAAAAAAAATCATATTTTCTATTTATGTCCTCTTTTTTAAAGTTCAAACAGTTTCTGTGGTGCCAAGAAGTTAAAGAATTTCCAAAATATTGATACTTGCATGTATCTCTCTTCCATTTTTTTTTTTTTTTGTATGTGTGTGTGTGTGTGTGTGTGTGTGTAAGGTTATACTCTAACAATGACAGATGTGTAATTTTTGTTTGGGTTTTGTCTTTTTTGATTTTAATTAGACACCACTAAAAGAAGAAGACGTTCTTGGTTTTTATTAAATTAGTCTTACGAATAAAAACATCAGAAAGATCCTACCAAGAAAGGTTTACTACTTTTGCTGTCTTTCTGATTGGACTGATTTGACAAAATGTGCACAGACAGACAATTTACCTCTCAGTCAGCTGCAAATTTAACCATTAATGGAGTGATCAGCTTGGTCTTTACTTGAACACTCAAGAGCAGAACAGCAATATTTTTTAAATGTCCTTTTCTGTCCAACTGATGGACAGTTCAGGAGCCACCTTTCCTTTTAACATCTGGTCTCTAATGCTTGCAAAAGTGGAATGGGAGTGAAAGACCAGCTATTTCTACTGATTAAAATCAGGTTTGAACTGTGCTGTTACAGATTGGAAAAGAAAGTGACAGATGGGGTCAGGTGTGTAAAAATATAATTAGGCACCTAGCTATGTAGAGACGTGTTCAGCCTAATGTTAGTCTGCAAAAGACCAGCATTTTTATATATCTAATTTAAAAAAAAAAAAAAAAAAAGTAAGTGTGAATGCTGTGATTGTGGGATCAAATATGGCTGCATTCCCTGCCCTGAGGAAGGCAGCCACAGGTTTTACCTTTCTGCCTACTCCAGTATGGTTTCTGACCAGCTTTCCTTAAATGTTTCAGCTTAATAGGAACCACAAAAGTAGGTTCCTTCCAAATCCCTCCCCATATACATAAGGATGTTTTTCAGTAGTACATAGATGGTAAATATCAGATGGACTAGAGAAAATAAATTAAACTAGTAATCGACAGTAACTACAAAAATAAAGATGAAAAACAAATTTACAGGTATTCAGATGATGGAGTCTAAAGAGTAAAAAATCATTAATTGACTAGTGTTTTGATTTCTGCTTACTCCAAAAAGAAACCCAAATCACAGGCAACATATTCACAAAAAGGTGAATCCTCAGCCCAGCTCTCACAATGGAGTACAGTCATGCTACTTTACTATCACACCAAGTTCATGCTTTCTTGTAAAACCTCACTGGTCTGTGTGTGTGTCTTAAAGCAAAGAATCCCACAACAGATAATAAAACAGTGCATCTGGCATCCATAAGGTCAAATTGCTACTTTTCCTGTGGAAATGGGTACTTCTTGTCTGTGGGGTAATGAGGAGAAGAGATGTTAAGCTCATTCTCATTTCTACTTAACAAATTCTGTGTGATTCCCCCTTGTTTAACACTGGTGGGAGCAAACCATTAGGTTGCAGCCTCTTCAAACTCTTACAGTCACACTGCAAAAACACATGGAGGTCGTAGTCCAGTCCTTTACAGGAGACGGTTTCTATACAATAACTCAAATTACCAACAAATTTTAAAGTTTGTCATTGACCAGGAGACTTCTCCTTGTGATAACCAGTGGGGAGGAGGTGATCCCAGCTGGCACCAGCCAGAGCAGTGCCAGGAGCCTGCTAACCCTGAAACAGCATGGGCAATCACACGGCACTGCTTACAGCCATGCTCTCAACTTGCTCATTAGTTTATGGATCTAGACATAGCCCCTGATTTGCCAGCATATTAAACTGCAGGGCATAGGCATGCCCAGAGCATTTACGCAGCTATGGGACAGTCCTATGTTCATCTGCCCCAGGATGTAAAACGTGCTTTTGAAAATGGTTAGGGGAGAAAAAGAACAGTATAACAATATGAGACTCCTGCCTGGTTTAGTTGGATGCTAGATAGCACACTGGGTGTGCAGCCTGGGCACTGCCACCTCCATACCTATGGGACTGGTACACAGGCTGTGAGGGGGCTGCAGGATGTGGCTACTCTGCAGAGGTGGGGCTGCTGTAGCTCAGCACAAACAGACAAACCGTGAGGACAGGCTACCCAGCAGGAGGTGCAGCCTCCATCCTTGAAAGTTTCCAAAACCCAACTGAATAAAGCCCTGAGCAATCTGGTTGGAGCTGAGACATAACCCTGCTTTCAGCAGAGGGCTGCACTAGGGACCTTCTGGGATCTCCTTCCAGTCTGAATCATTACCACATCATCCTGTGGCTCCATGCCTGTTGACATGCTGGATTGAATCTGGTTTCAGTCTTACAACCCCTGCCCTTCCAGCTGCATGTTGGCACACACCCAGGGGATTGTCAAATTGTTCCTTCAGCAGGCTGAGCTGGGACTGATGACCCATCTCCTTCCCCTTTTCTTGGTATGGATGAGGTGAGGTCAAGGCAAGGGGTTCTGAGGCTTCTGTGGAGTGCGTGAAGCAGAACATAGTACAAGCAGCCAAGCACTTGCACCAAAGGCAGGATGGTCCAAGTCAGATGCAGGGGAACAAGGGTGCTAGGCAATGGGAAGAGGGAAGAAATGTGATAAAATGCAATATTTGTGCTGAGAAATCAGTGTCTCTGCCGAGCAGTCTTCAGACAAGAAAGAGATGGAAGGAGGGAGGGAGGAAGCCGGAAGCTCTTGTGGCAGGGAAGCCTGCAGGTAGGAGATGTTTTCAAAATGGCACTTGCATGCTGAACCATCATGGAGCAATCTCTGAGGAGATCCTGGGTGCTGAAATGCCAAGTGTGAGCTGAGGCACTGACCAGAGCCATGTTCTGCATTTATAAAATGTTTTATTTTATTATCTTCAAAAATTCAACCAGCTTCCAGGAAAACAAAGTCAGTCATAGAGTGATTCAGTTGCTCTTTATATTGAAAAGGTTTTTGGGAAAATATAGAGGGAATCTTATGAGAAATACTGAAAATGAAGCAGAAAAAGAAAATCAAGCTCAGAACGTGAATCACCTTTCAACCCCAACTTTATAATAAGTTCTATAATTAAATCCTTATCATTTAAGCTATGCTTCACTCAACAGAAAATTGATGACTCTTATGTTCTAATGGGAATTTTACTGTATTCCTATAATCTGTTTTGTATAAATTGAATCTCTAGGGTAAAATAATCATATTGAAGCATAGATTTGTTTGGATTTCCTTTCACACTACAACAGATTTCATTCTAAAAGTGCCTAATGTTCCCACAATTTGGAAACAAGGCAATGATTTACTGTCTGTGGTATTAATTAAATAAGAAACACACTGACAACAAAAGTCTTATTAAAAAGGGGAAAAAATGAATGCTCTTTAACACTAATCCCCAGCACTCGCGGCTTATGCTTGAACAACAGTCAATTATTTTAGCCTAAACCCTTCTACTATCCATGCTCAAAAATCTTTTCTTTTCTCCTATGTATATTTGAGTCTGGGCTTGTTTATCTGGGGTGCAGAGGAGGGCAGCAGTCCCCAGCTTGTGGCTGAGAACAGCAGCTGCCATGAGCATCTCTGATGTTGTCCATACCCATCAGAGAAAAAAATGTTAAGACTCCAGCTGCAGTCCGGACAGAGCAAGACAGCAAACAGTAAGGCCTGCAGAGAAGGTGGGGACAGTGGGTTTGCAGCATCTTGCAGCAAATGCTGGGTAGTTTATCTACCTTACCTCACAGAAACATCCTCCTGGGCTGCTCACTTGGGTTCCGGGCTGCTCACTTGGGTTCCGGGCTGCCCACCATGCAGCGTGGACTGAGACCTGGTACTTTCATTATATAGACCAGTGTTACATTTTCTGATATCAAATCCAGTTTTGTCAACTATTTAAGCTTTCTCAAAAATTTTAGAAAGTCACACTTGCCTGTCCATCTATATCCTACAGCACAAGGCAGCTACCTCCTTGAACACCATTTTGTGTGTTGTCTCTTCTTTCTCTCCTCTTAATCCTGTAAAGAACATGTTGCCCAAACATGTTGTTTGGCAATCAGAAACTGATCCCTAAGTGTCAGAGGCTTCCTGCAATGCTGCAATGGTCTATGGTGTCCGTGATTTTAAGAAATCTGCCATCTTACAACTGAAAACATATCCAAGAGACTGACAGAGGAGAAATAAAAAAGACATCACCAAATCAATGCAGAGAGAGAATAAAGAATGAAGAATGTCTTAAAAAAAAAAAAAAAAAAGAAAAAGAAAAGAAAAAGAAAAGAAAAAAGAGAGGAAAGATATTTCAACAACAAGGTTGGTAATTTAGGGCAGGATTTGGCTGTCCAAATGTAAGTGTCAAATGAGATGGTACTCCCTGAGGCATACAAGATACGCACAAGGTACAGATGATGAAAGTTTTATTGAGATAGCCATTAACTTCTAGGGGGGTGGCTAGAGGAGAGGTGGTATATCTCAGGGCAGTGGAATGACACTGCATTTGGAAAAACCAGTGAAGTCCCTTTACTCTGAGTCTGAATAGGTGCTTGCTTTTCCCCCAGGCTGAAGATCCCTGCCAAGAGCGTTACTTGTGATGAATTAAAATTCAGTACATGCCTACTGGATCAGGTTCTTCAAGAGATTTAGTCACTGCCCAGCTTCACTTATGCACCTCTGAAACTGAGGCACCTAGCAGTTTGCTTGGGGTAATGGTAGGCAAGTGCAAAAAGAGTGCAGGAAAGATTCAATTAAAAAGGGTGTATTTGTGTGTCCACTGTAAAGGAGATCATGGAATGGAAACTTCTGGACATCTTCTGGAACACTGGCACAGGCTTCAGGGAGAGGTGGTGGAGTCTCCATCTCTGGAGACATTCAAAACATGCCTGGACACGTTTCTGTGCCACCTGGTCCAGGTGGACCTGCTTTGGCAAGGGGGTTGGACTAGATGATCTCCAGAGGTTCCTTCTGACTCCATATCATTCTGTGATTCTGCGATCTGGATTTAGAAGTCCTTTGCACTTGAAAAGAATTTAGTCACCTGAGTCTTCTTTTAGAACTACTCTTTGAACAACACTTGTGTGTCATTTAAAAGTGTGGACTCTCTTCCCACACTTAAGTGTCAAGTATTTGGCAATATCTTCAGTGAAGATTCAGTCTCAGTGCAAACACCTGCACCTGTTAATAGCAGTCAGTTACTGTTCAAGGTCTTCTGAATGGTGATTAATAAACTCTTTGTGGAATTCTTTTCTAATATATAATAAAACAAATTATGTCTGGATATGCACATGCCTTACCAAAAATTGCCAGTTCCCAATACCATCCTTTTTTCTCTCAGTGACTCATACCTGACTGCTGCAGCTCTTCTTGTGAAAGAAAATGATAACCCTTTGAGTCCTAGGAAGCTCTTTTTTCTTGAAACACCTAGGCTATTTAAAGAGAAGATTTTGGGTTTTAACCACAAAACTGCATATTCATAAAACCCCAAGTCAAAAAAACATCATTTTGCAGGAAAAAAAAAATCTCAGTTGTCCCCATAAAAACATAGAAAGGCTTTTATAAACCTGGAGCACAAAAAAAAGAAGAAAGCAAACAGGTGAAATCATACAAGATAGAAAGGAGAACTGATTTGCTGAAAAGTTTAGTAGGTTCCTCTGATTCTAATTTCCTTTCTTATGAGTTTTGTCCCTCTATGTGTTTTGAAATAAAGAAATGCCTGACATTCCGAAGTATAGCAAGATTATAAAAACCTACCTAGTAGAGCCACCTGAGAGTAACTGTCTAGTTCTTCATCTTTATGATGGAAACTTTTATACCCAGCACCAGTAATGCTGAAGAGGTAACACCTATATTTAACAGGAAAAGGAGACACATACATCTCTTCTAAGAGTTACTGCCAAATGTAGCATATTGTAGGATTCAGCTGTCACTGAAGCCTGGGGGACTCAAGGTTTTTCATAATAAAATCTGCCTGCAAATTCTCTGTAGGCAAGCAAACCAACTGCTTCTTTACTTGCAGATTGCTGTTTTAGTCATTTAAAGTTTCCTTAATTGGATTCTCAAGCCTTTTCACTGTTTGTAAGTACATTCAGTTTGAAATATGGCTTCAGTTAGCATGCTACACATCAGGTCATAATCAATGGGGAAAGGACAGATTTTCTTTCTTTCGTGATTTTTTTTTTTCTTTTTTTTTTTTTTTTTCCCCCAGTCATGTTAATAGCTTAGGGACATCATTTGAGAAAAATATTACAAATTATATCCTCAGCTGAGGTGAACTGCCTATGGCTGTCACTGAATTACGTCTTCTTCCATCAGTTAAGGCTCTCATTTTAGACTGTTAACTGTGTCCGAGTTAGGAATTATTTTTATTTTGATAACTCAAGAAGCAGTTAAAAGTAAAATTTCTTACCCTTTTATACTACTTTTTTTTTACCCTTTTCAATATTAACTTCCTTGGACATTAAAACTGTACTCAATAACTTGGTTTTACGTCTCTCATATTGAGAGAAAATTACTGTGCTTCTAAGTGTAACTGCATTTTAGTAAGCATCTTGATCCTATGCATTTCCCATGCTGGTGCAAGACAGTAAACCGCAACTAATTGCATGATTACAAGAAACAGTGACCCCCAAATGCACTAGGAATTACTCAAACAAACACAGCATTTTCCTAGAGAGATGCCAAAAATGCAGAAACGATCCCCAAGGGTAAGAAAAATACAAAGCATCTGCCTGGCGTTGTAACATCTCAGTAATGAATAGTATGACAGAAAACAATTCTAGTACTTTGGGAAAATAAAAAAGTAGCCTCAAACCCTCTTTCCAGTGCTTTGTTATATTCCTTCCTTTCTGCAACAGAGAAATGGAATCTCTGATAAAAAGACATAGCATCACTTACACAAAGCAATTGTATAATTAATGTCTCCTTAAGCAAAAAAATATGTATCTAAATACCTATTTTTTTCTCGTTATTCAAGATATGCCTAAAGCTAATCCATATGACTTTTTTTTTTTAAGATTGTTGACCAGTGAATTCGCTTGCAAATGTCTATGATTGAGGTGGCCAACCACCTAAACTTACCATCTCATTTTTCAATATTCAGGTGGCTGAAAACTTCTTCATCAAGATCCCCTTACCAGATTCCCTGCTGTACCTTTCTGAAGACCTCATGGCACGACATCTGCCAGTGCAATCCCCTGAAGTCATCCGTCAGGCAAATCATAAACTAAATCAAATTTCAAAATTATCTTTCTTCTTTTGCATAAAAAGACCTGTACTTTTTATTCACAGAGCTTGTAGCAAAAATTCTCCATATATTTGGTAGCTTGTGCTGTTATCTAAATTAAATAACAATGCTGTGTTTTGCACAGGAGATTTTCAAAAATATAATTCAGACAACCTATTGGAATACTTCTTCTTTGCCCAGTTGCCTGAGATCTTTAGATTGTATTATAATAAAAATTTCAACCCAGTCATGTTTTTAAAAATCAGATTTACAATCTGATTATTCATCAGACGTAAAATAATATTAAATTAGTCTGTCTTTTCTGATTGACCATGTTTGCCTCAAGAACATTCAAATGACTGCACTTGCATATGAGAATATGATTTATGGGATCAAGTACTGTCCAATATCTTTGTATATTGGGCCTCATGATAACTCTACATATAACTCAAAGATATATAAGGCCTATAGAGTTTAATAGTGAATTAAAGCCTGGAACACTGATATCATGTGCACTGCACACAACAGTCATACAAGAGAAGGCATTTTCATACGTTATTCCATTCACCTCTTCTCCAAAGGTCACTGGGGGATGAAGATTTGTAGGAAATAAGTCTCTCATTACAAGGAAAACTCCAAATACACGATCAGCAGATTTTGGAGAAGGCTCCTCAACATCCTCATGCATTCTCCTTGATGATTAGATATACAGTTATTGTGAGTCTACCTTTCTCTTTGAAGGAAGTTAGTATTAACACTCACAGGTCTAGACATAACTGTATGTTACTCATGGTGTGACCTGGATTTTACCAGTCATTCCCAAATGCAGTAATTCATGGTATGCTGTGCAAGAGATCTGAGGAGCTTTAGAAGACTATTAAAACTACTCTCAGGCTATCCTAAGGATTTGCAGCTCTTTAGAAACCTGTCAATAAAATGTGTATTTTAAGAGTAGCACTGAGTCAAAGGCAGAATAACTTCATAATTCTCGTGTTTCTGTCCCTAGGTGTGAACAGCTGAGCACTCACACAAGTCCTCAAGAAGTTGCCAGTGCAGACAGTAGTGATTGTAGAAGGATCAAACCTCCATGCTAATGCACCTTCAGAAAGTTGATCCAAAGTCACAATGTGAGTGTGGAGTTATTCACTGCAGAATTCGTTGGGAAGAATAACTTAATCACGATCTGTATGTAAATTAATTTCACTTGCAGTTTGCTTCTATAGTATTACTAACAGAAGCTGTATAAAATCACTGAATGTGTGAGTCAGACATTAAAATAGCTTTTAGGAGAGGTACATCAATTTAATGTTACTTGTAAATTTGTATTAGTCAGAAATTAAAAAGATTTGACGTAGAAAACATGAAACTGGCAAGAAAAAGTGCAATTAATGTTACTGATCCTCTGAAGTAAGAATGTAACTTCAATAATGACAAAAATATAACTTCTTGCATTTCATAAAACATACATCTGACTCACAAAGGCTCATACATAAGTCAGATGAAACTGAGTTGCAAACTTAACACCTACTTAATGCAATTTAAAATAGTGAGATCTCCATGGCAAACAGGATCAGAAGATAAAAAATGTTTTGAACTAGAAGGATATATAAGTAAATGTAACAGCTAAGACCTCTCAAATTTTTTTTTTTATTAATTCCTACTCATGTGTCTTCTGCTAAGCTGCTTTCTACTTTTTTAAATGCATATGCATAAAAACAACATGTATCCAGGTTTTTCACGTAGAAATTTCTCGAGCACAAACTGCCCCTGTTCCAGTGTTCTTGTCCAGAATAAACATCTATATTATCCTGAACTCGATAAAACTTAGGATAATACAATGGGAAACCTGCTTATTGATATTCATCAGCTACTGTCTCTGAGTCATCAGGGCCTGCCTACAAGACCGGGTGCTTCTCAGATCATGTCCTTGGAGAGGACATACTCCCCTCTTTTTCTGATTATGGATCACTCATTCAGTGCATGAGAAATCTGTGTTAAATCCGATTTTTCACATTAGGATCTAAGTCCCAGACAGGTTTCACAAACATTTCTAGTTACCTTCTCAGTGGCTGTGGTTAAATCCTAGCCTCAGAAAACAATGGGCCAAGTCCTACATGTAGAAAACCAGAAAAAGACTGAAACTTACCCAAATGACGGATGCTGACTGAACTCAGTTCTATGGGGTGCTGGTATCTACAAGGTTATGCAGCAGCAGAACAATAGGTAGAAACCAGTTACGTGAAGAAATTGTTTTGTGAGAGTACATGTTTAATGGCTATTCACCATTAAAATAATAAGAAAAGAAAAAGGAAAAAAAAAAGAAGGTAGAGAGAGAATTATATTGAACACCAGCCACACAAACAGGAGAAAATGGAGACACCACCAAAGACAGACCTCTCAGATTAGCATCTGATAAGCCACTGGAGGAACTGCTTGAAGCATTGGGAAAGATCAGCCACAGCTGTGTAACCAATGAAGAAGGGGAATAAGAAATAAAAGACACTTGGGAAATAGTAAACTGATTTGGGGATATTTCAAGGGAAATGGCCAAATGCAGGGAGAGGATGATCTCAAGAGAGGAACAAGCATTGGAAAATGGAGATAATGGGGAGAAAAAAGGCCAGTGGAATGTGATCCAGCCAACAGTTTGCTTGTCTGACTGTGCCCTGCATATCTTCATCACAGTCTGTCCTTTTTATTAGGAAGATCTATCTGTAACTTCACTCTCTGCTGTGTGTGTTTGTGAATGGAGAAAGCAAGAGGCATGCCTGTCTCACTGATGAGTTTTGGTCCTGGTCAGCCAGAAAGAAGAAACAGGACCAGAGTTTTTGTGCTCATGCTTATCTGAGGGCTGATTGTGTCTGCACAGCACTGGTAAAATTCCGGCTCTCCACCTGTGTTGACCAGTCTGGCAACGTGTGTGTGCATGCGTGTGCATTGGCCTCTCTGGAACACAGGCTTACTGCAGCCACACTACAAGAGGGTAAATTCCCCCAGAAAATTGGATTCCACTTCCCTTACCACGGTCTACCTCTCTTATTTGGTTTTAAAACAGGTGACCATACTTAGCCATTTATTCCCGCCTCTCCATTGCTTTTGCAATTATGTCAATGTAAAACTGTAAAACTTGTCAAAGTTTTGTCAACGTAGAACTTGTAAAACAATATGATGAAATTGGTAAGAGAATTGCTCAGACAAATCCTTTATGTTTTGGAGGGACAGTTATATCATTAATATGTCAGCCACTTTGATAATTTGCTTGTGGAGAAAACAACCATGCAAGGATAATTCTAGGGGTGGCAGTCTGAGTTAAAGTAGTGCGGAAAGTTTTGAAACTTGGCCTCAAATTTTCTTTTCTCTTTGACTGACCCCACAGTTGAGATGGATAATTACCAGAAATTCAGTCTCCTTTCTTCTTTTAGAAGATCTCATTTACTTATTTAAGTAAATTTACCTAAGTAAATTAGGGAGATTAAATGCAAAGTTCTCTGAAGATACTGTTCTGTCATTAGGCAGCAAGTATTTGGTCATTACCCGTTATCACCATGTGCGATAAACATTTTCATCAAATAAAGCAGGGTGCACAGAATATCTTTGACATTTTGAAACAATGCCAAGCAAGTAAAAGGGAAGTCTTGGTCTCATGTCAAATGTACGAACATCCTAATACCCTGGTTGAATGGGAGATAGACCTACTTAACTCACTGAAACATTCACAAAGGCTATAGCTCCAAAGATTTCACCCTGTAAGAGCTGTGTGTGTGCTCTTAAGACAGCCGAGAGTTGCTCTAAGGGCTGAAAATGGGTGCAAAATACAATTCTGAAGCACAAAGTTCTATAAAATTAGTTTGTCAGCTGATGTCGCACAGCATATGCATGGTAAGAATCAGCAAAAGTAGGTTAAAATGAGCCAAAAGAATTAGAAAAGGCATACATGAGAGTAAACTGGAAATTGGAAAACAAGAAGAGAGAAACAATTTACACACATAACAGAGTAAAATCTGAGGAATAATGCAGGGATGCCTGTACCTAGACTTTCTTCTATGATTACGATCTGAAGATGAAATGTCCAATCAGCCATAATCTTGGTATGTTTTAAATTGTCTACATGCTTGTAAAATTAATCACACAAAGGAAGTTAATATTTAGAGCTTTAAATGCTGAGTACAGAAATATATTCTTTGGTTTTCATTCCAGTTCACCTGTTATTACTAGCTTTATAATTTTGTTGTCTCTTTCATATTATGTAAATAAATATTTGGGGTGGCTTTTTTTCTCCCTGTTTATTTATTATTTTCCTGGTGCTAAAAAGTGGATTACAGCAACTGGCAGAACTCAAAGCCTCTTTATTCCTCTGCTGTATGATCCTAAAATAAAGAGCACTGGGCCACGCGAAGCTAGCCAGTGCAAGGGTGTATGCTACATAAGATATCTAAATGATAACAGAGGCTATTCTGAACTCTACAGCTTGATCTGAGAACTAATAACACTCTAGCCTGGTAAGAAAAGGGCTTTTTTTTTTTTTTTTTCAGAAGGGCTTCATCTGCCTGAGCGCTGACCTTCGTATTTCAGACTCATCCCAAAAGAGACATCACTAATAGGCAGACAATTAGCAGTCCTTAGTGTCTATGTTTATCCATTAGTTATAAAGGAGCCTAGTGTGATTACCTCAGATATAGATGCCCTGTTGAAATTTTCTGAAGTTAATGAAGTGCTTTGTGAAATATGGTGAAGTAGAGGGGAATGTGCCTGAACCCAAAAGTTTAGAAGTTCCCCCTTTGGGGAGTCCCAAGGGAAATAAAACACTGGTAATGATCGTCTCAGTTGAAGTAGGAGGTTAGGAGTGAACAACAGTGATGGAGGAGACCATATGGATTTCTCCAGGTGGAGCCATTCCCAGGACACTGTGGAGTGCACCACTCTTACAGCAGGTGTAATTTCATTTTCCTCTTGCTCATAGGCAAAAAGAATGCAAAAGTCAGAGAATGAGTCTTTCCAAACAGCCTGTGCAGAATCAGCAGGAAGGAGCTTGATAATGGTCCTGCACGTTAAGGGAAAGCCTCTAACTGCAGGACTTTTCTTCCAAAAGAATAGACCACTCCCAGCAGCAGAGCCAAGGACTGTGGATGTGGGGTTAGGGTTGGAAGCTTAGATTTATTAACTTTTAAAATAAAGTGAAGGCTGACAGGGATCACTCTTTTTCTACATGTACATACAGCAAGACTTCAGATCCACAGCAGTATGAGCAGGGCAGGGCAAAGAAAGGCTGCCTGCTGCCCACTAGGTGGTTTTTAACCACTGGTCATAGACAAGTTGATCACATTCATGCAACACATCTTCACCTTATGGCAAGGCTCTTTCCTGACGTACTGTCCACAAAGGCATGAGGAGAGACACTAAGAATAAAAATTCTTCATTGCAGACATTATAGAGTTTATATGAAAGAAAAAAGTCTTGATGTGTCATTAAAGTAAGAGAGAAAAGGAAATAGCAGGGAAAAATGGGACTGAAACATATTCATAGGGAAGAAGTACCATGAAGAGATGTTTCAATGGTAACACAGTGAAATCTGATAGGGTGCAGAAAGGAACAAAAGTGTGTACAAGGAATGAAATTAAAATGTAAGATATGGAGAAGTTTTATCATACGGACACTGGAATCAAGCAAGCCCTGCGATGTTTTGAATGATGTGGTTTAGCCCTGTGTTTTTAGAATTCATAGTTGTAAACAGTAATGTTGCTCAGCCAGAAGGAGACCTTTTTCCACTGGGAATAATGAAAAAGTGCATAGACACACCAAGAAGGTGTAACAGATACATAACAGAACCAACTGTTTTTTAGTGGCTAGGAAGTTTGGTGACACTATTGGAATTGATTTTGGCAATCAGTTAGAAGTTGTTTCAGGATAGAATAGACAAGTTTTATTTAAGTAAAGACATAACATATTTTGTTGAAAGCTAACAATTTCAAAATTAAACAGATGAATGAATCAAATATTAATTAATAAATAACACAATATTCAGAAAAACTGAACATCTGAATTAAGAAAGTGAGTCTTGGCATCTTAGGGAAAAAGGTGACCTGAGTGCCAACCATAAAAATACTGTGTGACTTTCCATGAGTAAGCCCGATGAACATTATGTGCTTACATTTGAGTAGGTAAACTTGTAAAAGCGTTTACTGATGTCTGGGCCAATGATTGAGTTGGACAGGTAGATATCATGTCATGGGCATTGCTCGGAAGCTTTGCCAGCATTCCCCTTTCTCAGAAACACTCAGAGCTCCCAGAGGACTATGTTGAATTTTAATTACTGAGGGAAAGATGCAAAGGTTTAGAGAATCAGAGCTTATGTTCGAGAATGGCAAATGAACAGCATAAACCTGCCTGTGTTCATTGATGTACGGGAGAAGAGGATCTGTCCCACTATTTTCATACTGATGTCTGTGTGCATCTAGTTCTTTTTATTTTTTTGTAACTTATCTGCCTCATAGCAGTGTAAAGAAACAAATATTATTTTATTTTTTTCACATAAATAACATCTTTTTAGTCCTTATATACAGACTAACTTGAACATCACCTTTTTAGGTGTAGAAAATAATAGTGCTCTTTAGTCTCTTCTCATCTTAAACCAGCAGATTAAGCGTAAGTATGCAGTGTAACACTTCTATATTCCCCTCTGCTTCCAAAAAACAGTATGTTTGACCATTTTATTTCTATTCCTTATACTGTGTTAGCAATCTTTTTTTATAAAAATCCCATCTCTATTCCTTATAGAAGTTTTAAAGTCATTTCACAGCTGAGTGGAACCCTAAACAGAGCTATCTTAGTGTAATGAAGCAGAAAACGATTGCTCCTTAACAAGACTGGTATATAGTGACAAACAGCTCATAAAAATCCCATCTGCCACAAAATACTTCTATTTTAGTTTCTTTCAAAACTAAATGTTATGTTTCCTGTTTCTTTTCAGAAAGAAAAGAGGATATATAAAGCCTAGCCCATCAAATTGTCCTTTGACCAAAAAAGAAAGAAAAAAACCCATAGCTACAAAATAATCATCTTATAATACACTGACACTAACCATTCCAAACACTACAATGGGGTAATGTCACTTTTGGATGCATTTATAGTACACAGACGTTTGTTTTAAAGCAAAAAGAAAAAGCTAACCAGCTGTACTATAAAGAAAAATTTCTGGTGATTTAACAGCTGAGGACTACATATAAAAACAGTCTGTTGCTGATTTGGTATTGTAAAAATAGTGCTTTAGTGACCGCAATCAAATAGAAGGTTATACGTAACTTGGCCAGTAATCCTATTTAAATGATCGATGACTGGTTCTGGATCCTGCAGCTTCTTCCCCACACTTATGTAGAATAATGCCCACTGATTAACATTCTCCATAGTCTTTATGGGAATTCTTCATCAGCAACTGTTGTGAAGTTTTCCTGTTTACCAAACAGTATAACGAATTGCTGCAGTTCACTTGGATTTGTCGTTAACATGTTGTAACAAATATGCTGGACTATAGGCATTGCTCCTTTCTGTCAGATTGGAATAGAACCACTTCTTGTGTCCTGTCTTGCCCAAGGAGGTTATATTTCAGTTTTAAAAAGATAATAAATTGCCTATCTCTATGCAGCAAGACACATTGCATCCTCAGAGTAGCAATGAAATGTTTTTATGATGCTAATATACAGCCTACTATGCACAACTATAAGCCCCTAAATAGTGATTGTTCTTATCTAAACTGATATTCATATCTGTTCCTCAGTCTTACAGAAATGGAAAGAATTGCTTAGCCAGGCCTTCCCTCTACTTACACGTAAACTTTTGCCATTGTCTTCAAATCCACTGTTTTTATTGTGTCTTGGTGATTAATGTTTTCTCTGGAAGGTCAGAAATTTATGTAGTTAAGGAATCAATTTTTTTTGAGCAATAGCATCACCTTTTCCAGAGATATAATTTCACACTGGATGCATGAAGACTGATCATCAGAACTTGATAAGCAAGCCAAGATACAGAGTTCAAAGCTGACTTCTAATTCTTTGCTCAAGGCTTGGATAGCTTTTGGCTTAGGATTTACCTTAACTGTGACAAAGACAGCCAAGGAGATAAACCACCGAGATACTTAACTAAAAAGAGAGGGAAAAATCAATGGCATGCATTTCAGTCATTGGAAAAGCAGCAGAAATTATCATGATTTGTTTACAGCAGCAATGTATGCCATGTCTTATCCACAGGCAAGAAGCATCACATTAAGAAAAGTTGTCAGAAGGCATTCAAAGGATCAAAGCACCTGTTGCAGTCGTATTTCAGCTGTAAATGTGAGCTAGAGAACCTTGTGGCATTTGGTACTCACAGACATTTTCCTGTTCACTGAACTGATTTTTCGACAAAGTTGACTACAGTTTGTTTTAAGGTGTGTAAAAAAGACATACCCAGAAGGCTTCTTTTTGACTACCTAACAGCTGTGGAAGTGACATGATGGCAGGAGCATCTTTGAGGGTGCCTGGAGGTTGTTCAACAGAATGCCCTGAGGCAAGGAGAAGCAGAAAGCACCAGTGGGATGAAGCGGAAAGTGCTTGATTTCCACAGGTGAAAACCTAATCAGTGGCAGTGAACTTGCTGTAGATATACAGTGGCGTAAAGGGCAGAGTCTGGCCTGTGCTTATTATCTTGCTAAATCTGATGTGCTTTTCTTGATGACTAGAATTGGGAAATGCTGCCAGGGGCCCGCTGGGCTAAGTCTCTTTTCTCCCCATCCAGCTCTCACACACCATGCCCTCATGCTTCCAGCATAAAGTGCAGCAGTAATTTGACTTGGATAAAAAAAGGAACAAAAGGTAAACTGAGAAAATTTGTCTTCTAATGAGGGCTTAGTTAAAAGTTGTAAGCAATTCTGAAATTTGAAAACCCAGTGGCACTGCTTTTCTGGACAAGGGAATTGCTGCCAGTGTGTGATCTGACACTCTGCCAAAACAGTATAAGGAGTTAAGATTGAAATTTCTTCCCCTTTCTTGCTCCCTCGCCATTTTGTTAGCTTTTATGGAAGCTTAGATGAAACCGGCCTGAGAGCAAGAGTGGAGTATTGCCTGTAAGACACACACACCATGGGTAAATTGTGAGTAATTCAGAGTATCACACAGTAGTCCCAGTCTACTCTGAGAGCTCCTTAGCTTTTATATCATTATGTGGAGACTTCAAATTCAATTGTTCTGGGGGTTGTACAAAGGAAGAAGCACTGCTACTTAGTGAATTCAGAACTGGTAATATGAAACACATAGCTGATAACATCGAGTAACTAATAAAGCCAGCTCCTCGGCTTTTATTAGGGAACCATTCACGATGAGAGCATATAGAATCCATCTTCAAGTGGACCGTATGAGCCAGTGTTCCCTGGCCACAAAGATCATCGGGAGGCATAAGGCCATCAATTCTAATTATTTCCAAGAGTGGTTTCAGGGCAGCTGTGACTGCCTAGGCAGCTGGTAGCATCCTAATTTACCCACAGTTTCATCAGAAAACTATTTTGGCCTTTAATGAGGATGAGCCTGTATTAGAGAACAGAAATGAGCCTCAAATCTCATTGATAATTTATTGTTCTAGCACATATTTAGGTTCCTAACTGTTTAAATGTGTAATTAAAGAGCTAAATAGCTGTTAGGAGTTTAAATGCTTTATTGGATCTGGGCCTGACCTGTATGAGTTTTGATGCAAAACTCAACAACACTAAGTCATTTACATTGGACATTTTTTTTTTTTTTTTAACTAGATTTGACCTAGCTGTGTAAGATTGTGTGAAGACACCAGAAGGCATTTTCCAAACCAGCATGGTAACGAAGAAATGTCCCTGCACCAATAGCATTACATTCTTATTTCCATCCAAACAATTTGATGCCATAACTCTACAGTAAACACAATGGCAGTTTAACCCTGAAGAGTGGCAAGACTAGAAATAAGTTGTATAATAGTAAGCACAGAACAAGCATTCATCTATGCCTGTATTCCATCTTTGATATCTGCTGGCAGCAGATGTTTAGAGAAAAAGCAAATGATCAGTGCAAGCATAAAATGACACTGCCACAAGGAGAAATTTCTTTCAACACCAGCATACCAGAACTATTCAATTCTGCAAAAGCTTAGCTTTTATTATTTGTGACTTAATCCATTTGGAAATTTATTTTTTTTTTCCCCAAAGGATTTTTTTAAATGAAAAATCTCCACAGAGCCATTAAGAAGTAATAGTTTTCTTTGTTTTAGTTTAATCTAGGAAATCATCCATTTTTCTTCATTTTTAACGTTTTCTAAATCTTGACAGATGGGAACTATCATCACTTTCTGCAAGCTTTTCTCCTGGAAAGAGGTCAAATAATTACTTTGGTTTTCTTTTCTTTCACTTCCCTTTTCTTTCTTCATTTTTTTTCCTATCAGATGGCATGATAAAAGACATGCATCTATCAAAGCCTCCAAAATCTAAAACGAAAAATAAACCTCTCAAAATTGAAAACTGTCAGCTTTGTTTGCATCGGGTTTTTTAATTCCATTTGTAACAATAAAAATAATTTATTTTTTTTTAAAGACCAGCCATGGGAAACTTGAATGTGATATACAAGGCTGATAACAGCTGATGAAGATGCTGAGTGTTAAGGGTGTGAAGGGAACAGCTGAATCCAGCATAGTCCAGGACAAGGAGATTGTTTCCTCCTGTCCACTGCATCCCAGCCAGGCACAGTCTCAGCATCCAGAGGCTTCTTTGTTCCAATCCCAGGGATGCGGTTGCTGTTGCTGTGCCCATAGGCAGGTCCAGCCAACAGCGGGACTGAGAGGCTTTTGCATGCACACGCACACATACAACCGCACACACTAATGCAGCTGGACATGTAGACATCTTTAGCAGCACGCACAGGTAGCACTGTGAAAGCTCACATACAAGGTTAAGTGTAAAGATCCCTGCCCTGTTCCTCCCCACTGGCTGATCTGGACTAAAGTTTGCTGCTGAAAACAAGTCTCCCACCCTGTTCCCTCACCTTCTAGATTCACAAATATACCCAGGGCGATGGATGTACTGAATATCAGCACAGCCTCTAACTCTGTGTAACCCCCATGGACAGGCCCTGGCCCCCTTCTCCCTTTCTCCCCGGCTCATCCAGTTTGATGTTCACCCACAAACACGTGTGTTTGTGTATGTGAATACTTGTCTCACAGGCAGTCCCACCATCACACATCCCACAGTTATCAGCATGGGCTCTCAGACTGCCCAAAGTCTATGCCTGGACCTCAACCTCTTTTGCCTACTATCTTGAATCTTTCCAAATGCAGGTCTCCGCCTACTCATGAGGTGGTCCGGCTCAAACTTAGTGAATTACACATACATACCTGAATGAATACCACTGAATTCAATCGACGTATGCATGTGTAATTCACTAAAGAATGCAAACACACCCCTATGTCTCCAGTTGTTAGTAGCCAGTCCTGACCTGCACGTTGGTCCCTCTGGTTGCTGGCACTTAGGCTGCAGTAATCACACATAGAATAGAAAGTGAATTATGCAGAAAAAAAACTGAATAGGATTTAATAGTAATTGGTTGTAGCAGCTGGGTGCAGGGCTCAATCAGACAAGCACAATGGCCAACTTATATCTGTCTAACCCCTTTATTCCACGCTCTCCTCCATTTTCCCATGTTTGCTTCTCTATGATCTGCCCTGATCTTTTCCTTTCCCTGACTTTGGTGCTTCTCCTAAACACTTCGTAACCAGGTTTACATAACCTAACAAGTTCTTCCTGATATTCCAAAATACTTATGATTATCAGCTTGACACCTGATTTCCAGTGACAAAGTTCAGTATGCAAGACTGTGCCTGAGCAGATCCTTCAATGGCCCATCAGATAGCAAGCAGAGTTCTGTTCTTCATTACTGCCCCCAAAACCACCTGCTCATTGCTGTCTGTGTGCTTAGTCTCTCACTTCCCATGCTCTTTCCTTTATAAAAATACACAAATAGTCTGTAACCAGGTAACTTAATGAATCCTGTGCTTTTTCAATCCAGTTACCCTTACCTTGATGAACTAAAAATTTTGAATTCTCATGTCCCATGTCCATGAGTAAACCTGTTTGAATCAATAGGTTCTTCTAATATAAGTGAAAAACACATTAATTGACTAGTAATGAAGGTTTTACTTGAACTAGGTGCTTGTGTGAGATGACCTGTGCATTTAGATTACTGCTGTTGATTATGACAGGATAATGATCTAGATGAACATCATGCTAAGTTCATCTGTAATGTACTATCATCCTATATTTTTGACAGTTAAAAATACCTGTATTCAAACCAACTGTTACAGATATACAATAAAATATTGCAACTATCATGATGCTCATCAAGGAACAGATAAGCAAAATTCAAATAGCATACAATTCAGAATGGACGAACTCTGCTCTGCATATGAATAACAGAAAAATGTGAGCATGTAGGTTTTGTGAAGAGTCTGTGTAAATTCAGTCCAAAGGAAAGTGATACCCTTTGTTAGAAATTCTAATCTCATTTTTTCCTACCTACTGGTTAATGATAAAGAACAATATTAAGACAGTGAGAAGATTCCTGATGCAAAAATCAATGTTTGTAAAAGACATTTTAAAATGCACATCTTCATGAGTAATGCATTCTCAATTTTTCATTTACTTTACTATTAGATATACAAATCCCATAAAAAATTAAAGCTCTCAGATACTGCCAACTAATCCCCTCTCCCTTACTTGATATAATGGAATGAGAATTCAGGGGATTATGAACAAATCCTGATTCTGAAGGTATAAATGCTGTTCCAGTTGACTTCAGTGGAAGATTCACATGTGCATCAAAGGGAAGGATGCAGCTTTTATCATTTAAAGATTCTTGCTAAAACTCATTTTTTAGTAACAGCTTCTTTCTCTATTTCAAGCTCTTCCAATTTTCCAGGAAACTTGAGCATAAACAGGATTTAAATCATTCAGTTGCAACTCTACTTCTCTCTTTCTATCAGAACATAATAGGATTCAAAATAATTACAAGATTTCTCACTAAACTAATGAATTCAAGAAAAGTACAAGCTACAGAAGCTTACCTGTCTACACTGGTGCCTTCCATCAATGAAGAGAAGCTCAGTGTTGGCTGGATTAAGGCAGAGATTACTTTCAAACATGCAAGGCTCAATTTTAGTCAGATCACTCAAGAGTAAGCAAAACGTCCCAGTAACACTTGACAAAACTGACAAGTGCTAAAAGTCACCCATAAATGAACGAAAGCCCATACCACTTTGTTTCTTCAATGATTTGTTGAGTTGTTGGTATCGTGTAGCTGCACACATACAGACTGAAGTTTGATAGAGATACTTAAGCAAGGTAGAATTAACAAGGGATTTAAAAAGACCCCAAATAAGATTTTAGTCTCTAATATCTGGAATTGACTTCACTTTTCCTTTCAGTATTTTTCAGGAGTGGGACTTCACATCTAAATTTAGGTGTCTACAGTGCAGTTGTACATATGTATATAGGGTGTCTCAGTTCCCATGATAATCTCTGGAGTCCCATCATGTTTAATACAACAAGCAGACACTTCAGAACTACTCAACTCATCATAAAGTGAACATGAAGGTGTAATTCAGTTTTCTAAACATAAGCAGCTAACATCACTTCACATGTGGTAGTCATAGTCATAGGAAAGCCTCTCTAGACTCCAGTCTGTATTTTCAGTGGTTTAGATCTAGACACGCACATCTGTGCCTAGGGCTATTTAGGTTGCTCTGGGACATGAGACCTGGCCTCCAACTTCTATTTCACAGGAGCATGGGTCTCTGGTGAGTCTATACACAAGGATGTCTCAAATATTCTCAGCTGTTTTACATAACACCAAACTTCTACATCCAGGCAGCAAATTATGCTGCATCTCTATGGAGCATGCTGGAGTTGAAGTAACTAACTCAAATGAAGACAATACAGACATTAACATTAAGGTCTATCAATCTATCAGTCTCCTCTTGAATGTCATTTTAGATGCCGAGTTCAGCTGTGTAACCAGAGATGCCTAGCATGGTTTGAAATTCCCTATAGGATATTCCGGTCTGACCTCATAGTTCTCAAGGGCACAGATGTTCTCAGGTCGTGTCTGTGGTATCTGGGGCATGTCCAGTGACAATGCATGCCTTACATATTTAAGTGGAGGTTAGCCAGCTGCACTCTATCTACAGTCAAAGGTAAATGATGGACACCTATCTTATCTTAGACTTCTGTTTTAGGAAAAGACAAATTGCCCTCTCAAAGTGTTCATGGTCTTCTCTTAATCACACAGAAAACCTGCACAACTAATTTACTACCTTTTAGATATCTAGCAATCAGCTTGTGTACCTAAATGTAGACATCTAACACCATTTCAGACATCCTAAATAGTTTGAGTTGTGCACAGTGCTGGCAAGAATGTACATGTGAGACAAGAGTTCCCTTCTTGCAGTGGCATCTGCAGGTTAGGTGGGATATCCCCAGGGTGTCTAAAATGGCATTTGGTGTATATTTTTATTCATCTGAGTAGATCCACTGATACTGAGTATGACACTAAAAGGATCTAGAAATCACTCCAGTTTTAGTTTGATTTTTTATTGCAAAACAAGCTGCAGGCTGCTCTGCCAACAAAACCAGAGTATCTGTGAGACATCTGCTTCCAATTTTTTAAATATCTTAAAAATACTGAGTTAGAAATTGGGTAGAGCACATACAGTTAATGAAAGTTCTCAATTAAAGATGTAATTAACATTTTAGCAATTTCCTCAGCATTCTAGAAGACATTCACTGAATTTCGTGTCACTGCTGCTTAAAATTACAGCTTCTTTTTTACTATGGTGAATACCAACTTATAAATGATATAAAGCAACTCACTTCCAAATATACTGTATATATATATTTAATATAATACATAATTGCTATGAAACACATCTGACTGATATTTAAGTATCAAAAATTGCTATCATGAGTCAGGAAGAGCAACACTCCCCAAACACAATATAGTACTTATTAACTAATGACAGCATAACTATTGTGATGCCCAAATGGAATTAATGAGTGAAACCTACTGCTTTGTGGAATTTCATGCATAACTTTACTTTGCATGGGTCATTAGTATTCATAGTAAAACTGTGTCCTTCAATGTGTATTCGCAATGTTCCCTGGGACCACGCAAAAGATAATTCATAAATATGCCTGCAAGGAGTAAGACACCATAATTAAATCATAATAATTAGCACGGATATTAGATTACTTTGAATAACTGATCTGCATAACTCATATTTTGAGATTTCCAGATGGACATGTTTAAGGGCAATTCGGTTCCTGCTGCACAGGTAGGTCACCTTTATTTTGCTTTATATCTATTTACATTGTTCATGAAGTAAATTGAATTAATCAAAGACCTACACGAAACTTTAAAATGGGATAATACAAATTTTGATTTCTGTTGTGCTATGTAGCATAGAAGAGAAAGAGACAATCCCAGAGCTGGGATTAGCACCCATGGGCAAAACACTTTCTCAGCTGTGCGGTCTGGGAAATGAGTCACGACTGCAGCTGGGTTTTCTGCTCCTCTAGGCCATTTTGTGTAGAGAAGGGTCAAAAAGCAGAAGAGGAGAAGAAACAGCACTCACGACAACATGCCACCTGCCACCATCTTCTAAATGCCCACTGTTCCATTGAGTCCTACAGCCTGGAAGAGAGTAAGCAAGGAATACACAGCCTTGTTCTATAACAGCTTAGGCAGAAAAGTAATAACCTGGAGCTCTCAGGCAAGATCACAGACAAAACATTAATGAAAAAATTAATTCCAATCTCTACTGTGTCCTCTGGGCTTCTTCTTTACTACTGTCACTTCCTCACTCTCCTTCCTCTTCTTGCTTCCCTTACATTTTATCACCTCTCATGCATCCTACATATGATCCTCTGCCTCTCAGATTTCATGATGTTCTCAGAAGAACTCTTGTCTTCTTATTCTTTGGAAAAAAAGCCAGCAGCATTCACTGGCTGTCACTGTACTGTTAAATAAAGCATTTTCCCTTCCCGAAGGCAAGTGGTACGGCAGATATGGCAAACCATACACTTAAATTCTCTCCTGCCCCAGCATGAAGTGGTTGTGTCTGAATTGCCTGTTTGGGGAACTGTTTTGGCACGGACTGTTCCCTGGGGTGTACTCGAGCTTTGTCTGGGAGCAACCTCATTGGCATGGGACAAACCATACCAAGGGTGTTTAAATATTTCATGAGCATAGAAAGCAAGAGACCATCACTCCAATGCATGGTTTAGCCCAATTTTGTTTACTAGTAGAGACATAGCTAATGAATTTACAACAGAATATTATCAGGGGTCTATAAATGATAGGATAGAGATTTTTGCTAATTTTCCCTTTCAGACAGAATATAGGTATTCTCAATGAGATATTTGGATTATTATTTCCTGTCTGTCCATTATTTTAATTTCCCCTATTTATTTTCCTTTTTAACTATTTCAAAAAATAATCTTATTTTTATCTATCTAAGCATAAATACTGTCAAGAGTACAAAGAATATTTTCTGCTATTCGAAAGGATTTTACAAAAACTCATTGAAGTGTTCATTCTTGTGATTTCTACAAGTTGTTTAATCTTTAAAACAAGAATGCTTATATCATAAACCCTGTTAGTAACTCCCTATTATTAACTGTCTGTTACCTGGCTAAAATGGCTGGTAACTTGACTGGTTTAGTAAAGATACATAAGAAATACCCAGTACCTGTGTTACCATTAAGGGTGGAAAAGTTTAGCTTATAAGACACAAGTAAAATTCTGGCTATCAAAAATATTTGTTTAGATCTTTAACAACTATTTATTACAAAATGATGCCATTTTTGTTAAATCAACACTGGAAAATGTTAATTTAAAAACTATTGATAGGAAAATAATAAAGCCCAGAATCTGAGAAAGTGACATTCAATTCATGAACAATTCACAAAGAGGTAAAAAGGGAAAACAATCTAATCTAATACATTATTCATCCTTAGTGGTAATTTTAATACACTAGAACAGATGATAAGCATCTTCGGTGTGAAAACTGCTTGACTAATTTTCTTCTCTTTGGATAAGAAACATTTTTCTAGCTGAAAATACTTTGAGTATATTTGTAAAATAACTGTTCACTCAATATATATTTTAATCCGTGCTTTATGCCATATATACGTATAAAAGAGCCCTATTAAACAGGCAAAGAAGAAAAAAGTGACCATGGGCACAAATTTTAGTTGAACACCTTCAGCAGAAGGAGAATAACTATGGTCCATCCTATGGTGACTGCACAAGAGAGCAGGAAGAACATTCCCACTTATTTCCTTTCACAGATTCTTTTGTATTTCACCCATATTGTTTGGCAGACTTGATACTAATTTTGGCCCAGTGCTAACCACGTCCAGGCTCCAGCTTATTCCTATTTGTATCTACCAGCAGGGTGATTCTAAAGTGGCATTTCCATTATCTACAGCTTGGGTTCCTCAACTATGTAGCAAATCTCCCCTCTTTCCTGTGAAGTCAATAAAGAAACAAGATTATTTAGAGGGCAATTTTGAGTAATTAATGAATTCTTTTTCTATATAGAAGACACACAGGACCACAAAGATCCTGTCCTTAAGTTGGACGCTCTGCAAGGGGAAATAAACGAAACTATAACATTGTTCTCCTCATTCCTTATATATATCAGCTGATATTTCTCCTATATTATTTATTTTCATTCTATAACAACAGGCAATCATTGCTGAAAAAAAGTGAGAGCATTTTTTCATATTTGGAACATTTCACTATAAATCTCTCCTGAAACAAGTGACTGTGTTCTGTGTGTTAGGTCCAGGACTTAATACTTCTCTGAAGTTTCTCAGAGAAATTGATGGAAGCAGAAACGACAACACATTCCATTTCCCTTTCAGAGGCGTGTTTGGGAACCTGAAGGAGGGAAAACATTATCATTTAACTGGAGATGATCTGATCTGTGCCAGCTGAATCCCTGCCACTGGCCTCTCCACCTGTGTTCAAGTATTTTTAAACAGAATTCAGTCTGAAGGAATCTTTACAAATGAAGTATCTCAAGATTCTGTTTTCAACTTTCTTTCTCCCAGGGAACATCAAGACTGAAATAACTTTTGCTTGGACAATGTGAGCTCCAACCCATCCAAATTTCCTTCTGTGTTGATGTAAGGATTTGAACAAAGTTCTTCAGAAGAAGCTAGCTGGACATTTCTGGCTTTACACACCATTTCAAGAAATTCTTCAGTAAAAGGAAGTCAGCAAAGAGCTTAGCATTTTTTTGCTGTGTGGCAGGATACACCATGAACTGTGTCAGATAATCTAAACATATCTCTTATTTTTGTGCTTACAAGAACAGTGTCCTCGGTAATTTGCTCACATAAATATATACCTGCTAGGAATATATAGACTTGGGTACTGAAAAGATTTAAAGATTAACTACTTTTGTATTATGTATATATTTAAACTGCCAAGTGGCTATGACTTAGGGGAAATGGCAACACCATACTCCTGTTATCAAGATAAACATTCCTTCTACAAAGACTGAGTTAAGCATCAAATTTGCAACTATTTAAAATGCCACTGAGTTACACACCTGTGAACTGGATCAGGGACAGCTTCCAGTAATGATTTTCTAATGGTACACCTCCAGATGGTTTATCATATATAGGGTTTTCTGCTTGGGGGCCTTAAAACACAAAAGAGGTGTATGGGGTGATTTTAAAACTAATTGGATCTGTTCCAAACATAAATCTTCTTTAAGATGTCTAGCAGAAAAAAAAAGCCTTTCTATTGGCACCTTTTGGAAAATTATATTTAGATGTTTGTCTCAAAGAGTGAGTATGTCCTTGAGACACCCAGGGAATTGTTTTTGCACAGTTTATGCTGCAGTTATGTAAATCCATCTTATTTCCACTAGTTGAATATTAGCTGCATAGCCTTACAAGCATTTCCTAGCTCAATTACCATGTGAATTACCATGAAATAAGAGTTTTTCAATGACAACAGCATAGCAATGTGTGCATGTATTATTTTCACTCTTTTCCCTTCCTCTGTAGCACTTCAGAACACACTTGGAGCTTATTTAGACCTTAAAATGAAACATGCTAATTATGGTAACAATTACAGCAAATTTACATAATTACAATGCTGACCTGCTATGGCATGGAACCAAAATAGTTAGCAACATACTGCAAAACCTCCTTGAGAAGTACTCTTCAGGCTTGTTACCAAAGAAAATATTTGGTTGCAATGGAAGGCAGGTCAGATGCTGTCAGGGGTATAGCGGGAGGCAAAGAAAATGAAAGAAGGAACTGCGGAATCAGCATTTAAAAGACACAGCATGAATCAGATTCTTACAGATCTCCTCACTGAGTGGTTTTGTGCATTTTTGACACTGTGCACAGCTGCAGCTGTGCTTTGCTGTGTGTGAATTATACATGGCACCGCAGGGAGGTGTAAAGGGGAGGGGCAGGTTTCAGAGCCCTCCATTGATTAAGCTCCTTGTTTTGTGCCCTTTAGATCTCTGGAGGAAGTTCTGCTATGTTCCCCCATTTTGCACTATAAATTAGTTCCAGGTGGTAACCTGTCTTGTGCACAATCCTAGGAAGGTGCGTGGCTGCCAGCTGCCCATTGCACAGAGCCTTGGAAACACTGTGGTGCCAGCTCAGTCCTGGATGGAAGGATTTTTCACCTTGCCAGGAACGTGTAATTCTCATCGACATTAAAAGCACCAAATCTGCCTGTTACAGAGTAGAAACTTACATTTATCTGACATCTGCCCAAAGGACATCAGAAAATCTGCTTGCCACATATTAAGACTGGTAAACGGAAGATCCCATCCAATAATAATTTATTTTCATTTACTGACTATTAGCAAAAAATGCCCCAAACCTCATTTAAACTATAGTTCAAACACAGCAGATGGCTTGTCAGATCTGCACTCAGTTCTCAAGATGTGGTTGTGCTAATGCTAATAAAAGACTAAATGCTTTCCAATAAGATTTCCTTGCTCCTACCCAAAGAGGTAGACTGCCTTGTGCAAAAAATAAATTTAAGTTAGAAACATTTGAGCATTCTAGTTCCTATTTGCTGCAGTGCTTTTGAAATGGAGCTCCACAGATTCCGGAGATATTAAAGAACTACTTCTGAAGCTGAGGTGAAAAGTCACCAAGACCAGGCTGTTGACAGCAGGCTCAAGTTTGGACTAGAAAGCTCTGCAGAGCTGCCAGAAAAACAATGGGGGTCTGGAAAGAACTAGACACTGCTGGTTTCCAGTCTAGTCCCACAGTTTAGACTACTATCTCTTACTACATCCCTGAACTCATCATAATCCTTTTCAGACCCTTAATTTTCATTTTAATTTACCAGGATTTTACAGCTACTCAGTAAGAATTTGACAAAGTTGATTTTTCCCTTGATAGATGAATCAAAAGTAGGTTCTGACACCCACAGAGACTGTTCTGGCACCCACAGCACCAAGATTTCATATCACCAGTTTCATGGCATCCTCCCTTCTAAGTTCTTCCCCAATTTCCTTCCAACATTACCCTATGTGTGCACACACTTACTCCTGAAGTTAAGATAGTTTAAGTATATTTGTTACTTTTCTCTTCTTGTCCTGTCTTTATCACTGAGTCAACAGGTACCTTTATATTAAGTTTTCAGATTAAATAATTTTCCTCTTAATATGAAGGACTAGAATATTCCAGTTTTTGCTACGTTTTTACTTAAGAACCAGGATCCCAGGCCAAAATGCAAAAGTTCTTCTGAAAATGAATTTTTCAGCCCTTGACATCTGATGAAAACTTCATGTTTTCAGCTTGGCATTCTAAAGCAAGATTAAAATAATTTCACAATTTCAAATTTTCCAGCAAAGTGGATATTCTTCTTTCAACACTGCTCCAGTTTGTATCTGATCTTCCCACTACTGACAATAGATTTTCAATTGTGTCCCCCCTCACGTCATAATTCAATCACAGTTTGTGAACTGGAATATTCTTGTAAAGAGTGAAGTGATGGGAAATGTGAACAGATTGAAGAGGTGTGTACTCTAAAGTCAGAGGATAGCATGCTGCAAGCTCTGAGTTAAAAATTGGCCTGTCTCACTAACAGGCCAACAGTTCCTTAACGTATACTATAAGAGCACATTGGTAAGTCTAAACTTTTTACAAATTTCTTATAAATTGAACTTTTAGATAAACTATGATTTAAACCATTACCAGACACATCATTTAATCACACAGAAAATAATATTGTAGAGAGAAACTTCATGATTTCCTGCAGGGTGGCAGCAGCTGAGAGCAAATAATTTTAAAGAAAGATCACCTTTTACTTCAGTGTTTCTAGAGATAAAAAGGTACAAGAAACCCTGCAAAATATATGTGATGGACTGTATATGCTATAAATGTTCCATATCTTCTTCCCATTGAAGTCAATGGTGAAGATTTCTATTTTTCATAGCACATGTGCTCAGGTTCTCCAGGGAAAGAATCTCTAACCATAGGTTTAATGCCCTTTTAAAATTTCAAGCATCATATTTTCAGACTACAATCAGAATTTAGTCTATTTGCAAGGTCTGGAAACATCACTTTCTATTAGCACAGCTCCAGTTTTCCTAAAAGAATTACCTTGCTGAACACAATTTATTTCTGCTAGCAAACAAAACAAAACAAAATAAAAAACTCTCATTGATAGCAGCTTTCAAACAAATGGCAATCTAATTTTTTTTTCTGCACAATAATGCCAGTACAATACTTCAGTGTTTTCTTTACATTTTTTCCAGCAAAAATCTCCCCGAAAGTCCCCCTGAAATTTTTGAAAACAAGTAATTAGTTTTTCAAAAGTCTATCACTGTATAATACTTGCTATTTCCAAGAAGGCAGCACAAAATAGTAGCATCCTGATGGTGATGCTAATTGTATAATGATGATAATTTAGATCCAAAAGTGAAAGAAACTCCAGCATAAAGGACATAAAGAATAGAATCTTTTATTAGCTCTTAGGGCCGTAATTTAAAATTCTGTTTTAAAATTGGTGTATCTCAAACTTTCTCACGCTCACTTTAATACTTTCTTTTTTCTCTGCTTTCTGTTACAGACTAAGACAAATTCCTTCACAGACTTCAGTCCTAAATCTTGAGAAGTGCTGAATTCCTATAATTCATTGCGCTTGCTGAGAGCTGTGGACACCTGAAGTCACTCATGAACTATTACAGAAAAAAACTGACACGAATTTAACAAAAAACTAACTTAGAGATTTCTCATGGATCCTGGAGAAGAAGTCCGTGGTGGATCAGCACATGCCTCTAAGAAGACATCTATAAACCTTAAGGAGAGGATACTGACTCCATCTTTAGATGGAGTCACCACTACATTCCAGAAGACAGACTGAGCTTTTCCTGCATGGGTGTCCTTGGCAGCACACCAATGTACCCTTGTACAATGTATCCAAATCAATGTTCAGATATGAGAATAGAAAAAATGAATTAGATTTTGTTTCTTATGCAGAGAAGCAGCTATAGCTAAAAAAGTCATTAATCCAAAATTAAATGCAACTGAGTAAACAACATACCTATTCTTCCTTCTTCCAAGGAAAGAATGCCTCCAATAATGACCTATGTCTTTGAGATAAATGAATGCATTGAAGCTCTTAACTACTCTTTGATGGACTACAAATGGACACAATGCAGGACAATATTTGAACAGTAATGATTTGTCCTTTTTTCTTCAAGTGTAAGCTGATTGCAAAGGCTCCGGGACTATAGATTAAATAGCTAAGGAGGTCATGAATCTTAATAGCTTCTGAATCAGAGAGATCTGCAACTTACATGACCTGACTGGAGTGAATGTATAAATATTAATAGGTCTGGCAAGGACTCAGCAGACCAGCTGTCTAAAATTTCACAGTGGGAAGACTGGAGATTGGAGCTGCTGTGTACAGATCAGCTGAAAAGCTCCTCCCTGAAAATGAACTGTCAGCATGTGTGTAAATACCATTTTCCTGAAGTGATATTTAACATTCTGAGCTGCCCTGGTACACAGGCACTGTATGCTTCAGTGTCTAATGCCACAAGGTTATTTAATATGATAAAGACGCACACTAGGCTGAGTTCCAGGGCTGGGGAAAGGAAGAATGTTGTTTGCCACTTATCTGAAGTTTGCTCTGATGATGATTCTGCGAAGACAACTTGCTTGTAGAAGCCATCATGAAGTTCATTGTTGTGACTGCATTAGAACAGAAAAACAAAAATTCAAGATACAGCTCAAAGAAGTTAAGTGTTCAAAAGGAAACTGCAGAAGTAAATATGTTCACCTGCCTTTAGCTTTGGCTGGTCTTATATATGCACTTATGGATAATTATTACAAAGATGTGTCCTTGTCTTAATTCTCATGACACATAGGGGAACTGGGGCCTTTCTCAGCATAGAGCAAAACATTTCCTTATGATTTTCCCACTTCCATACAACACAAATTTTATCTTTGTGATTAAAATTACTTTATTTCTACTGAAATGATAGTTTATTTTCTGCTTCATTGCTGTACATTGCTATGTACAATTCATCGCAAAAGTTGTACATGAGAATGAGGGCAGGGTCCATAAAATATATGGAGCAGGGATATGATCCCGAACCACAGCAGAATCAAGAAGACAAGCTATTTTATATTATTTTATTCAATTTTTCATGTTTCTTACTTTGAAGTGTGTGGAATATATTGAGTTTCAGATGCTTCTCAACTGTTACGAACACACAAGAAACTTAAACCTAAGCCACTGCAAACAGAAAGGATTCTTTTAATTTCTCGGTTCTTGCTCCCACTTACCTGCTTTCCTTTCCTCTTCATTTCAAGGACCCCCTCAAACAGCTCATGACTCTTGTCATTACTATCAGCTGCAATGGTCACAGCTGCTCTCACAGCCTTCCTCCTGCCATCCATAACCACCAGTTTCCAGGTGGTCTGATAGTATCTGTCCTTGTCCCTTCCATGTACCCTGCATACTCACCTCTGTTCTTCCCTTTCTCAAGGACCTTCATGAACCCATGCAAGGACACAATATTCCCACCACTCTGCAAAACAGCATCTTCTAACACAAAAACTTCGTGATGAATTTCCATCTGCCTAGTTTTAACAGTATTTTTCTGTCAGTTTTCCTGTCTGTCAACAACCTTACAACTAAAAGGAAGGAATCCTTCTATTTACTCTATTCCCAGTAGGACACGACAGTAGACAGGAGTTATCCATGCCCCAAAGATTAGCACTGGCATCACATGGGCAAATAAAGCTGTGCCTCACCAAATGCAGATTATAGCACTTTAACTGTTTATCTCCAATCAAACTCTTTGAATTAGGGCACTTCTGATTCTTCAGGCAGTTTGTGACACTAATAAAATGAAAGAACAGTACTGATCATTCCTTAACCTGAAGGTACTCATATGAACTCTCTAGACAAGCACTATTTCATAAATACCTCATAAAGCAGATTTTTTTCAGTTCAATATTTTTTCAGTTGTTTATACGTAATAAAACATACCACTGTGAGGATTTCCTTTTTAAAGAGAAGAGATGGCATTTTCATTTAGAAATGGTATTTAAACAAACAAACACCTGAACTGCTAGTCATTTCTCTTTTTCTTTTCTCGGGTGATTGGAAAAACAAAAATTTTACTTTTCTCAATAAGTTCACATGCTATCAAATGCTGGCTTATGTCAATAAAACTTTTTATAAAATGCCATCATTTTTTGAAGCTGGCAGATGATCCTGGAAGTAACATTGAAACAGCTTTATGATCAGACCTGAAAATTGGAGTAGTCATTATTAGCACTGTGTGTTGACATGGCTGTGCTACAGCACATAGTTCTCAAGGGAAGGAAGTTCCTGCGGCAGCTGCTATTCTTCTTGTTATTGCTCCTGGAATCTTCAGTCTTACCTTTTGTCATCAGCTTTTCACATCCATTTCTCATTACCTTCAGCTTTCCCTCCACCTTACTCTTTTCCGTTTCCTCATGCTTTTCAGTTCATACTCCATTCTCGTGGCTTATTTTTTTCATGCCATCAATTTCTTGTCTGTGTTCACACGTAGAGAACAAAAGTGGCACCTACTTTCACTGCTGCCAAATTGCCTCTGTCCAGCTAGGAATAATGGCATTTCCATTGTGGCCAGTTTCTCTGGGATTACAAAAAGGTAAAGGAAAAAGGGCAGCCCATGATTTCCAACTTAATCCTCAGAAATTCAGACAAAATAGTCAGAAACTATAGTGAGTTACTGAATGAAGGCAGAAGTCCTTTAGACATGAAGGTGACACATCATAAAAGTGCTAAATTCAAAAGTTTCCAAAATAAATCAGTTATCTTTCAAGCCATAGGAGAATCTTCACAAAAACAGCAAACAGGGATGCTCCACTAAAGAAAAAATAAACAAGAACCCCACAGGGAGCCTTGTAAGTGCTGTGAAAGACTTTTTTTTTTCTGAATGTGGAAAATATGAGATGAGGTACAGTGAGGTCACAGAAGAGGGTGAGTACTGTCACCACTTCAGTCTAGTTGCGTTATGTTTCAAAAAGCACAAAGGAAAATACTCTCAAGAAGTCACAGACAGTAAACACAAGTAGTCAGTCTAGATGCTTTTATTGTTAGATCTGACCCTAATTTCTATATCTGGAAATGTTATGACTACATTTGTTTCATTATTCTGTCACTTTCACTTTTTAAAAATCCTTATGACCCAGACCTTGTTTTGCAAATACTTTTGCTTTCTTTATCTCTTGTTTTGGAAGTCCTTCATTTCATTGCTGAAACTATTAGCATTACATGTTATTTTTCCCAGCTATTGGGAAACAAGATCTGTCAAGGGACAACTAAATGCATTTTTAATTAACTCAAAAAGCTATATGCAAATACCAATATGCCTAGGGTGGTTTCTTGTTGGGGTTTTGGTTTTAAGGTGTAAAAATTCATACTTAAATTGAAATTTAAAAAATCCCCAACATTATTGAACCCTGCAACCAATGTTTATTTGTGTAGATAATGAATTTATTCTTCTACACACATTCTTATAATGTTATTTTTAAGCATCTTCTTACATTAATACATTGAGTGCTTTTCCCTTGAAAGGTTTTGATCTTTGAAGTGAACACATCGAATGAATTAAGTATCCACGGATCACCTAGTGAAAAAAAATTCAAATAATGGTCAAATCCATCAAGGAAGAACACAATTGTGTTTCCATTTAAACAGTCTTTATATTTTTTTCAGTGTCTGTGAAGATAAATTGTGTCATTTGCAATCCACTCTGACTAAAAGACATTGGTCACTGTAAATAAAGTCTTCTCAGTAGAAGATACGAAAGAATAAATGAATAAACAATGTCATAAATATTTAAGGTATTCAGATTTCCACTGTTAAAACAAATAAAATATTTATTATTTTTTTAATTCTTTTTTTTTTGGAGACTACTCTTTTAGTATTATGTGAGAGTTCCACTAGTTTTTCCTCAGCGTTTAATAATTTCCTCAAGGTAATTGTGGGTGATTGGTTTGTATTGGACCAAAGCTTTCCTTTATCCTTTTGTGGTATAGAAAAAGAAAGGATCACAATCTCCAGTGATGTGGCCAGTGATCTTCATTTTGGGTGTTCTCACGACTATGGGTTATTAAGCCTATGCACAGTTCTTGATTTCAGAGAAAAGAAAGCTCTGTGGGAAACAAGCATTATCTTCTTCTTGGCAGACTGTAGATGCTCCTTCAGGCACAAAAATAGTGTATCTTTATGCACACTGATTATCCTTCAACATGCTAAATTGGGTAGACTTGGTAAGACCAAAGGACTGACAATGTCGTTCAAGTCCTCACCACCAAATCACTTTAAATCTGTTCAATTAAATACACATCCTCCATTTTTGGCTTACAGATCTTAGCTTGCTAGATCTCATGAGTACAGATCAACACCATATATCTATTTCTTAAGGGGAAACACGTTTTTGAAAAACTGGATTTTGAAATAATGGATTAGCTACAAGATAGTTATCAGTGTTCTGAACTGAAGCAGGTAACAGGCAAAACAGCCAAAACTCAAGTGTTCAGGTTTAAAACCTGTTTTATATTTCAGTTTTGAAGTACATATGAAGAAACTCTTGTGAATTGACTACACTTGCAAATACCAGAGGCACAGTGATGGAAATCTTATGCTGACAGTATTTTTGTTGTTAAAACTTCTATGTCAGTCTAACAGATTAACAAAGTTTCCATTATTCAAGACTGTAATGCAACAAGAAAGGCACTAAAATTTCAAGCATCATTCATTGTGACCTCTAGTTCAGACTGGTGCCCAGTCTTAGTGATATATTAATCTAATGCATTTCTTCCTCTCCAAAGATCACCTTTTCATCCTTTCTCCAATTAAAATTAAGAGCATCAGTTGACTACAACTGACATTTCACTAATAATCTTTTTGTACTAGACACAATTACAGAGGGGCTACCCATGGCTGGAAACAGATTTGATTTTTAAGGTTGAAACTTGGTTCTACACCAAAGCATTCTGCTTGTGACAGCATCTCTGTTTCCAATGTCTACTCAGACGAGTTTATTTCTACTAATTATTGACTAGTTGCCAATATCAGACTTAAGAAGAAGCACATCTATAGAACTATCCTGCCAATTAGGAGAAAAAATATCTTGTTAAAAATGTCGCTACCTTAGAAGACTCAATAATTGACAGTGAAAACTGAAGTCAAATGCAAGTATAATATATAATCCAAGTCTCCACAAAGAGATAGGATTTTCTTTCATTCAGCTGAATGGGTAATAATAAAAAGAAACATATTGTGTTGCAACAAAGAGGTGTTTTGTGTTGTAGCAAGGAAGAGAGCTTCAGAATTAAAGATCCAGTTTTCCATTTGATCACAGAGCTCCTCTGCACAAATATACCTTGTTAATCCCCAGGTTCTGAATGAACCTTTTCCCCAACTACCAGAAATCATTAGCCAGATAAAAATCTTTGCCGTCCTCATTTTATTACCTGCAGTGACATTTGTTTAAATAAAAAATGATGGAATGCAATAGTCAAGCAAAAAGTTAGGCCTGAACTAGCCCAAAGGAAACAGCTGAATTTAATTATAAATCCTTCTATATATACGGTGCATCTAGGTAGTGGCTAAATTTTCTTTAGAAAATACAATGTCATATCAGTACTAAGAAAGAAAGAGAAGTATAGAAGCTTATATTCTATATCCTATTGAGTAACTCATGATGCTTCAGAACTAGAAGCAACAGGAGCATTCAATCCTCTCCATGCTAACGATAGTCTGAGTCCAAATAACAGAACCACTAGATATTTCTGATCTATACTTTAAAAAGGAAAAAATGATCAATTACTTCAGTTATCTTGTTTATAACAACAGATATAGAGAGGCATTACTGTTCTTAAGAAAGAACACAAAGCCTGTACATGTGTGCCTTGCCTTCACAGTTGTTCTCACTACTAGATGTATATGAACTGCAGATTGATATTAATAATTAAAAGTGAGTGCTCACAATGCCAGCAAGCAGGCATAGGAAGTGTACATCAGAGTCAGGACTATTCTGGACACAGTCATTGCTGCACCACCACCCCACCTCCCCCCCCCACCCCGGGTCATTGCACATTTCCCCACTACATCCCTACTACATTTACTTAGAGTGTAATTCAATACAAGGAGATGAAGCAGCTAGTTTTGGGTTTGGGTTTTTGAGGGGTTTTTGTTTGGTTGGTTGGTTTTGGTTTGGTTTTTTTTTTAGGAGCTGACTGTGTTTCTAATAGACCCAAATATGTGAGAATAAGATTATTTATCAGTAGTTGTTGGCAGTGCACAGAATGTCCTAGGTGCTGCACAGAGCTTGACTAAGCGCTATATCCTTTCCTGAAAAGAAATCATAATAGCAAGAAAACCTGAATAAACATTAGGAATCACAACTGTTTCCAGAAAGAAATCTGCCAAGTTTGTGCCAGACTTGCATTTGTCATTGTTTATCAGTTTCTGAACAAGAATTAGTTAATGAAAGCATTTGCACAACTTGTTAAATAAAAAGCATTTATAAGAAATGACAAACTATAGGAAGATTCAAACTGGCTTTGTTTTAATATACATTTTTCACAGAGCTCATTGTGGAAGGGCCAAAGCTTTCTAGTTCAAAAAAAAAAAAAAAAAGAAAAAAAGAAAGCTTTTTAAAAAACCTTTCACCAAAACTGCTAGTTTTCAGACTTCTTTTGCTTAGAGTTGTCAGAAACAGAAAAACTGTAACTGGGGTGACCACATCAGCCATCAAAGTGAAAAACTTTTACGCTACCTGTAGACTAAAATTTACACTGCCAGGTAATACTAGAAATCATGATAGTTGACTGCTCTTGACTTTTGTATCTAAAAGAGTGATGATCTGACCGGTTTTCCAGTGGCAGAGCTGAACTCATAGAGTCAGGGGAAACACTGCAGAGAAGTTCATTTTGAATTACAATGACTTTTGTCGTGAAAACTGGGGAAACAGGTGAGTTCCTGAGTGTGAGGAAACAGCCTGCAAGCATGAGCGTAGTGTGTGTAATGGGCTATGGTACAGAGACCCCTAGACTAAATCAAACAAGGTGGAGTAGCAAGCAAAAGTTGCAGTGATGATCTCTGTGGTCAAATAGCATTTCATGAGTACAGTAGTTCATGCTGTTCTGGGTATCCAGCTGTCTGCAGGGGTTGTGCTTTATGCAAATTTTTGGGAGTCTGCTGACTGAGGAATCTTCCACAGGATACCAGAGATTATCACTCTTTGTCATACTGCGCTGGTACTTAGGTTTTCCACCTTTAACTATTGGGCATGGCTCTGAATGTATGACTCTTTTTGCTTCCTTCTTGGGAGAGAAGAGGGTCTTAACTACCCAGATACTTTCTTAAATCCTTATATTTACCAGATAGCCTTTCTTCTGCAACTTTTCTCCTCACAATTTCACCACATATTTTTAAGAGCGAGTTCAGAGTTCTTCATAAAATCTATAATCACATTGCTTTTTGTTAAAGCTTCTGGATCACAGAGGAAGTTCTACACCGTGTTTAGTGACCATGTAACCATTCATGGATTGTGTAAGGCTATTTTAAAGTAATTGCTAATTATAATTGTAGCACCAACTTTTACAATCCTTTACACCAACTTTTATCCAATCCTTGATTATGTATAAAATCCTGAACATTTTTTTCTAAGTAATCAGTCATTTAACTCTTCTTGCAGCAGGCCAGCAGTCTCTGCTTCAGCCATGTCTTTTCCAACACAAACCAAGCCTGAGTCACTCTTAACCAAGCTCTGACAGGAACAGAGTAATCATATGGAGATGTACCTCTCTACAGGGAAAAAATAGAAGTCACCCAACCTAATTGTTTGATCAAAACATAACAATTCTCTGACTCACAAAATCAATGTTTTCCAACAGTTTTCCACAAGCAGATCTTCTTTAAAGCTTAAATTGCACTGAAAGCAAAGGCATATGAATCATCATATATCATATGATCAGCCTGTTTGCAAGTGTTTACTCCATTCTTTTTAAGGATCTTTTTTCTGCATTCTTCCACCCGGGTCTGATTTTCTTGGGAACAAGATAGGAGATCTATAATAGGAGCTATAGCTCCTACTCCTGATAGGCATAAGCCCATCTAATACTTGCTCCCTGCAATCAGAGAGTAGACTGCCTGCATCTTCCCTTCCCTTACATCTACATCTGGTTCTTTCACATAGAAAGAAAATTATCTTCAGTCAAAAAGTCTTCTTCTAGTGTGTAAGCAGCCACTGTCCCCTGCATCTTTTCCAGCCATTTTGATTTTGACGACTCTGTTCTCCTAAGACAGAAATTATTTTAAATTTTCCTAGCATAAGGAATCAAATATGGCATAAATATACAGAATTGGCATGAGTTGTTTTATAGCTCTTCGTTTTGTACGTCAAATGTAGAACTCTTAGGAGGGAGGAAGACTGGAGGACATTACCTGTATGAGCACAGGGGCCAGCACATTTATTTATTAGTTTATATAGAAGTGAACTATCCATTTTAATTTCATACTTAATACATTTCAAGGACTAAACCACTTTCTTAGAAGTTCATAAATGTTACATATGATGAGAATTTCTGCTTCTCAGTAGATGTGTGACACAGGACTCTAGTTTTTTTAATAAAATATATCTCACTACTGTCAGGAAATTGTCAGCTTTTATTGAAATATTTTCAATGTGCTTATACCTTTTTTTTAAGTGTGAGAAATTATATGGTGTCCTATGAAGCACTGACACGGCAGTGCTGGCTAGGCTACTTCCCTCTTACAGAATCATAGATCTTTTTCGACTGGCAGTTCTACAGGACAAAGTTTGTAAGTGTAAGAAAAATGTCTTTTCACATTAATACTTAAACTTATGGCCATATTTAGAGACATGAATACTGACTACCATGACTGATAGTGTTAATACAATTAACAGTATAAAGCCTATGAGTGACGTGGTTTCATATACATACCCTTACATACCTTTTTCTTTTCCTCTAGGCAGGGACCCCCCTGTTTTCTCATGCTACCTGCCCGTAGTGAAGAGCTGGATGTGCGCCACTCCTTGGCATGGTTTCCCTCTTTCTGGGTATACCAAGAGAGGAATCACAATCTACACCAGAAGCTACTTGATGCAATGAAAGAAAAGACTGATGGATACACCAACAAAAGTGATACAAGGTACGCCTTTTACACACATGAACAGGCTTGTTATAATTCTTGTCTCAACTTGACTGTAACATCCTCTGCAGATCTGTAAACTGACTGTATGATGTCACCTGTTATCTCCTGTTCCTTGAAGCCAGAGCTGAACTACAGATGCTCTGAGGAATAACTCACCACGGAAGATTTTCAGTTCAAGAGAAGTCTATGGGAAAGGTAAGGAAAAGGAGGAAGATGGAGGGATGGATTGTTCCTTTAACTAAGAAAAAAAAAAAAATCAGTATGTCAATGAAACATATTCTTTAAACTAGGCTGTTCATAAAAGTATTTATTTTACATCAGTTTTTCTGAGCGTATTAAATGTCAAGTGCAAATTTCTGTCTGAGGATTTCTTCTTTAAAAATGACATACTAGTTACACACAGGCAGCAGTGACATATTTAGGTTCTTTCTTAATTGAGGACCCAATCAATAAAATACTGTTTAAGTGTATGCACTTTTAAACTTACTCTTTGAATAATGTCTGTTTTAAAAGATTGATTACAACTGTTTTATGCTAAGGAGAATTAAAAAATCTGCATCTTGTTTTTAACATACAAATACAACGTCTAGAGATTTAATTTATGACAAAATAAAATTAAAATCAATTTAAAAAATAAAATAGTCTTGATATTACTGTGATCTTATGTAAAATTTCTTGCTCTGAGTAAATGAGATTACAAGATTTAGTGGAGATGGTCTAATGGCTCACTGGTAATGAGAAGAACAGATAGCCCATGCCCCACTGCCCACCTAATATTTTTCTGTCGTACTCATTCTAGGCTTTACATTTACTTTTATCTTCTCATGTTTCAGGTCTGGCTCTCATTTGACCCATCTGATACTCGTATTTTAAGACTGTAAACTAAGGATTAATATTAGATCTGAATTTTGATTTCTTAAGGATTTTGGAAACAAAAATCTATTTTTGGAAAACATTTTTTTATTTCCACCTGAATTTGATATCCTTGTTATTCCAATTCATGATTAAATCACCTCTGATTAAGTCATCTCTGCAGCAGACCACAAAGGATGTGATTCACTCATGTTCAGCTTCAGCCAGGAAGCTGAAAAAATGCTAGGAAAATTTCCCACACAAGTCATCTAGGCTCTACCTTCAACTGCATCAAGACAAGAGTTTTCCAATTCAGCCTATTCCAAGATAAGTGTTTTTCAGAGTTGTAATGAAACACTGAACATGCCTTTTCTCTTTCCATTGTCTGTAGGGAAAATGGAGATTAGCAGTCAGGTAGAATACCAGAGGTCATACAGCATGATAAAGTAAGAGATGTCTTAAATGAGAGTACACTTGGCAGTTCCGTATGCAGAAGGAATAACTAGGTCAAGCCATTTTAAATTACTATTAAAAAAAAAAACAACAAACAAACCAAACCAAACCAAAACAAAACAAAACAAAACAAAACAAAACAAAACAAAACAAAACAAAACCACCAAAACAAACCACAAAAAGCCAACACTGAGACCAAAAAATTCCATTTGTTCCTTTGATGACCTTACTGTATTTCTGCTCCTCAACACAGGAGTTACAAGAGCTTAGCATCCTCAGTACTTCACTGATCTGTTTGCTCAATGCCATAATAACAAGTGGAAGACAACCGTTGAATTAAAATTACTTTTTGGTGCTCCTAGGAAACTGGAATTTTATTCAAAGCTCTGCTCAAAAGCTGGCTAATGTTAATGTGTCTGTTTAAACAACAATTATTGCGGAAGAATAAAGTCCTCTGCAAATGAATCTGAGATCTGACTGATTATGGGTAATATACATTGTTAATATTACTGGAATAAAGAAACACTCACCTCTTTACATAGCAGCTGAACAAAAACCAGTGTTCGGTATAGATATATGGAGTTGCATTATTTTAAGTCCACTACTACTTATGACACACTTGAAAGAAAAAAAAAAAAGATTCAGAAAAATGCAGATTTAACAATTTGTTCATTGTACTAAAAATTGCAGTTTAAAATTTCTTTCACCAGCAGAGATATTTTTACAGGATATCCTGAGATAATTTAAATATAATAATTTGATTTAAAGAAAATCTAAGAATTAAAGAGAATAATTACTCTGTCCCTTTAGGGAAGAAAACAAAGAGAGGTGAGAAAGAAAGCAAGATAAATGCAAAAAAAATAAAAGGGTCATGAAGAGAAACAAAATGCATTGGTGCCAAATTTTACTTAGTTTTTCATTGTTATAGGAATACACACAGGTGTAATTTTATCAGCCACTCTCCCATCTGACAAACTAGTACCTCGGTTTCTGCTGTTTGAATGTTTTAAGGTGGCTGTGATCAAAAGCTTATGTTGGTAAAACTAGAATCAGTACTGTTGAAACAAAAGGATACTACTTCCAGAGAAGGATAAATGAAAGCTGAGAGAAGGAATAGATGTGAGGTGGTGGGGAGGGAGAAAGGATGAAGGGAGAAGTTGGGAATTAATCTCTCAGTTTCACTTTGTTTTTTACAAAGCCAGGAGTGCAGTGTGTTGCTAAGCAGGCCTGCTCTGTTCAAGACAACTTTTTCAAAGGGACCTGAGAGAAAGCAACACATCATTTCATTCACCAATTAACTGCAATTTCCAGCATCCAGATTTTAGTCTATTATTTTCCTTCGCAATTCTCCTGTTTACCCAACGTACTTACAAACCCCTAGATGTTATTAATGCTTTTTTTTTTTTGTTTGTGATAATTCAGTCCTCTCCATTTTGTGTTTTATCTAAAATTGATTTAAAAACAAACAAACAAACCAACAAAAAAAAAAAAAAACCAAACCCAAACCCCACCAAACAATGCTACTGAAGTCTGAGTAGACTTTTCCTATTTTGGTTAATGGAGATAAAATAGGAGATAAACAAGTAATGCTTACTGGCAGAACTGTACATAATGCCTGGAAATGGACTCTTGCCTGCAAAGCACCTGTGTGAAATATTCAGAAATGGGTTACAAATCGCCCAGTGATCTAATTTAATGTTTATAAGATGTCTGGCCAGATTTTGCCAGCTGAGTGACAGATTCTGACTGTTGGCTCTGAAAACACCAGATCAAAACTGAGTTGGATTTTTTCTGAACTCAACAAGCTATACTTTTATTTTCCCCATCCACCCTCCGTCATGCTTTGTAGCCACAATAACATCATGCAAAGGACCCCTGAGGCCAGCAGCATTTGCAAGAAGCACCATTTCTGCTTGACACATAGCTACTTTCACAGCTACTATAATCATTACTTTAATTATTTAATTTGAATAATCATTAATAATAATTTAAAATGTAAATTAGTGTTATGAATACAAAGCTGTTATCCTGACCCATCATTTATTCCTGAAAAATACTTTTATCAGAAATGCTAGGAACTTTAGAGCTGATAAAATGAAAGGCATGCAACTTAGATATGAACAGATCACAATGAATCCTTCTGCTTCCTATCTTTCACCATATATGAACATGTAGACATGTTCCTCTATGGCTGCCTGGGCTTGTTCTTTGCCATTCAGAGCTTGTCTCCCAAACAAGGAACTTTTTCAGCTTACTTTACTATCTTAATTGGGCAAGCAAGTATGGTGGAGCCCCGCTTTCTTTCAGAATAAAATGTACCCATATTTTCCCTACTGCTGTCTAGAACTTGCTGAGTAGGGTTTTCTTTCTGGCTTTTGTAGGTTCTTCATGAAGTATTTCCTTTTTATTATTCTCTCTGGGGATTTTTTGTCCCCAAGCCCTCTTTCTGTGGACAATTCAATCTGCCAACTACTCTTTCAATTACAGTCAGCGTTATAAGATACAAGTTACCTTGTCAAACACTCAGTGATTAAGATTTAATGCTCTGCAGTGGTTGTATATGGGAGGTCTTGCTAGGAAAGGCAGATAAATAGAAACATTTTCTGACCAGTTTCCCCTGTAATAGGAAACTGAGGGGTAGGCTTGGTCTCTTCTCCCAGGTCAAGGGTGATAGGACAAGAGGAAACGGCCTCAATTTGTGCCAATGCAGATTGGATATTAGGAAAAATTTTCACACTGAAAGGGTTATTAAGCATTGGAATGGACTGCTCAGGGAAGAGGTTGAGGCACCATCCCTGGAGGTATTCCAAAGATGGCTTGACATAGTGCTTAGTGACATGGTTCAGTGATGGGGCTTTTTTATCAGAGTTAGGTTGATGCTTGGACTCGATGATTTCAAAGGTCCCTTCCATCCTAGACAATCCTATGATTTGATAAGTTATTGGGCTGCTGTGAATCTCACCCTTACTATAAATCTGTCTTCAGTGTGGCTAAAACATCAGCATCAAAATTCTAACTTTCACTTCTGGGCTGGATATCCAGCCCCTGTTCATGTGCTGCTGAGTGTCACAGTGTCTAAATGTCACGTCAGATCTACACAACTGTGTTTAGTATTTTAACACTTGTTAGGGACTGATTGGCACATTTTATTCTGTAAATATAGGTCCAAATTTCCATGAAGTGTTTTATGTTATAATTCTTTTCTGTATAATGAAACATATTTTGTTAATTGTTTTTCACAGAAGTGCTTTGGAAGACTTGGGCTGTTTAATGTGTTAGTTTATTAATATTTAGTCCACAGTGTGCAGGGGACCAATATTTTATTACCTAAAAAGTCCAAACTGTTCCACAAGTATGTTTTGGAAACTGCACTGATACAAAGTAAAAGGAAAGCAAATAAAAACTTTTAAATTATTTTTTTTTTCTGCAGAATATGGGTCCAAGCAGGAAATAGTTATAGAAGAATACATTTACAGTGGGGTGTGTCTTTCCCAAATTTAGTTTTGATTTGGAAATTCAAGCATTCTGAAGAACAGTATCTTCTAGGCAGAGCTGCACAATTGTGTAAGGACTACTGTCCTGTACCTCACAGGGGAAGACTCCCATGCCTGCTCTTTCCACCAACACCCAGACAAAACACAAAACATTAAACTGTCATGTAAAATTTACACACTGAAATATTTCAATTCTAGTCCTGCCATTGAATGCCAGCTCCTTCACCCAACCCAACCCAACCCTGTTCAACCCAGCCTAGCCTAACCTAACCTAACGTAGCCTAGCCTAGCTTTTCTGATTCTTCTGCAGCCTGAGGCTTTTATCTTAAATAACTTGTGGAAGGGATTTAATGATGCTTAAAATGAAATAAAAACATGTTTCTGATAAAGCCAAAGACTGCATTGAAAAGGTTGTGGCTGGAATTTGTGCTTGCAGTGCTGTGGCTGAGGGACAAAACCGCTCTAAGAAACAACTTCTTAAATGGCTGCCAAGTAGAGTCACTTCAGCTCAGATGCCTTCACTCTTAGAAAATTATTTGAATGAGCTTTATTGACAATTAACCTAACAGTTTCCTGGAGGGCAAAAACTGTTCTCAAGGAAGACAGGATTGAATTTCAGACTGTGGGCAGATGTGCTGTTCTGTAGGACACTTCTTCAAGTATTATTCCCTTCACTGCAGGACAGTAAAAAAATAAACCCTAGAGCATGTAACAGTCTATAAACAATTACTAGAGTCCAAACCACAGATAGTCTTCGGAATGCAAAATTAGGGGATATGCATAATTAAGAAAGTTGAGAAAATGTTTAAAGGGAAAGAACGAATGCAATTGCTAGTTAGATTTCAAATTATCTCCGTGAGGAATACAAAACTACTCTTAAGTAATATCCTTAATATTATTTAAACTGATAAAGACTAGGATGTTTTAATTGAATTCATAATGAAAAGGCTAACAGCCCTCTAACTACCATCAGAACTTGTCAAGATATAATATTATAGTGTAAACATAAGCTTCCTTACTATGTCTAGGGAGTAAATGGAACAGCCAGAAATTTCCAGTCCCATTCAGGAACCATTAAGTGTAACACCTCTGTTAAATAATATGAGAAAAAAACCCATTTCAGTGGTTTTCTGGCAGCCTAAGAATTCTTTTCCTAAATTTCTGTTAATTAAGCTGGTGGAAATTGCTGTAATACTATCAGAGAGGTTACTTTGTTTCTGAAGCGTGCTATGAATATTTTCAAAGAGTTTTGTAATGATTAGAGAGTTCTATTTGCAATATAGCCATGCCAAATTCAAGCATTAGTCTAGCATCAACCTGGGAAAATTCATATGGTAGTCATGTAATGGCAAGGAATCAGTCTAAAAGGACTTGCGCAGGCTACATACAGGCAGTCCAGGCTATATAAGTGTAAGGGTAAAAAGGTTCTCTTTGTGAAAGATTACCATACTATTTCAGCCCAAAAAATGAAGTTTTAAAAGGCAGTGAAAAAAATATGTCATGTTCTTTTAAAATTCTTTTTTGTTTGTTTTCAAAGAAAACCAGGTAACCTATGAAATGCTCACATTTTCCTCAGTTACATGTTCTGGTATTTCTTAGATGTCAGTAAAGACAATGTTTAGAGTATCTAAATACTCTTATAAACAAATAAGCCTAGATTTGCCAGAGCAAAGAACTGGACATTTCTAGTTTTAGACTCCTGCTTTCAATAGCAGATAGTAACAAGACTCTTTTTGTACTGTTTTTTGAAATATCACAGTTTCTAATGTCCATCACTATCTCCCTTTGCATAAATTAAGTTTTTATGCAATGCTTGCACTACTTCTTTCTGCCATCAGCTGTACCATTTCACTTCACTTCCATTTTCCCTTGTGTCTTTTTCATTTTGTTCTCACCTCCATGTGGTTTTGCTCTGTTTTGTTCTTTCCTCCTTCAAATGACCATTTTTAGATGGCAACTGTGGGAGCTTTCCAGGTTGGAAACGGGTTGCCCAGAAAGGTAAGGAAACCTATCTTTGAAGTTACTCAACACATCACCAGATACGGTCCTGCTCTGACTGTGAAGTTGGTTCTAATTTTGTAATTGTCCTGGGCTGAGTGAGGGGTAGGTCCAATTGGCCTCCAGACTTTCCCTCTGGTGAAGAAGGTTTCCTCAGGTTTGTGATGGATTCTGGTCAAGATTGAAGAGGTAACAGAGTGACAGCTCAGCTCCAGTGGAGGCTGCTGGTGTAGACCCTTCACTGGAAGGGATTAGTGAAGACTTAGTGAAGACACTAGTACCACCACCACATTTGGCCTGCTAGTTTTCAGTATACTGAAAATTAATCCATAGATACCAGCACATTTTCATTCCTGTAATGTAATTGGCTGTTTTGGAATTGAATACACTTCAATACATTTAAAATCTAAATTTTTTAATGGATTTTAAAGTCTGGATTTAATTTCTTTGTAGGTTTTTTTTTTCCCCAGTATAGTCTGCTTTGGTGTACTATAAAACATTCATTCTTTTGTTTTGTTTAGAAAAGTTGGCTATGTAATACTGTTTACAGGATGTACTTAAAATTATACAAATTGAGTTTCATTTTATGATCCAGCATAAATATGAATTATGCAACTAGCGACTTTCCTGAAAAATTCTAATTTAGCATTAGGAAGTTAGCAGTAAATTATAATTTACCATCTGCTCACCATATACCTACCACTTCTGGAAAAGATAAATTGAATTATTTGCCATACCTAATGCAGAAATAAACTCTCATTCAATGCCCCAGTTACATTTATTAAGAAAGATTTGCTAACTCTTTAGAATAGACTCATGAGTAATTTTTAAGTATCAGAACCACATTAAAAACTATTCTGACACTTTATGATATGAAATGAAATATCTTGTTTCCAAATCAAAAAAAAGAAAAATAAGTCTTACAAATGCTAAATTCTTCATTCTAATTAATGAAGGGATGAAATTAGAAAGATGTAAAGCATAAATTTTATTGAAAAAAGTTAACACTAACAAGTCAGCAGATAGAATCTAGACTAATTACCAAAAACTGCCTTTTTTTGAAAATTCTTTGTCTCGGACAGCAGCAGGCATAGCAAAGAACTAATAATGCTTTAACTCACCATATCCCTACTTTATAGCATGACAGTGAGCTACAGGTGGCTCCTCATGTGAATTCTTTATGTACATTCAGCGGAAACTTCAGCAGAAGCCAGACTGTTTTAACACTGTCCAGTAAATCTCAGGGGCCTCCACTCCTGTACACATTGCTGACAGGTGAATAGATGCAAATAGAACTGAAATCAAGGAGCAAGAAGGAAGGGACAGAATTAATTCACTTATGGGTGAAATTTGGAGCCCACAGCCTTCACTGAGCTCCTGCAACATCCTAGAACCTTTTTCTGCTCATGTTTGAAGTTCCACAGACCTCCATGAGGTCTTTAAAGCCTGGACTTGAGGCTGCCAGTATCTTCCTATATTGCGTACCCTCAGAAATGCCCACAGTATTGTGTTTGTTGTAATATGGATAGCTTGATAGCTTACCAGGGAAATCCCCAAATACATGCTAGAGAGCACTCAAGCACACAGCTATATGCAAATGGAAACTACCCTGGTCAAGCCAATCTACCCAATCTGCACCTGACAAAATTACATTAACAGTGTCAAGCAAACAGGATAACCAGATTTTTTTTTGCTACCAAGGCCCAGATTTCACTTGGACAAGATGCTATGCTGTGACGAATCTGTCTGCATGACCATTTGAAAAGAAAGATCGAGGTCTTAGGGTAATTCCCTGCCTCAACCAGCTGATATACAACTTGGACTTGGGGTTCCGGCCCTGAGAACCACAACAATGAAACCCCTCAGCACCCATATGCTATTAAAGCCTGGTGAGACAGAGGAAAACAGATTTGTCTGCCTAACACCTGTGATGGGCCCACACCTCCAGGACTGGATGCTGCTGTCAGTGTCAATCTTTTAAATCATAGCTTTTTGTTTTGCATACTCATTCAACATGTGGAAGAGCTGAATGAAATTTTCCTTGTGGGAGTATTCAACATGACATTTATTCCCTCCTGGGAAAATGCCTTAATCATTAGCCTGTTGCTTAATGGCAGGAGAAGGGAGAGCACTCTATGTGGTTGAAGACAATATGCTGCAGAGTCCGTTTCAATATTTGCCTTGCATTTTCTAATTTTTAGACTTCTTAGCAGGCTTCTTACCCTGCCAATTACCTCGTGGTCTTGTCCCAGTCCGTAATGCTTGAGAAACCCAAAGAACCATTGCTGTCTCCATCCTTTTCTTCTGCAAAAATAAGAATACAAAAAAAAAAAAAAAAGAAAAAAAAGAAAAAAAAAAGAAAAAAAAGAAAAAAAAAAGAAAAAAAAGAAAAAAAAAAGAAAAAAAAGAAAAAAAAAAGAAAAAAGAAACAGCTCTAGCTGCATGCAGATTGCAATAGAAGTAAGCTAGCTAGAAGACGAGCTTGCAGGAATGTGAGTAGAAAGAAGTGGTGCACTGTGGACTTTGAAATTTGGAAATATTGCCATTCTCTTGACTTCTTAGGGTTTCTCATTCCTTTATTCTCTTTCAATAGAACTTATTTTGAGAAAGTTTTAGTTGGAATGACAGAGTGCAGAGGGAAGGGAAGAAAAGGAACAAGTTTAATGATAGCAGAAGGAGAAACATGTCCCAGTAAAATCTGTGAAAGGCTGTCAGACACTGACAACTTCATCAGTAGAGCTGGCAGGGATTTTTCAAGCAGAAACCAATTTAATCAGGAAATGTCAATTTCTTGAACAAGGATTTTTCTCCATGTGTGTTTTTCTTTTACACAAGTTCAACGAACCCTAGTTTGAACAGTATTCCAGTAGGGAACATGGTAACCTGAGGACATTTGGCTCCAGAGCAAGGACTAGCAGCTGGTCCTTGCAGCTGCTGGGTCAGTCTTTCTGTTGAAACACCCAGAGAAAGCAGCAATACTTGAAACTTCTCAGTGGAGCATATCTGATTGTTCTCAGCTTTACTGCTTCACATCCCTGGAAGACAGTGGGAAGACCTGGGAGAGTATTAAGCCTTATCGAATTTTGTACATTGGTACGTAAAGATAAAAGTCACTAGGGCCCTCTCCTATTCAGATGGTTTCTGGGGTCTCCTCCCAACTTTTACTACTCAAGGTTACATGTCATGACATCACTTCAGTCAAACGCTTCTACATGTATAATTTCTGGTCCCACTCCAATGAAAAAAAAATGTTGATGTGCATCATTCCATATCAGATTGAGTAAACTATGATTTTCCTTCCTTCTCTCTTCATTGTTTCACAGACTGTATTTTGCCTGAAATTCTACTGCAGCTTATATACGTGCAAGGGCATGTGCGTGTGTTTGTGTATGTGCATGCTACGGCTTTATCATCATACAAGTATCTTTTTTATTTTAAGACCAGACTAAATTAAGTTAATTTTCTGTGTCATTTGATTATTCTATTGCATACTGTGCCTTACTGTGAAAAATAAATTTCCTTTCTTAGGAGAACCTGAAGGGAGCCTACAGGAGAGCTGGAGAGTGACTCTATCAGGGAGTGTAGTGATAGGATGAGAGGTAATGGTTTTAGATTGAAACAAGGGAGATTTAGAATAGGTACTAGAAAGAAATTCTCTACTGTGAGGGTGGTGACACACTGGAACAGGTTCCCCAGACACATTGTGGATACCCCATCCCTAGAAGTGTTCAAGGCCAGGCTGGATGGGTCTTTGGGCAACCTGGTTTAGTGGGAGGTGTCCCTGCCCGTGGCAGGGGGGTTGGAACTCGATGGTCTTTAAGGTCCCTTCCAGCTCTGACCGTTCTGTGATTCTAACCGGCATACTTGAACCCTGGGAGATTCTAGTGTTATCCATATTTGCTGGGGAGTGTTTTGCTCTCTGGAAATCCACAGGACTGGACACTTCAATGCAGGAATCAACCTTCGTTTTGTCAGAGAAAATATTTCTTTTACCACTAGGGGACAATGTTGCCCTTCATTTAATAGATTAATTCTAGTGACAGTGGTGAAGTGTTTTACGTTATTTTTAGCAAACTTATGAGAAGTGTTAAAAATGGTTTCTTTAATACAAAAGAACACTTTTCCTCAGCATCTATAGTGCTTTCACAATGCACGCACCCATTTGAAACAATCAAAATATTTCTATTTCAAAGAAGAACAAAACTGAGGTTTTATTACTGTGAAGCTCACTTTATCAGTGCACTCTTAAATGTGAAATTATATTAAATATCCATACCTATTTTGGCACAAGGAAACTAGTTTGCTTTATTAATCTGTTTTGGGGTTTTTTAAATGATTTTTTTTTTTTCCGTTGGGATAGAAAGATTTTTGGTTGAAGAGCTCATTAGTAAAGAAGAATTAAGATCAATTAATAACGCAATCAGATGTGCACGTACACTGCATGAACCATTTCTCTCTGTGCTCTGCTCGACTAATTTGTTGTTGAAGCTCCAACACACATAGAGTTATAGAAATACATAGCTTCTGGTAAGTGAGAGGCAGGAGAATTTGAAAAGAATATGCAATGATTCTGAGAAAAAAACCCCTGAGAAACGTAGCAGGAATATAGAATGATTTTGCTGTTAATATTAGTCATTTTCCAAATACGTATAATTATCAAGGCAAGCAGCTTTACTGCAATCCAGAAAAATATTATGAAATCTCAAAAAATTATATACATCTAACTATGTAGGAATTAAAAAGCAAATAAAAACACCAAATGAATATAAATCCAATGTATTAACTCTCTCTTCTCTTCTACTATCTTCAATTATGTTTTTACTAGTATGTTTTACATAAAACATGCAGTTTTCAGCTAGCTCAACAGTGTTAAAAGAGAATATTTAGTGGAACTGAGTCACATAATACCACTTTCACTCACAGCATATGTTTTATATGTCATTATTCCTTGTGTCAGTAAGAGAAGCAGAGTATTTTTATCACCATCACATTTAAAAACTATAATTGTCAAATATTCACCTATTTTCCCTGATTATAGTGTTAAGTACTAACAGCATTTAGATCTGCAGCAGATCATTAAGGGTACAGATTAGTGTGGTTCCTACTGGCAATGCGCCTCACCATCAGAAGTGTTCTGCATTTTCTCTTTGTTTTCCCTCGGGAGTACTGAGGCTTTGGGCAGACAGTCTCCACTTAGCTGTAGTGGAGAGGACCTGCATGGGTCTCAGGGGATGCTCAGAATAGACAAAACTCCTGATGCAGGTACACAGTCTCTTTGCAAGCAGCCTAGATCTAAAAACTATCAGAAAAAAATTAGAGCTAGCCAAAGTTCTTTGGACAAAATGGTAGTCTTAAAATACCATCTTCACCAAGTTAAAGTTGACTGAGAGATTTCTGTTGATTTTGATACTGTTTCTTGACCTAGAGTAAGAGTTAGGTCAAAATCGGACAACGAAATCCAGGATGACTCCCAACCCAGTTGTTAGGTTGGGACACTGGAGACAGAAGTACAAGGCTCTGAAATGAAACAGACATACAGTGATTAAAGCCAGGCCATTACACAGTTGTCTATTAGGACCTCATCTGTGCGTGTTTGGCGTTTATTATCAAAGTCTTTGAGAGCCACTTACTTTTACTTCTATTCAGATATTTTAATGTGTTCAGGAAAAAAATATTATCCTAGTTATAAATGGGGTGAAATAGTGTCAGAAACATACTTAGAAATTGTGCAACAGAGCTTGAAAACAATGCAGATCGTTGAAATCACAACCTGCATTCACATCCATGAATCCAAAAGAAAGCAAAACTCCACCTTTTTCAAAAAGAAGCGTGATGTTGATTGAGACATTGGCAACCTGCATTCAAACACAGAGCCCACTCCTCTGCTTGTACAGATCTGCTTGATGCCACCACCAGTTGAATTCTGCTGATTTACACCATCTTCCTGCAGCATTTTCTGAATCTGACTATAAGGTTATTAATCAAATAACAAAATGGTGTGATATACCTACCCAATAATTCAGAATCACTTTTAATCGATTGAGATAGCTGCCTGAAAACCCTCACAGCTTCTCAGTTACTGATTTTGCTTTCTACCTATAAAATGCTGCTTGCAAGGTCACCAACGTATGGAGTTGACCTTTACTTATATTAACAACGACTACTATTCTATCTAATAACAGAGAATATTCCATTTTACACTTGAGATCTATCTAAAACACCAAACGTTTAACAAACAAACCGGAGTTCAGCTCTTATTACTCTAAGCCATGCTAATTCTAAGAGTGAAATACAGTTTTTAATTTTCTACTGTTTAAAATAAAATTATTTTTTATGAGAAGAAGGTTAATTTGGAAGGAGAAGAAAGTCCACTGCTTAAACATAAATGTCAGAAGCGTGGTTGTAAACATGAAAACAGGACATTGATTAAATAATTTGACAAGGAATCATTTCAGTATCTGACCAACACAAACTAGAGTCTTTTCAAATATGAAGCTGGCTTGCGAGCAGTAGCCTACGGTAATTTAGGGCTTAGTTGTGGAAGATGTTTAACACTGTGATTTCAATCACACTATCTGCAAAGCTGTCGTAGAGCACAAAAATCAAATGTGAGCAGGAGATCTGGCAGGTGGAATTCATGGTGCTACAAACTCACCGAGAAACTAGGCAACCTTTTGTGTAGCTTTCAGAACAGAAATAAGCTAATGTGTCCTTGTGGCTAGCGATAAGGAAGAATGTCAGTATGTGAGGGCACAGTTCAGTCTCGTCTATTCAAGTCACACAAGATGCATTCAGATTAGTCTGAAATGCAAGACAAAGAAAATTAGCAAGAAACAAGATACAAAGGCACAGTCAATTATATACAGGATATTAGAGTATGAATGATTCTGCCTTATTTGTAATATCTGCATATAAATGTGAAATTGTGCTGTGCCTCCTTAGACTCTAATTTTAGTTGAAGTTATATCGTATTTCTGTCTTTCAATTTTGTCATCTCTGTTTCAGCAGTTAGGAAAATAACACGGAGTGGGGGTGTCATTTTCAAAACGAATCATAATTTGACCTCTAGCAAGCTCTGCATATGAGCTACAGGTGACAACTTAGCACCAACTGATTCTGACTCCTGTGGAGAGGATGTGGAAGAACAAGCACTGGCTGGCCAATATAACTTGTAAATCATCTTCTCAGTCAAGATTCTTCCTAGGTGTTTTCCTAAAAAAGGTCTCCATATTGTGGCCTGATAGTAAAAGAAGTACATGCTGAGGCAAGTGAGCTGGTGGTTGCCAAATAAATTAAACGAATATTAACAAATTTGCATGAGCAGAGATTAGTGCTGAAATTTAAAAACAGTTCCTAAAAAGCAAACAAACAAACCATAATCTACATGAAAATGAGAATCCAAAATTATCTCTTATAAAGTTTTTCATGCCGAATGCAGAAAATTTAGTTTTGACCAGGGCCAAAATGATAATCTGAAAATTGTACTCTGCTATCACCTAATCTTGGATGTACCTGCCTTTACCAGCTAGGTCCTTCATCTGTTTTAAAAAGCAAAATCTCCTTCAAACTGCTTCTGGAAGTGCCTGAAACCATTCCGATTCTTAGCAACTAGGGACTTTATTCTTATCAGGACCCAGTCGAACTAGGGATAAAAAGAATCTCCTCTAAGTTTAGATGTCTTCAATGTAAAGTTATTCATGTCTGTGCAAACCAGTGGGAAGAATGCTTTATAATAGGACAGATTTTAAAATCTCTTCAGAACCAGTGGAAAGAAATAGGCATTTCTGTTGCAGGATTCAACTGATCTGTTTTCAATGTCTATACCAGAAGATGAATCATGTCCCAGATGTGCCCAAGTGGCTGTCTGCGCTGTAGACATATAAAACAGATTAGATGAATCTTGCCAAATTAGTTTTTGCTGAAGTCCCCTAAGGATTTTGAACTGATAAATGACCTCTCAGTATGTCTAATACACATCTAAACAATCAAGGTCCCTTAAAAACATTTTCAGGTGGCTGCTTTTCCCACATGCAGGGAACCGGAAACCAGCCCAAAACCCACCTCAGTTCCACATGGTTCAGCCACCTGTAGGTTCTTATAAGAAAGTCCAAATCTCCATGGTATAAGTAGCTCTGACTGATTGGAAGACTGTCAATTCCCATTTTTAAGGAAGGTCTGAGTGCAAAAAAGAATCTGAACTTAATTTGGTCTGTAACTTGTGGCTGGAGTAATTCTCATGTTGTAGTACCTTTCATGTTTTCTATAACAGGGCCACTGCACATTTATTCTGCTTTTTTTGCTGCCAAGAATGTTTCGTTATTTCATACCAAAAGAATCATTGCATAAAATGTGTAAAATTGTCATGGGAGTAGTTATCGGAGCCCAAGCTCTGAGTATGGGCCAATTTTTTCTCTGTTTCCAGTTTCAGGAAACTTGTGTTCCTTCCCTGAGCAATGGTACTCCCTTTCAACAGAAGGAGTGTAAAGTTGGAACTCAGCTCTAAGCGCAGACAGTAATGATTATGCAAAGCTACCTGGAGACAGCATTTGTGTTACCCTCAGACATGCATATTGTGCTTACGTCTTTTAATGCTTATGCCTTTACCTGGTCTTAATCTTAGCTGATTCTTGGGGTTTTTTTGCGTTCAAACATATATAACATACATGTAACGCAGGAGCACTTATTAAATCTCTGCAATGCCAAGCGTAATTTTCCCTGCAGCGGCTGCGGAATTCCATACACAAATTATGACAAACGAGTCTCACTAAAACCACCCTTCTTTCTCAGCAACAACACTGCAACAAATTTACCTTTCCACCCCAGCTTGCATATTGGTATTCCAGTTTCAACCAGCACATCTACATCATCTTTCAAGTGCATGTTCAAACCCAAAACTGTCTTATGTCTGTGAGGCTTAGGTAACCCTGGAGCCTAGCAGGAAGCAAGAGTCTCTTGAGAGCTAACCTGTATGCATCTGGACTCTGATGCAGTGGGCAGTCCGTGTCTGCCACCCCATGCCCCACCTGCCCCTGTGCTCTCATCACCAGGTAGACATCCAGCAGAGGTGGGATCCATCCTACATGTGCCCTGAACAGGTCAGATTTTTTAAAAGCCTGTCTCATGCTGCTGCTACAGTTACGCTGTATTCCCAGCGACCAGAAAGCAGCTTGGTTTCAGTCTGCTCCCCTTCTGGGCCACGTGAAATGTAGTCCTTAGTGTTTAAAAGGAAAAAAATGAAGCTTCCTCCTATTCCAGCTCATATCACAGTCTCCAGTAAGAGTGGAGTTGAGCCCATGCTCCCACACCGAACAGCATACTTCTTCAAAGTTGTGGAGGTTGGTTCCTTGCTCAGGGAGTCCACCCCCCTTCACACAGGGCTAACAAAATCAGACACAGTCATGGCAATAAAATCAGATACTTTGGTCTTCATGCTATTTACCCTTCCCCCAGTCCCTGTCTCTTAAGACCTTCCTTTTCTTCTCATTTAGGCAGTCTGGTTGATATATATCCTCTCTAAATGAAAATCTCACCCACACCCTTGCTAATGTCACCTGCAGCATTTTTCTCTTCTAAAATGGGCCTCACTTTTTTTTTTTTTTTTTCCCCCCCTGCAAAAGCTGGTGTTCTCAGATGTCACAGAAGTCTTCCATGGGAAAGGTTTGCAGTTGTATCAATTCCAGAAAGCCTGATGCAAAAAAATAACCCAATTGCAATAACAGGGGCACTAGAGAAGTGAGTTACAGCTGGTCCTAACTCTGCCCCAGCAGGGCATCACTTGGCAGCTTTTTACATAAATGTGAAAATAAAACCAAGAAATGGTTTCTTGCCTGACCTTTCCCCACTTTACCATCTAAACCCCTCTTTTCTTCTACCACAAGAAATTCAGTAATGCTGAAATATTAAAATAAATTCATCCATTTGTGTGAATAATTGTGAAGCTTGTAATCTTCAATTATTCAAAGTTATTAATTCAATTTAATATTTAAAGTCAAACCATTTGGACAAGGAGGATAGCACAGACACAATGTTTTCCATTTGGTTGTTTCTTTTTCACTTCCTAAAGCAATTGAATATATACAAGTTATAGGATAGCAGTAAATGTGATTACATGATTAAAAATGTAAGGGTCTGTTTTATGCTAAGACTTTTGTTAGAAAGAAGTGGGTTCATGAATATCAAAGTATGTACTAGTTAAAATTACAGAAGTAACAACAGAATCAATACCAATAATAATAATGGCAATCAAATTATTTCCTTTTTTGAAATTACAGATTTATTTTTTTTTAATCTACCACTAAATATTGTTCTTTAGAAAATACTTAATTATGAAATTCTTGAGAAAATCTTGGTTGAGGGGGGTGGGGGTGTGGTGTGGTGCTTTTTATGAGAAAGAACTAAATATTTTGTATTAATGCTAGTTTTATTTTTCCCCTTACGTATGCAAAAAGTGATTTTTTTAAAAAACTTTTGGGATTGCTAGATGAGTTCTGTAATTTCTTCCCCCTCATCCATTTTATTTTTCTTTCCTGTCATTCTTTCATTCTTTCTTTCTGTCTCTTTCTTTTCTCTTTCTCATTGACTTTCTCCATTTCTTTCTTCTTCAGTATGATATCTTTATTCTATTTTCATCTTAAATAAAGGTGAAAGAATGATAAATCACAAATATTTGTTTACTATTAAAAATTATTTTAGAGAAAAACATGTTTTCATTTCAGAATATTCAAGATATTATGACCACATATTTCAGTGAGGTCATACCACAACCATAACAGTTACTGTAACAGTAACTTCTAATTCAATTCATTGACTACAGCTTTCCAGGGCTACCTCACAACCCACATGCAAGTTTCAAAGTCTGAGAAGACATGCATTATTTAAATGTATAATACATTTACTCTCTTCACTGCAGTGTAAAGTTCATATGACTTATTGCTGAGTGTGTTTCTTTAAAGATATGTTTGGTATTGTTACAGTAACCTCATTTTTTATTGAATACCAAAGTGAATAACTATGTAAAACCTGCATGATTTGTTGGCATTAAAGCTAAGGCTGCCTCCAGGCGCTGTTAACTTATGCATCATCCTCTACTTAATTTCTCTCTTTTGTTTTAATTTGTAAACTGTCTCTGAGCTGGAATGCACATTTTTCATGTGGGTTTGCTTCACTGGTATTAAGAACCTATCTTACTCTCCTGAGTATATGGTTTACTTCATAATTGGTGCAGAGGAACAGAGTTTATTAAATTGCAGTAATACACTTTGCATGTTTCATAAGTGCACGGGAATTCCTCCTAAATGAGGTTTTTAATTTTGTGTATCTCATGCCTAAATTGACATTTAGGCTGACTTGTCAGATATAAAATAATCAGTCTGCTGGTCAACTTCATTAATTTTGTTCTTCTATTTCATTTTAAGACTTTGCCATCTTAAGGGCTTCATACAGAACCAGACTATACAGATCATTTAGGTCCATGGATTCTCCTTAAAAATGAACTAACCAATTTCATTGGTAGTTTTTCAGCTCAAACAATCTATCAGATGTCTTTTCTTCCTTTTAGGCCAGATTATAGGTGTTGTCCAAGATTTTAAATTTGCCTTCCAGTTCCAATTTGTGGATGAGAAGAACAAGCCAGAGAATGAGCCATAGAATGGGGATCCTGAAAGCTAGTCTGGGTCTGTCCCAGGTGAAGGGGATAGTCAAATCCACCTTCTCTATGAGGATTTGAATTTTCTTGCTGAGCAAGGCAGTTGATCTGAGTCAAGCCTGAGTGCAGCTGGTCCACAAAGCAATGTGGATCACTGGAAGGTTTGGACATCAGTGGAAATTTCACACTGAGGTCACATAATCATTTAAACATCCTTAAATGGCTTCTAGGGCTGCTAGAAATTGCATCACTGGCACAAGGCTATTGCTTCAAGCACAGTCTTAGCAAGCTAAGTTATCTTTCGCTCTCTTTTATGCCTACTAAATAGTGGTTGATGGCAACACAACTGCTAAAACCTTAGAAGTGGTCTGGTCTCCACAAAAGGATGGCTTTCACCTGAAAAATACCCAAACAACAACAACAAAACACACAAAACCCCTTCAAAACCAACAAAACTACCAGAGTCCAAGTGTGTCATTAATCATAAAATCCTTAGAGTTAGAAGGGACCTTAGAGATCATCTGTTACAACCCCCATGCCATGGCCAAGGACACCTTCCACGAGGCCAGGTTACACAAATTCCCATCCAACCTGGCTTTAAACACTTCCAGGGACGAGGTATCCACAGCTTCACTGGGTAACCACCTCCAGTGTTTTACCACTCTCACAGTAAAGAATTTCTTCCTAATTTCTAATCCAAATCTCCCCTCTTTCAGTTTAAAACTGCTACCCGCCAAGCTATTGCAATGTTCCCTCATAAAGAGTCCCTCTTCATCTTTCCTGCAAGCCCCCTGCAAGTATCAGAAGGCTGCAACAATGTCTCCCTAGAGCCTTCTCTCCTGCAGGCTGAACAATAGGAGGTGTTCCACCCCTCTGATCATCTTCGTGGACCTCCTCTAGACTTTCCCCAACAGGTTCATGTCCTTGTTATGTTGGAGGCCCCAGGGCTGGATGAAGTACTCCAGGTGAAGTCTCATGAGAGCAGAGTAGAGGGGGAGAATCACCTCCCTTGACCTGTTGGCCACTCTTCTTTTGATATAGTCCAGGAATAGTTGGCTTTCTGGGCTGTGAGCCCATGTTGCTGGTTCATGTCCAGCTTCTCACCCACCAAAACCCCCAAGTCCTTCTCCTCGGGGCTGCTATCAATCCATTCTCCACCCAGCCTGTACGTGTGCTTGGGATTTCCCCAACCCACGTGCAGGACCTTGCACTTGGCCTTTTTGAACCTCACGAGGTTTGCACAGGCCCAACTCTCAAACCTGTCCAGGCCCCTGTGGATGGAATCCCTTCCCTCCAGTATGTCAACTGCACCACAATGAGAAAAGTTACATGTAGTCCTTTGGTACCTGATAAGTGACATACTTTATCTTCTCCAAAAAGAGAGAAACATACATGTTTGTTGTAAAAGTTAGCAATGTCTTTTCTGATGCCCGTGTTACTGTCTGAACATTTGAAAACCAAAGTTGCAAAGTATCTTCTTTGATCAGAAATTTTTTGAGATGCTTGACATCAACAACGAATCATCACATTTGTTTATAAGTGGGGACAGCATGGCGGTGGGGTTGGAGTGAAATAACAAGGTTTTCATTATTAGAAGCCTAATAACATATAATTGAACTTAAAAATGGATACTCAAGTCTCTTCCTAAATACTGTTAATTCGCATTTGCAGATAAAAAATGATTGGTTTGCTGGTCAGCACATTTTAATCCTGTGCAGAATCATCTAATTCCATGAACACCATTGAAAATTTACCTGTGTTTTGGTTTTTTTCTTTTTTCTTTTTTTTAAGAAGTTTTGTCAGAACTGCAGTATTTTAGCAAAAGTAATGTACTGGATAAGGGTATAATTTTGGACTGCAGGTCAGAACACTAAAATTCAGATTTACAGAAGTACATCAAATAGAAAATACTCATTCCCCATTGACTGTGTAGTAGGATGTCCAGCTAGTTTAAGCAGGAAAATGTCAAAATTAAGGGGAAATTACAAATGAATTTGACTGAGAGAAATTGTGAAAATAATAGGACTATTTGGAATTTTTTGCTATCGTGAATAAAAACCCTCAGAATTTCATCATAAATAAAGGAGGTAATTTCCCTACATCTGACTAAATAACCAACCAATGCTTAATTCATTAACTGTAAAGTACTTAATGATATAAATTATTTTATGATAGTAAATCTGATATTAATCTTAAGTTAATAAAGAGTTAAATAACAAGAATTGTTGCCAGCAGTGTGGTAGTTTTCCAAGAAAACATATCCTAGCAAATGTTTCATTTTCTGATAAGGATGCAAGTTCACTTTCTAAAAGTAGCTCTATAACCATAATAGATTTTGTATACACTACCTAAGATTCTGATTAATTACTGCTATATAACATCAATAAAGCATGTGTTAACATTGATTTAAACATGGAGGACTGACATATCTCAGGAAATTGTTCTTAATGAGGAATTGTTGTTGGAAATAATATTTCTAGTGAGATACTACAGCAATCGGCAGTGTGTCTGACTTTCCATAATTTTTTTTCTTGATGTGGCAGCAAATATATAAATCACTGCTGAGGGAAGTGAGCAATTCTTGCATGGATCTCATGGGCTTTAAATCAGACCTGTGTACTTGCAGCTCCAAACAGCCTCATTCTCTATTTCTATCCATGTGGCACTTCTCATCTGCTCTTCCATATGGGTATTTCATTATCAGTAAAGGCAAAGCTTTTGTCAACCATCTTGATCATTTAAAAGTCTAGTCATTATTTGTTACATGCGTTAGTCGAATCTTAGCCTTTGAATGTTCTAAGATTTTATTAAGTCCTCACAGAATTGTACACCGATATTACACTGTACATTCCATAAACACAAATAAGATTATCTTTAGGTACCTTTATCAGAACCCAAAGACTTCTGTGTATATAACTTTTTATTACATTAAATATCTGTATTTAGATACATTGATTTTGGATTTTAATAATTTGTAAATAATATGGTTTTGGGTTTTGACACTTTATCATTAAGATTTAAATTCAGTATCCACTAGTTTAATGTCACTTATTTTTTAACTCCAGTTCAATCTCTAAATACATATTAGCATGCCTTTTACACCTAGACAGTTAAGCTTATATTTTTCATAATTGTTTAAACCAGAAAATAATTAATTGCTTACTTCGTGTGGTAGTTCTTTCTAAATCTACATGCCACTTCTTGAACTGGAAGATCAGTGACTAACATTATAGTATTACTATCTTTAAGTAAGGATCACCTTATGGTTGAAAAATATTAACTTCAGGTTATGTTTTCTTGTTGATGCATCATGCGTGTAATTTCCATTAAGAGAGGTTATGCAAGCACATCCACAGGAGAATTGATCTGTTTTTGTTATTCAAGTATATCTTCAGTCACTCTCCTGTATTTATTCCTGCAGTGTTTCCCATCTTATCTTGGTCTACAAGTTAACTCTTTCCAGGTGTAGCTCACTTAGATAATTTCTGCCGCAGCAGTCATGAATAAGAGTTAATTGACTGTTACTTTGCTTGGGATTTCAAGAGTGAATTAATTAGGCACTCACTAAAGCTTCAAGGAATGGCTGGTATATTTCCATTACTTGGACAATTAACACAAAGGAGTGGTTTCTACTTCGCTCTGCAGTAACAGTTCAATATCTTATTTATCTTCTATTTGGAAAGTTACTCTCTTCCTTCAGACACTGCTCTTTTCCACCCTGCTGAGCCAGGAAAGACTTGCTAGAAACTCAGTCTAAGCATGACTCTAATCTCTTTGTAACTTGCAAGGTTCTGCCTCCTGTGGGACATATGCGAACTTCAGTAGAATTAGGACAATGTTTTCATTTTCAGGGCAGAGATGAGAAACTGAATTCCTCATCATTCATATGCAGGTCTGGACTATACCAATTAAAATTCCAAATTGGAACTGTTTTATCCACACCCTGTAAAATAAAATACTATTCAATCAGGCATGAATTTATGGAGGGAGGGAGCAGAGAATCCTTCCTTTAATAACTTCTGCTGTTTTGTGTGAAATGTGCTCCAGTTCAAATGAGGGAGAAACACCACATAACCATCCCCATCCCCACCTCACCCAGTGCCTCAGAATAGCAACATGGATGCAAAAGTAATCTTTATTTAAGGCACAGTAATAATTGTGAGACATTTGCTTAAAACCTGGAAGTGCCTAATCAGTTCTGACTTTCTGATTTACTAAGATATTAAACCTCATGAAATAGTAGCACATAAGGCATATTGCCATCAGATTTGCACAACCTCCAGCTAACAAACAGCAGGGAAAATGTGTATTCTTTGCATTGCTCTTGTCTTCCTCTTAAGTTTTCTTATTTCAGCAATCTAAATCTTGTAGGTGTAATCTTTAGGGAAATTTGTGGCAACATAATCAATATTACAATTAATAGAAGAAGACTTCACAAACAAGTAATTCCAACTGGTGATAAGAAATTTAAAACCAATATAAGTTGCTGATTTTGTTATAATTTTGGAATGACAAATGGTTTGACAGTAAGTCTATGTGGTTAACCATTACTCTAATTAAAGTTTCCAAAAAGTTGGGTGTTCTGACTACTGGACAGGTTTAGCAAACAAGGAACACCTTGCTTGGTCTATAAAAGCAAGCTGATTTTCATACCTCCATGAAAAAAGCCCTGTTAAACTAATTTCAAGGCAATACTGTAAACCCAAAGCATTAGGTAGAAAGAAAGCTTTGTAAAGAGCTGCTATAAAAGCATGAAAATTAAATTTATTTATTCAATCAGAAAAGCCATATCAAAACTGATACTCAAGTTTCTCCAGTCAAACACATTGTTTTCCATTACTGCTTCTGTTGGTTACTAGTTAAGGCCTCATCTTTCTGTGAAGTCAGTAGCTACATCTCTGTCCAGAGAGCAGTACTAGGTCACAAGAAATTGCAGCTTGTGTCCTCGGTGCATTTTTGTGATAGAAGAAATAAGAACAGCAAAAGGCAGCTGACATGCAGGACAGCTTTTAAAACTCTTATAAAACTACAAAAAACAATGGAATAGACAGTTTAACATGTCATCTTCCAGTAGATGATATATGGCATGGGGTGGTTTTTTTTGGTCTTTTAGATTACTTTAATCAACTCCAATCAAATGCCCACAGAAATTGTGTATGCATGCATAAATACAGATTTGAACCTGGATCTTCCATGTGGGTGGGGAGTAAATAAAGTGTACTTCTGAGTTGAATTTTTATGTTTCTTTTATTAGAAAGAAGCTGAATAACATCTGGGTATGGAGCAGGAAACATTGAAACCGGAAAAACTTTGTGATAGACACAAGCATTGCTCGATGAGTTCTCAATATCTTTCATCTCTTTGGATGCCTTCATCTCTTTATACTTTGTTCTACACAGGAATACCTCACTGAATTTTACTGGCCCCTAAGTCAACAGTGTCTTGGAGAGTAGACTAGATGAATTATTAGTAACAGACGTTTTTGCTCATAAATGGCAGCAAAACATTTGAAACTTCCTCTTTTTCTGCTGTGTTAAACTGCATCATGTCTTAGAATAACACAACACAACATGAAGGATTACACTTTGACTGGATATTATTCAGCCTCTATTGAGCTGCTATACTATCTCCCTCCCTTTCAGCTCCAGTCTCCCTGCCTAGACACGCACCAAATTTTGTCTGTCCCCTGCCAAAGCCTCTGATATGGGAATCTTTTTCATCTCTGTTATCTCTGTTACCTTTTTGCTTCTCCCACTCACTTCCACCCTCCCAGTTTCTTTTAAACTACAGTCACCCATCAGTTTTAATTCAAGCCAGCCTTCATTTATGTTCTTCTTTTCTTTTTGTCTTTTAATGTCATTGTGTGGTTCTGTTCCTGCCATGACACCCCATATTTTTCTGCAGCTGCTTCTTCCTCCTGGCTGCTGCAGCCCCTTCATGCTCTGCCTGCCTCCCCTGGTCTGTCTTCCTCTATGTCACGCATGCCCTCAGATCCCTCCAAGCTGCTCTCTGCTATTTCCACTCCACTGAAACAGCCCTTACCAAGGTCAGCTGTGATCTCTTCTCTCTCTAGACCTCCTTTCTACTCTCATCCATCTCAGTCTATCGGCTACATTCAGCAAAACCTATCATTTTCCCTGCCTTAATCCTGCATGGCACTTCAGTCTCCTAGCTCCTCTCTAAATGCCCTTCAACTGTATTTTACAACTGCCTTCTCCTCCTCTCCCTTGCTCTTAAAACTGAAGCCCCCTGAGGGTCCACTTACATTCATTTTATTTCTCTTCCCCTTCTAAATATTATTCCTGATCTTGAATGATGCCATTCAAAAAATCAGTCTCTGTATCCTCATCTTTCTTATACTTGAGTTCATGTCAGTATATGTATGCATACACGTTTATTTCACAGCTACAACAGCGTTGTTCCACTTCCATGTTGAAAAGTGAGACCTCCCTCTCTTGTCCCTGCATTCATTCTTCACTCTCTGTTACACTCCCTATTCTCAGATGGGTCTTCAAAAATTCAGAATAGATTTCCAGCCTTCGTTATCCCCCTCTAGTTTTTCAGCAGGACTCGTGGGTAAGAACTTTCCTTTCTGATGTTCTCTACCGAAAACATCTAGGTATCTCAGTGTAGTAATCTCTTATTTAATTGTCATGATGTTCTTTCACCTTGCACCTTCATCTATGATGCTACTGTAAAATTTCTGTGGTTGCCCATTTCCATTTTGCACATTTCTCTCTGCTTTCTCCTACTTTTCATTTCATATTCTCTTTAGGCTTGTTGAGAACCGTGCTACCGCTTTGGCTGATTCCAGTTCACTCTCTGTTAAGATAAATATAAAGTAACAAAACTTATTGTATATTTTATTCTCCATTTTCCACTTGTTTTGTGAATCTTAACCTCTCTGAAATGCTTGCACATCCATATCTCTCTAACGTACTTCTGGTATACATCAGGGCTCTCAAAAAAGACTGGGAGACATCAGGACTGATGTAAGCTTTTACGACTTATTTCTCTTTGCCAGCAGTGAGCTCTGTACAATAGTGGCTGAATTAATACATGACTAGCATTTATACACATTTGATTTCCCTGGGACAGTACTCTTTTTTTCCTCTGCCTTGTATGAAACTAAGCATATTTCCAGACCTTGGCAAACAAAAATAAGACAATAAAATGCAAAACAGAATACGTTCGCAATCCCCAGTTATTCTCAAAATATTCAGTGGCAAAGAAAAGGTCTATTGCATTTTTTTTCTGTTCAGAAGACAAAGCAGCATGATTATTTCTTCAATTAACAGAAGAAATGGAAGGATGTATTTCACTTTGTGCTGGGTAAAAGAGCAGCAGTCAGGCACCGCTTCTCAAGAGAGGTATGTTGTGGTGAACAGTGAGATAGTACTTCAGCTCTACTGAAGAGAAGAACATCAAGGGAAAGCAAACACTGCAACACCAGTGACAGTGAATAAAGCTGAGTATGCAAATTAGTAAAATTCCCTTTCCTAGTCATATGCAGAGGTATGCGACTCCTTCTTATTATTTTTTTCCAATTCTTGAGGTTTATTATCAAACACAGCACGATGGTAGCCATGGGAACACTGTTAAAGAACCTAGTTTGCCAGGCAGGGATAGGACTTTGTAATCCTGAGCATGCTGTTCAAAGTATTTTATAGATTTCTTGTCCACATTCCAGTGTTGCCAACATGTGTCCTATAGTGTAATCAACAGGGGTTATTTTGCCACACCTTAAAGTTTTTCACTAAACTCTTTTGCATAATCACGTTACTGTTTTGAAGAAAAGCTGTAATACAACCAGAATGCAACATACTTTATTCTTTGTATTCCCCATGTAATTTGTTCCATTTCATTTCTTTTTTTCTTTAAATTCCCTTTCTCCATTCATCTCTTTTACAAGTGTAAAAGGCCTTACACCTGTAAAGTGTGTATAAGGCCAGTGGTGATACTGAGATGCTTTTGTTTTCACAGCTGAAATCTGCAGTCCAGAACAAACCATGATTCACTTTTCCTTCCAAGATTAGTGTATTTCATTGCATGAACTGATGAGCTCACCTTGCCCAGGTAATCCCTTCACCCTGATTACTTCATGCCAAGGATGCTGAGAAGGGGGAAGGTATGTGTGGGAAAGCAGGGAGAGGAGGAAATAAACGCAGATGAAATAGATTCCACCCTCGTTCAATCCCAGCTCAGAGCGGTTGTACAGCAGATGTTATCCAAAGTGCCAGCATTACGGGATGTGAGAAGCTGAGATCTCCTCTCATTCATCGCATTCTGGTTGCATACACATTGCCTGGAGATAGGCAATTCCCTCCCCAGTCTTGGCCCTGATGTAAAAATGTAATATTTTTATGGGCAATTTGGTTTCAGCTCTTTCACAGGTGTGTTTATGCCAGGAACTCAGTGAGGGTAAAAGCTTTTGCTAAAAAAATTAACAGGTCCACCTTCATTCTTAACATCAGCTATTGAAATGGGAACACAAATGCAGCAGTCCCTATCTCATTTTGCAGGGATATTGTGGGTGAAGAAAATCAGCTCTTAGGGCTTGGTTTTATTTCTGATTTCCTGACTCATGCAAAACTAATGATTTTCATTTTAGCCTGTGGTAAATTAGGCCACTATTTCCAGAATACATAATAGCAATTAGAAATTGCTTTGTACTTTATAGGATTATTGTACCAGATGTTGTTGCCTGACAGTGTTACAAAAATCAGGTGTTTGACCGTCAGCATTGCTGCAGCCTTGGAAATGTCCTTTGATGCTTTTTCTATCTTTGAGAGATGAAACCATAACAATGTAAAGAAAATGCCTGTGTGCCAATCCATATCATTACCAACAAGAAGTCGTAATACCGGATTTAGGAAAACTTTGTGACCTCTTTTGTGTTCAGGGAACGGACTTTTTCCTTAAGTAACAGCAACTTCCCTGTAACTCTTTCTGACTCTATCTGTTTTCTTGTGAGAGTCTCAGCTCCTAAAAACCACACAGATACTGTTTTATAGCTCAGGAAGGAATATGGCAGACCAAGTTTTGATTACCTGATCTTACAGTGTTCAAGAAAAGCCACCATTCAGAGCTCTATAGGAAAATAAGAGATGGCCACTAAAAATCACTGCTCCTATAAACAAAATAGCAATAGCCTGTCAAGGAGACTCAGTTATTATGATCTGAGTGACTTTGGAAGGAGACTGGACAGGTGTGAGGACTCACAGATATCTGGGGTGTCCAATTGGAAGTCCAGCTCCACTGCTCAGAGCCAGAGTAACTAGGAGCAGGTTGCTCAGGATTGTATCCATTTGGAGTTTGAGTATCTCCAGGGATGGAGACTTCACAACCTCCTTAGGCCATCTGCTTCCATGTAATGTCTACACTAGCAATAAAGTAAAAAAAAAAAGAGATTTTCTGTATGCTTGAATAAATTTCCTGTTGCCTTTTGGCCTTTCTCTGGACATCAACAGAGAGGAGTCTGGGAGAGGTTTTTACTTCCCACATCAGATATTTATATACATTTACTTACTCTGGAACCTTCTCTTCTCCAGGCTGAATAGTCCCAGCTCTCTTAGCCTCTCTTCATCTGACAGATGCTCCAGTCATCTTCACGCTTCTTTCCTGGACTCTCTCCAGGATGTCCATGTACCTCTTGTACTGTGAGCCCAGCACAGGACCCAGCACTCCAGGTGTGTCTTACCAGTGTTGAGTTGAAGAGCAGCATCACCTCCCTCATCCTGCTGTCAGTGTCATGCTATAGTTAGTACTGTAGTGTCATTGCTATAGTTCTGCTTTAAGTAGATGGTAATTTAAAAGCTAAGAAATCCTTTCTTCTCCTTTGCAATGACACTGACAACTTCAGAGCACTCAGTTAGTAAAAGAGGTTTTTTTCTGAAATTTTTAATGGATATTCTTTTGACATTGCAGAGCATTTCTTCTAGAAAGGTGGTCATCACATAGAAGTATTTGAGCTTGTATTGCCTAATTAATAAGAATAAATGCAGGTAAGGATTATTGACACCAATAGTCAAGCACTGACTGTAACGAGATGAGGAACATTTCAAATCTATTGGCCAGTGCCCTGTGATGCCTATAGTATTGATCAAACATCCATTTTTTGAACACTGATGAGCAAGAGCACTTCCTACAATTAAGACGACTGAAAATACAGCCTTTGATCTTCATATTAGAGGATTAAGGGTGAGCTGCCTTGCAAAGGGCAGGAATCCAAGATCCTTGGCAACAGCAAGGCAAGCAGAACAGTGCTGTCCCCAGCATGGGGTGCTGTCCCACCTTACTGGAAGATGGAGAGCAGAGTGGGGTTGGAATAGTCCAGACAAAGCCAGACACACTGGTAGCAACACTACAGGTCTGAGGTCCAGACAGACAGGGAAGAGAGGCCAGGAACACGGCTGGGCACAGCACACCTGCAAGGAACTCAGGTGAGTACCACAGGTGGCATAAATGCAGCTTGTAACTCATAACCAGAAGGTGCACATACCTTGGGCAAAAGTGATGCTTCTCCTGGCTCCTTCTCATAACAGAGCTGCCTTCCAGTCTGCTCCAAGATGGTATATCTGCACCAGGTCATAGCAGATCCTGAACACAGGCAACCCTGGGCAGCAGAAGCTGCAGAAGAGAAGCATGCAGAAAGACAGGGCAATGCACTCAGGGCTTTGATGGTTTATCCATATTATTTACTAAGCCAACAAATATTTATTTGATGACATTCTGGTCTATTCTCAAATACAGTACTTTGAGTTAAATTTCACCCCTGTGCCTGTAGTTCATGATGGAAGCAAAGCAGTGGTATGAATTTCCCATTTAAAGGTACTCAGTGGAGTTACCTTCTGCGAGCAGATCCTTACTCACACAAACCTGTTAACACCAGTGAGTTTTCTTTGGGAGCCTACAGCAGCTGTAGGTGCTACATACTGAAGTGTTTCATTCCTGTTAGCGAATCCTTCTATTTAGTAAAACCCTTACATCCTCTGTATTGATTCAAGTTATCCATCTACCTGCTGCATTTCTTTGTCTCTAATGGGAGTCTGATTTAGAGTTGATTTCTTCTCCGTAACAAAAGCGTACAGTGTATTACAGATTTAGTTATGATATTTATCCCTTACAGCAGAGCTGGCATTCAATTCTCATGCAACTAGATGCTTCCATTCTGCTACAGAAGACATTGAGAGTTCAAGAGAGTTTTTAAGCTCACTTTTACACCATTTTTAAAGACTGTCAAGTGTAAGTCTTATTTTGAGACTCAGAAAGTTTATTAATCCTTTTAATTACAATTGTACATTACTTATACATAGAAATAAAAAAGGTTTAAGTTTTTCAACTATTTTAAGTTTGACGTGTACTGGAAATATGTTTTTCTCTTTTAATTTACTCTTAAAGCAGAATAATGGTCTGGAGAAGATATGGGATCCTCTTGTACAAACCTGCGTTTTTAACACTTGGTGGATGCTTTAGAAAAGGTAGTTTTTTATTTTAGCTTCTATATAGGTTTTGTATTTGAAGTGGAGATACTCTGTTGATTATGGCAATCACAAGACACTGTTCCTCATGATGAACTGGTCATTTGCCTTTATGGGATCTGTATCTCAGAAAGCATCATTAGATGTCACTAAAGAAACAGTTAACGTATTTACATAATCAAATAGGAAGATAATATTTTGAGAAGATGTCTGGCAAAACCCAGCAGCTGCAATAATTAAAAACAGTGACAACTTACTTAAAATATTATTTTGAGGAAATGTCTCCCTTTGACCAGCAAAGAGTTAACATTGCAGGAAAAAGACAGTAAACTGACAATTATAAAGAACACTTTCTAACATACCTCTATTTATTTTTTCTGACTCTTGCTCTTTCAGGTTAAAAGTAAATTTTACTCAATATTCATTTACAAAATACTGTTTTAAAAAGTGCAGAAAATTGTCATTTTATCAAGAACTCTATTTGCTGACAATAAGCACCACAGACAATGTCTAAGTTTCTTTTTTTTACAGGAATTCATTTTGAAGAATCCTAAACATACCAAAAATAATGTCAGAAATCATCTCTTGTGCTACCATTTAAGATGAAATTTGATCTTATTAAAAGCATATGGTTCGTAAGTTAATGAAGTTCAGTAGGAGACAAATATTTTTAAAAGCATAAGGATTTTTTTTGCCATAAATCATTCAATCACAGAATTGTCAGAGTTAGAAGGGACCTCTAGTCCAACTCCCCTGCTAAAGAAGGATTGTCTAGAGCACATTACTCAATACTGAATTCAGGCAGGTCTTGAAAATCTCCAGAGAAGGGGACTCCTCAAACTCCCTGGGCAGCCTGTTCCAAGGCTCTGTTACCCTCACCATAAAGAAGCTTTTTCTCATCTTTGAATGGAACTTCCTATGTTCCAGCTTGTGCCCATTCATACTAGTGAACGTAAGAACACATTCTATATTAATTTGAAAATCAAACATATACTTCAACAGGACTGAACCTCGATATTTGCATTTTCATCTGTTTCATTTACATTGTCTCAGAAGACCAAAATACTGAAGGTACACTTCTTTTCAAGATCAAGATATCTGAATGAAGGTGTTTGGAATACAGATTTATTCATGGGAGATGAATCCCTAAGCTCCCACTGCAGTCAACAGAGACCTAGCACTCCGAACATAGATGTCACCTAAAGATAGCTGTGACATCTGAGACACTCTCACATGTCCCTGACACCATACAGGGGTGAGAGATCTGTGCTTTTGTTAGAGGACAGACAGGCATATCCTAGCAGCAAACAGCTGACATCTGGCAGCTGAGTGTGGGCGACTGAACTGAGCTCCCTGTTGCCGCAGCCTGTAGTGGGAGTTTAGACACCTAACTCACATATGGGCACCTCCATCTAGATATTTTTATCCAGAGCCAAATCCCATCTGAAAAAACAGAGAAAAGCTGCATGTATAATTTTACACAACTGAAGCATGTGTAATATTCACTGCCTGCTAAATGCTGTGTGTCATGACACACACAGGTCTCACATTTGTGCACGCTCCAGAAGTTAAATGGTGCAATTTCAGATGAAACTAATTCTGTACCGTATGATGGAGGATTGTTTTCATTATGGTATAACTGCATTTCCACGGTGTCAGATAAAACTGAAAATCTGTGACTACTGCAAAGCAGCCTAATTTATGCCTTATGTGCTCAATGACGCATGCTTGCGCAAATTCCATCATAATCATGCAAAGCAGTTTTTCAAATCTGCTTGCATGTGTAAAATAGTTCACATCTGCCTATGATCACATTTCCCAGCATTAGTGGTCTCAGCAATTATATGCATGTCAACTCAACAAGCACCTCTTCTGCTCAAGGTCTAAAAGACTGTATTTTCTACCTACATTGAACATACACAAAACACTGGATTAAACTGTACTAGACTATGAGAATGCTTATATAAGAAATTCTTGAAAATATTTATGGGAACAAAAATGTGTGTGGTGCATGTGCATAATCCATCTTCATATCAAGGGTAGATGTGTGTAAATCACACTCAGAAAATGCCACGGGCACAACAAATGTCACATTTTGCAAAGCTTTATTGCATTTTGTGAAACCATCAGCATTTCTAAGAAGTCAGCAGTGTGGGAATCCGTATACTGATTTCTCAATATACTTTGAGGTTTGCAAAGTTTAACCACACACATCTACCTCTAGAATCTCAACATATGGCAAGCAGCTAAAACCTACAGTTAGAGAAATCTCTACTTACAGTCCAAAGTTTTGGAGGGGTTGATAGGTTCAGAAATCCCACACACATCAGTACTGATTGTTGATTTTCAAGTCTGCTAACAGATACACATGTGTGGTCACTAAAGTTTTGTTTTTCAATATACTCACATAAGAGAATAAAGGTACACACATAATTTTATAATTACTAGTAACAGCACAGATTGCCCTAGTAGTTTTGCAGGGGAGATAAACTGTCTGAGATCTTTATAGTCAGCTACAAATTCTGGAACCAAATCTCCATAAATGCTATACATTCAGACTTCTTTGCCCAGGCAAAGCCTGCACAGTTGGTACTTTTTTCTCAGTCCTGCAGAACAGCCTGACATGGAGGCAATTTTGTCTGTATTTCTCAAATGCACTAGCAAAACATATAAAAAGTTTTACTTTTCTCTGAGAATCTCAGCTGGCTGAAAATTCTGATTCACAGAAACAAACACATTATCCCACCCATGGTAGAATTAAAATTACCTTGATTTTAAACTGTCTACATTTAAATTTAATTAAATAAATATTTTTTGTGTGTTTTACTGCCACACACTCTTCCAGAATATTGAGTTCTCCTGGGACATGCAATAGTATCAACTCTGACAGTCAAAATGACATCCAGTTTTCACCCTCTTGCACCTGCTTTGAAATTTAATTTAATCCAGTTGACCTCTCCCTCTCTGATTTACCATATAATTTAGATAATGAAGAAAAAGGAAAAGCAGAGATTGAGGTATTTGACTACGTAAAAGAGCAGCAAATTGTGTTTTACAGTTTTTGATATGTTCTAGGTCAGGTCCCTTTTAATTTTCTTGGCAAAAGTAAGACTGACTTGTATTATGTAGTTGTCTAGATAACATCTGACAGGAAACATTTTTGCCAGTAATTAGCAGTTCAGATGGCCTACCAGTTGAGGAAATGCTTTTTTTTTTTTTTTTTTTTTTTTTTTTTTTTTTTTATACTACAAATGGGAAGATAGTGACTTTCTGCAGTTCGGTGTGTCAACAGCTTGCTGTCAGTGATTTCTGTGATACATAGCAGCGATGGTAAATCTGCCAAGGTGAGCTTTGTAAAATCGCTCTCAGTGCTGTCCCAGGGGTGATGGTCAAACTCATCACCATGGAGACTGGCACAAAAAAAAAGCCCTGCCGTTTGACACAAAAGAATAAATCTGTGACCAAACCTGGGGTGCCCTGTCTTGAGTCACGATCTTCTGAAGCATTATCAGGTTGCTGAGCTACTGTGCTGGCTCGGTGAGTCTGCTTCCCTCTGCTGAAAACATGTCTTGGCATCCAAGCAAGCATGACTCAGTGGCACTGGCAGTCAAAGTACCCGCTAAGTGGCCTTTGTGCATCGACTTAAGGATTTGTACCCTTACTAAACACAGAGCACACTTCTTTGTTTTCTTTCCAGGAATCCTACAGTGATTCATTCCTAATAAACAAAAGACAGATTTACTGGCCCTGTTTGTGAGACTAAAGATCATCCTCTTCTCAATGTGGTTCCTATAGTTTCTTCATAAATGCAAGATACATTTCAAAACCTTGTTTTTCTTCCCTGCTTTGACTTCTTTCTTTCTATGGTAGGGAATTAAAGTCTAGTTTCATTCGGATCCAACCGAGTTGGCATTCAAAGGCCATCCGTGTCCTATGGAGGATGCCCTTTTTAAAGAAAAAGTAATTCAGAACTTGAAGAATGAGAATAGAGATACTGCTGGCATGTAAAAGTTGCTCGCTGTGGTTCAAAAGCTGGGGGAAAACTGCCTACAACTGCAGCAAGCAATGTCTGATGCTAATATGTGCTACGCTCACACAAATTATATAGTAAGTAAATAGTCCTAGTTCTTCATTCAATCACCTTGCCCTGAACTTTAAGCTAGCCCATATAGATAAATCAAACCCAGTCCTAGTTACCAGCTCTCCATTTGCTTTTCTTGACCTGAATTTTAAGTCTGGATTGGGGGAAGAAAGGGAGTTTTCACTTTTCTTGCAGTGCCTGAGGCAATCATGGGCTGAGGTGCAGTGCGTATTACGTTCTTCACTGTTCAAAATGAGATTCCATCTTCACGGTTACATTCAACACAGATCTGAATCGTATTGATTCAATTACAAAGTCACCTTTAAAGCATTAGTACTGCACTGATCACCTCCACGAGTCTGAAATATTCCTGACTGCCAACAAAAGTCCCAACTTCATTACTGAATACCTGCACGTGGATGTTGCAATGCAATTTCTATACCAAAGTTCTATCATTTGCACAGCTCCTGAAAACCATTATATTCTCAGAGTATTAATCCAGTTAACTAGACAAGGTAAGCGTTTTTTAAATTAGTGGGATTTGGCCGAGACAGTTGATATTCCCTTATCCAATTATTTATTCTTAATAGCTCACAGGGATCCGTTCTGATACGAACCATCTAATTTTCACTTTTAGAAGTGGAGGAAGCAACTTAATGTAGCAGAAGAGTTTAGTTCAGGTCTTGATAACAAACTTCCAGATAGTTAATAAAAAAGAAAAGAACTGACTTCCTGTAGTGCACAAACCATAGTTTTAAATTTTATTTTATGTGTTGCAATAAATAAATGCATTAACTGATGTGCCCATGGTCCTTCCCTATTCCATCATACATCACATAATTCTTGTTTCCTAACCAGATTTAGAAACAGCGAAAAGAAAAAAAAAGAAACAAACATACAAACAAACAAACAAACAAACCCCCAACTTTAATTCAAGGAACTAGTGGGGTTTTTAATAGAACAATAGATTTACTCCCCAAAAATGCATTTTTGATCAGACCAAAATTACTTAAAACTCACATGGTTTACATCAAATATACATGGGGAAAAAAAGCAGACTAAGCTAGTCAGAAACTAATACAACTTTTAAAGTGTCAAATAGTCCTACAGTTAAAATTATAATGTTCCCTTATTTTAATTCAGTATGTAGATACAGTTTTCTTTCTCCGTTTTCAAAAGAGCAAAAACTTTTCACTTTGTTCCATTCTGAAACGAAATTCCTCTGTCTATAGCCTTTCTATGCTATTAAGAATAGAATTAGGCCTGTTCTATTTTGATGAATGGAAGAGACTCCAACTCACGTTATCTACATGAAATAAAAACATATTCTCCGGAAAATAAAAGTGAATCTTCTTTTAGGAAAAAAAGAATGCAGAGTGGGCATAATTTTAAAGTCTTGCAAAAGTCAGAAACCAAAGGAAAATTAATTCAATCTCATTCTCCATGATGCGTTACTTACCGGACCCTCAGCCTTTCTGTGTCCACCTTGAGTCGCCAGGCAAAATGTATTTTCACTTTTACTGCATATATCCTTCTTAGAGAAAGTGTCTAATACTTGTATTTTTATAATTCTCTGACTTTATTGAATTTAAGTCTATGCAAACATTCTGCAGGACAACATTTTTGTTGTGAGGTTGGTCAAACGCTGCAGCAGGCTGCCTGGAGAGGTTCTGGAGCCTCCAGCTGCAGAGATGTTCAAAACTAAAACGGTTCTCGGCAACCTGCTCCAGCTGACCTGACTCTGAGCAGAGGGGTTAGACTAGAACATCTGCAGGTGGTCTGACAGCCTCAGCCATTCTCTGATTCTAAGACACTCAGTTCTGGCTACAGTGGACAAATGTCTGGTGAATGCCTGGATGTTTAGCAGAAATAGCATTTTTGGTGATTCATTGGAATGTCTTTTGTCATTCCTGAGAATAAAACTTCCTTGCACAGCTCCAACATGATTCTTCTCTCAAGGTGAAGTGGTTCAGACCTCCTATTGGCGCTACTATCGAAAGAGTAAGAGAGACATCACATAAAAAAACCCAGAGGAAATGCTGCTCAGACAAAATACAGATTGAGATTGATGTAGGGTATTTGGAAGTAAAAATAGCTGTTGTCTTTTTGTTTCTTTTTTTTCCACACGTATTTGAAGAACAATATCTTTCAGCTAAATGGAAGTGACACCATGATTCAGTAAAAAGAAAATAAAATTAAAATGTCCCCAAACTTTAACATGCTACTGTGTAGGTAATATATACAGCTATATAGACAATAATTTACTGTTGGCTTCTGCAATATTCTAGCTGTAAAAGAGTCGGTTTCAACCTACATAACAACATTAGAAGGTAGTGCTAGCACAATGTATTTCTGTAAGCTACATAATTCATCATCCTTTCAAACAAACCACCTGGCATTCATCCTAGAAAAGGACAATTTTCCTTAAAAAATAAACTCCTGTTTCACAATCTATGTTTACTTAGATAAATAGCTGCCTTGGGAAATACAGACCACCACTGGTTACTGGTAGCATGGTCTGGTTCTTTCTGCTATCACCTCTGGCTGAATCTGTATGAGGAAATGAAACAGGGTCAGGGCATGGATCAAGAACGGGGCTGTGACTATCCACAACTGTTTGTATAGTCTCCAGCAAGGTTTTGGTCTGGAACAGCAAGCATGGCCAGGACAAAGCCTGAACACAGCTCAAGAGACAGTCTCAACTATGGGTTGTTCCCAAGCAGCAGTATGGAGGAGGCTTATTTTTGGGCAGCAGGCACGTTTAATCAAATTAACACCATCTGAGCTATGCCATGTGCCATCAGGGCCAGAGAATGATCCCCTTGACAGTTTTGGTTAGTAGTACAGATATATTACCTATGTGTCATGTATGTTGCTTTCACTACAGCTGTGACAGCACAAAATAAGTGAACTTCTCATAGTTTGCTTTAAGTGGTCCATGTTTTCATTCATAGAATATTAATGAAAGATCTTCGCTGTATCCTCAAACACTGATGGAAATCTCAAGTTCACAGTCGTATTTAATATCTTGTGAAGCACTGGGAGAAATATAGCAGCAGTATATTTCTCATTTTTAAAAGTCTCTTTCATGCAATCTGCTCTAGCACACCTTGTTAATGTACAGAATGAAGCATTTTATTGTAACAGAAGGAGGAAAATATACCTCAAAGAGATTTTTTTGAAGTCACTGTCAAACAGTGAAGCTGCACATTTACACAAAAAGCTGCTGTTAACCTGGAAAAGAAAGCCCCACTGGGGCTACTTAGTTGTGTAAGGAAGTCAGAAGGATTTTACTACAGTACCTCAAAATGCAACTAAGTCTAAAGGAATGTTACTCACCCACACATCTTTTATTAAAAAAAACCAAACATCCAGGGTCACAGTAAAAATATGCAGTAAGAAATACAGCATCGGATGCTTTTTTTAAGAAGGTATCACTCCATGAGAATCTGACCCACTCCCTTTGCCTACAAAGGTAACATTATTTCATCCTAATTTCCAAACAAAGAAAGGAAGTCAAAATATATATCCATAGTCAAATCATTAAGCAAATTAGAAGCATTACACTTTAGCTATCTCTGGATCCAGACAGCACTAAAAGCAGTTTCTTTGAGACGTTTCTGTGTTTCTGAATACGGATTAAAGTCCATACATACACTATAAGATCTTCATGTAGCAGATACTGGTGGCTCTAATGTACAAATTTGTCCATAGAAAGATTGGGCTTTTATACTAGGATTCTAGAGCATTCTGTTGCTGTCATTTTCCATCATAGACATAAACACTGTGTATCACAGATTAAATACTAGCTTTACAAATGTTTTGTCAATGTTTTCTTTTGTTTCTACATTTCAAGAATTATAGAAAAGCATCATTTTTGGCTTACAACAAAATGTTGCTTTCTCAGAAGAAATTAACATCCTTTCCAGTGCCTGATTTGAAAGTCCACCAAAGTAGAGAGGCTCCCTTGGACTTCACTGAACTTTAGATGAATCACAGTAGGACAGCATTTAAATTCATTTTGTAGGTATTTGCTAAGCAATGACTTTTTTCTGATTTTTTTCCCCAAGCACGTTATTCTATGCTCAGACTACCATTCACATCAGTGGGAGTTCTGCACATAAACCTGGCAGGAAGCGAGTTCTCCCCTGCTTTTTGTTGTTGCTGTTCATCAGACAAGGTTTCAACTCTTTTCTCTTTCTCAAGCCACGAGTTCTATCCTACAGCTCAATTTGGTACCTACCTAGCTTTATACCTTGAACTAATCCATACCTTCCTCTTCTCTCAATCCTGTCATGGTGCCTAGAAACCCTCACACTCATGACAAGACTGGACTTTACTGTCCCAGGTGCATCAAGGACCAGCACAGTCTCATCTAAGAGATTGGAAACAATAGCCTCATCAGTCTGTCTTTTGGTAGTCTCACTCCAAGGCGAGCTTAGTCTGTCCCAGACTCCTGTGTGTTTAACACCTGTTTGTAGGCTGGGTATCCTGTTTAAGACAAGATTGTCATAGTAGGTGGTCACACAATCGTTTCTGCTTTCGGATGCTATTAGTCACATTTATTTACACTATTTTTGCATGCAGTGGCACTTCCCAGAATCCCTGGCTAAGACTGGAACCCCATTATGATGCAAAGTATACTTTAAAAAATATACTCTTGTCCTACTAGTTTAAAGGAGTAATATAAAGGAGATTCCACTGTCTCCCTTCTGCAGAACAAGGAATTCAAGTATAAAGACATGGGGAAAGAGTATAAAATGGTGTCTACAGTGATGGAAATCAGGTATATGATCTAGAAATCCATTTGAAGGATCAAGCAGATGTAGGAAGATACCCTCTAAATATGTGACACATATAACACTCTTCTAATAACAAATCATCCTCTTCTTTGATACCACAAAAATAAAGACCCCCAGACGTGCTGAAATCCCAGCAAGGATTTGGGCCACACACAACTCCTCATACAGCCATTCCTAGAAGTATTCCAGATCTCAGTGGCAGTTGAATCTAAATCCAGATCTCCTATGACCTATGTCAGCAGGTTCTGCATGATGGCATTCCAGCTTCTGCAGATTTCTGGGGCAGAAGTACATGTAGCCTTGGATGTGCACAAAGCAGTATGTCTGGGACAAAAGAGACGGTTCCAAGAGGATACATATTTCGGTGTGAGCTGATAAAGCAAACACAGAGAGGGACTCTATCACAGAACTGGTTATGAGAAGAGGACATTTTTGTAAGCCTGTGACAGCATATACCTAAGGCAGCAAATCAGTCAGTAGATCCCAAAGTATCTAAGATCCACATTTTACATTTGTACTAACACTCTTCTGCAGCTTCCTCCTTATCTTCCCTTTCAGACTACTCTCTCATTTCCCTCCATTCTTGAGATGACTGTATCTTCAGTAGATTTATTGATTCAGATTGTTCAAAGAAGCAAGCTTGTTTTCATACCACTGCAAGCAACACAGATTACCATTCGAGAGTTTGCAGCTACTAAATAATTGAAAGTGTAGACTTCCAATTAGGTAAGCCTGAAAATTAACTGAGTGCTATCTTCATGTCTCTGTGTGTTTGAATTAAAAACTATAGATTCACAGAAAGTAAACGCTTTTTTTCTATCTTAAAATAATAGCTTTGTTTCTGCTGCTCAGAAGATGGAGATCTTGGTCAACACCTGCATAAATTACAGCTGTTATAAAACCAACACTTTAAGAGCTTTTCATTTTCCCTTCTTCAAAACAAAATCTCATACTAAATCATCAGGAAAATGCGAAATAAACTTAAGAGGAAAAGACAGGTCTAAACACAATGGGCATAAATTTTCCATGATTTTTTGCTGTTGCTTCCAAAAGCCATTTTTTCTTTCGTCTTTTTTTTTTTTTTAATATACTTTTCTAACAATATAATGATTTTATTACTATATTCTTCTGTTTCTGCCTTCCTTCAGATTTTTTTTAATTTGAACTAAAGAGATCAAATAGGTAAAAAAATAAGAGCATATGTGTATATATATATACACACATATACATACACATACACTTATGCAGATATATATAACTGTCCTGGGTTGAGAGGCCCAGGACTAACCGTTTTTCTGATGCTGGGAAAATTGCACTTTTAGAAGACTCTAATGTCTGAATTCATGCAAATATTTACTTCATGGCCAGCCAGGCTCTTTGAAATTCAACTTCTCAGTGTTTTCGAGCCTTGCCAGGTGCAGGGATGAGGAAGAGCAAGGCCTGGGCATTTGACCCAAGCTGGCCAACAGGATTATTTCATACCATGAACATCACAGTCAATATAAATTAGAAAAGCTTGCTGCGTAGTTGGCTCTCCATTGATGGTGGCAGTCCAGACAACTTCTTGGCCCGGTACCGGACCCCTGAGCCATTCCTTTCCCCCCAAAGCCATTGCACTTGCAGTGTCCGACATTTATTGACCGTGCTTGGAGTGCACAGCTTCCCCTAATAGAATTGGCTGAGTATAATTCTTGTAAATTTTATATTACTGTCGGTATTAATACTGGTTCTTTAGCGTTATTGTTAGTTATTTAATCTTATTCTATTAAATCTGTTTACATTTCAACCCTTGTGTTTCTTTGCATTCCCCGATTCCCCTTTGCTGGGTGGGGAGGGGTCATCAGGTGACAAAATAATTGTCTGCACAACAAAAAACTGTTATGGGTTTTCTCAAACCATAACAATAACACTATTTTCTTTATTTCTGAAACATATCAGAAAAGGCAAAGCTTTTTCTCTTCTGAAACCATCCCACATGAGATAGTTTTATTTTTGTCATAAAAATTTTCAAAAATCAAGAATTTGATAATATATTATTGGATGTATATCTAAACTTCTCACATTTATTATTATTGGATGTTTATGCTTTCTCAATATATTAAGTATCCCCAGCCTAACTTACTGCCCCAGGAATAGAGAATGAAGTCAAGAGGTATGAGGTGTGGGGCATCACAGTATGACAAAAGCCCACGTATTTCTTGTTCAAGAAAGCTTTTACATGACACATGAACTTAAGTACAGTTCCCAATGAAAAGTTTGTCCTTACCAGAAGATACCAACTGAACAGGAAGGAAGAAAATTCAGAACAGTGTATAAAAAGTATGGAAATACCAATAGTTAGTTATGGGTTATATAGGTTTAGTAGACTAAATTGAAAGGTACCAGCTGGCTATCTAGACAGAAATTAGCAGAACAATATTTGGACTGGAACAACTCCTGATGCTCTTCCTAGTTACTTGGTGGCCAAATCCATATGAATGAAAATGTTCTGCAGGGAGGCTGGTCCATACTCTGCCTCTTGGGGAAACAGCTCATTCTGTCTCCCATGTGCTGCAAGACTTATTGCAGTCCTATGTATCCTTCAAAATCTGATCCCAGGGGCATCAGTAAGGCAGTCAGAGCTTTCTGTGGACAGAAAACACTCTGTTTATCAAGGAAATAAACCACAATATATCATGTTGTCAGGATTTCTGCAAATATCCCAGACAAAAGGCAAGATTCCACTCCTCTACCTTAGTATGAGGGTCCTCATTCAGCTACTCTGTGTCAATTGATTCTGTAAACAAAAGCCCTCTAAATCAGGAGTGTACTACACTGGGCATTTTGCTCTTCCAAGCACAGTGGTTTGACCAGATCCCAGAATCAAAAGCGGCTACGGTCATGCCATTTCATCTGAAAAAGCTGTCACAGTAAATCTGAAAGTCAAGTAGTAGAACAAGACTGACAAGACTCCTGGCAACAAATTGATTTCATGACCCTTGGGGAGAAACAGATTGAGACGTCAGCAGGATACAAGGGACCTCACGGGAAAAGCCATTGGAGTCTGTAGGAGGTGTCTGCCACTCCAACTTATCTCACAGCTCATCACCGTGTGTGACTGCCATAGATAATGATAATGAAAGTGAACTCATTTATGGACCGGTTATCTTGATCACAGCTTGGACAGAATGTAAAACTTCATGTGAGTGACAATATTTGGAAATACAGGGAAAAGTCACTTACATTTAATTCAGTGAAGGCCTGGAATATCTCACCAGGCAAACCGAAAAAGAAGGGAGGGTGGGGGTTGGGGGGAAGGATTAAAACTGATGGATGTGACAATCTTTACCTCTGTTTTTTCTTGAAAAGGAGAGACCAACTTCTTCAATCTGATATATAATTAAAGATATGTTGCTTTGTACCCACAACCAATTTTTATTCCAAGCTCTAGCAGAAACATCACCTCAAAGTTACCCGGGACAAAGCAGGCAGCCTCATTGGGAGACAATGAGAAAATAAATTGTCTGTCTCTTGCCCATGACATTTAGCAGTATTTCTAAACAGGATCACTACTATTGCTTGATGGCCTACTCACAGCTTCATCATAGGCCTAACCTTGTGCTCTCATCAAACCTTGTAACGCTTTCTCTCTGCCTTGCCAGGCACAGAACGTCATGTTTATGTCCCTTACAAGACAGAGAATTTTTTCCTCTTATTTTTTCCCAGCTTGCTACCAAAATGGATTTATACATGCCTACCTTGTCACCTGCTGCTCATGCTCTGACTCTCCCCAGTCTGTATCACATTGCTCAGATGTAATTGCAGCCACAGGCTCTGTGAGTAAAACAATGAAGGTGGGCTCAGGAGATTCCAAAGCTGTTCACTGAACATGCCACAAACCTAATACAAGTATCTCTGTTAAACCCCATCTCAACTTTTTCTCTTAGTTAATAGTTAAATGCTTTTATGCCCTCTTAGTTTGATGCAGAAGTTTCAACTAGATTCTCAGGGATTTTTCCCAGCTCTATCATATACGTTTGTTTTTTATTTCTGGATAAATCACATTTTATTTTCTCCTGGCAGTTAACATAAAAACAAAACACTAGAAACAAACTGGAGCTCCAAGAGACTATTACATTGGAAGCAAAGTCATTGGAATGACAGGTTCAGCACAGCAGCCAAGATTTTAAAATCTGCCTAAAGGCTAAATTGTCTAAGCAATAGAGGAGCTTAAAGATGGACTTAGGAAGAGGTAAAGTTTGCATATGAAATCCAGCACATCTCTCCCTCAAATGAAGGCACCCTATCCAATACAACATTTCTCAAGGTGCTTGCTGTTTTGTTTCTAAGCTGAATTCACCTAGTCTGCACAGTGAGGTAGACCAATCAGGAGTCCAAAACAACTGGAGATGTGTGCCAGATCAGACAGGGTCTTGCAGGGCAAGCTCAACACAAACCAATAGAATATGCCTGGAATGGTTTTCTTTTTAAATTAACTGCTGGAGCAGTAACTAAGTGGTAACAGCATTGTTGCCAACAGGAGTGGCAAGAAGCTTCTTCAGAAACTGGGAGACTTGTGGACTGACCTCTATGTTCTGTGCTTGCCCAGCTCATTGGAAAAGGCTCCTCTGGGGACAGTAACAGATTCCTCACTGCCAGCAAGAGCCCTGCCTCCTTGCAGACAAGGAAATAAAAAATCTGTAGAGAGAGGGTCAAAAAAGCGGAGGCAAAAGATGACCCTCTAACTTCTTCAGATGAGTGGACAGTTGGAAGACACAGAGCTCATCTCTGTTCCATCCTCTTGGGACTATTTCTTTGTATTTAATGAAAGGCTTTCACTCATTTTCTTACTATTATAACTATAGTAACTCTTTATGGTCCAATGTCTTTTTTTGAAGTTGTGTTTTTCAAAGGTCATTAAACTAATTTCTCCACCAACATGAGGTGGCTAAAGGGGTACTTCCAGCATAGAGAAAAGAAGCACGAAACCTGTGATGGAGAGAACTGCTCATTGTAAACTTGTAGCTGTCTTCTACAAATGGTTTAGCAAGAAAGACAACAGTTCCCCAGCTAAATTTAAGAAATTTCTTTAGTAAATTCATGGGTTTTATTACAAACAAATTCTTGCCTTACTAATATTAGTGTTTAGCAGTATATTTCTGCTAGCATCTAGCAGAAAGAAAAAAGAAAAAAAATGCAGGTTAATACACTAATGTCACTCAGGAAAACCTCTGTGCCTGGGAAACGTAGTGTAAAACCAGCTTTCAGTAAAGTCCTCAGAAAAGGGCACCTGGATTATCACATGGGCATAGTAGAAGGTCTGACAGCACCACCAAATGATCCAAGTCGCTGCCATTCAGATATGAACAAAGAGCTTTCAGAGAAACTCATTGTACTTCATGAGCATTCAGGACACACACTTCTACCCACACAGGCTTCCTTATTTCGCTTAATAATTTTCAGACTTAAATAAAGGGAATGAGTCAAAGAAATAGAGTATATTTTTTTTTTTCCCTCAGAATGGAAAAATATAACTTAAATAAGACAGAAGTATAGATTCAGATCAGAGCATGGAAGCGTGGGAGCTGTACTCTGTAATTGGGTTTTGTGGGAATAAATTACCTTGAGTGAGAAAGGACCCAGACCTCTGCATCTGAAAAGCTTGGAATCTGACTTGGGAATGAGGCAGGGGCATCAGACAGCTCAGCACCACTAATGAAAACAGGCAAGATCAACAGATACTATGCTATATTTCAACCTGTTGAGAAACTAGAGGAGAACTGTCAATGATCCAGGGAGCAAGGACTGCTTGATTCTTTACCAGTGCCATTCTTTACTGGAATTTAAGATCATCCTATTAGTTTGTACTGAGTGTGTGTGTCAAGGTTTTGGCAGTTGAGGGGCCGAAGGGGTGATGTCTATGTGAAGAGACATGGGGCTGTCCTCATGTCAGACAGAATCAGTCCCAATGGATGTCCTGCTGCTGCCTGAAGCTGAGCCTGTCAGCAGCCCTGGTGTGGTGCCTGTGATAGCCTATTTAAGAACAGGTAAAAATTCTGTATGGCAGCTGTGAGAGAGTTATTCCCCTGCAGCCCACAGAGGACCTCATGACTCAGCAAATGGATATTTCTGCCAAATCATGATTCTTGATCCTCCTTTCCCACTCATTGCTCCTGGTCAGGCATGACAACGTGTCAGGTTCTGCTCCTGAAGATTTTTGTATTTGTATTGGCTGCTTCTCTGCCTTGCAGGTGGGACAGCAAACCTCACAATCCTGTTGTCTAGCCTGTCAGCAAGGAAGACTTTCCAAGAGGGTCTTACCAGGCCACTCAATGTCCTAAAATGTCATGTGCTTCATGAGAAGAGTACCTTTGGAGAACCTGATTGTATAGCACATGCAAAGCAGATGTTTTAAAAAAATCAGATTTTCCAGTCTATCTTCTTCAATTTTGGGCAGATTTTCACAGAGAATTAAAAATAAAAATAAATGACACTTCCCATACTGTATCCAGCCCCTGTACAGATTCTCAGATCTTCAGCCAAGTATCTTTGCCCGAGGCTTTTTGGTTAACACATTAAACCATTAAACAATGGAATTGAATTCCCGTTCTCATAATGTCTCAGCATATATTTTTATATACATAACTCTTTAAATCCTGANATATATATTCCAGCACAATATATAATTATCAGTTGTTTGTTTCCTACTCCTGCACTGTAGAATTTTATCAGTTAACATTTATCTTTCTTTTTTTTTAAAATCAGAGATCAATATATTTTATGATTTATATTATATATTACATCTTTATGGTTTATTACATTTTATAAAATATGTATTTTGATATATTTCTACATATAGAATTTTTATCAAGATGGATATATTTACATATATTTTATATTTATATTTTATTTTATAGACATGTGTTTTCTTTTCTGCTGCATAGTTCCTTCTTATTTATACAGAAGAACAGAGAGACTCTTTATGCTTTGCTGTTTTAAACCAAAAATTATAATTTTTGGTGCCCTGTATTCCCTGCAGTCAGAAAACCTAAAGTAACTAAACCAAAATTTGCCTTAATGAAGTATTACAGCATATAAGAAATCTCTTTGCTAAAATATTAGTGGTATCTGTGTTCGGTGGCTTGCTTTGTCTCTGAATTTATTTTTATCACTGTTCTTTTGCATTAAAATATTTCAGTGTTTCCATGAAAAACTTTAAATAATAACTATTTTACCATTCCTCTGCAGTGTGTTTTTGTTCTTCCTATTCTGAATCATTCATATTAAATGCATGATCTACTAATATTTTGACTACTCCACAATGAACTGCAGGATGATAATTTGATTCTTAATTTAAATAGGCAGCTGCGTAAGTATCTNTTACTCTTTTCCCAACACCAGAACTTCTTCTGAAGGAACACAAAAAAAAAAGGTAAATTCCAGCTCAAGTACTGAAGTTTGCTACAGGTATTATTTGCTAAAAGTTTATTCTTATGAAGGTCTGACAAATTCAGCACATATTCTGATATATAT
>VXBW01000036.1:0-15424 GCA_013400375.1 Thinocorus orbignyianus | reverse complement strand
ATCACTGTTCTTTTGCATTAAAATATTTCAGTGTTTCCATGAAAAACTTTAAATAATAACTATTTTACCATTCCTCTGCAGTGTGTTTTTGTTCTTCCTATTCTGAATCATTCATATTAAATGCATGATCTACTAATATTTTGACTACTCCACAATGAACTGCAGGATGATAATTTGATTCTTAATTTAAATAGGCAGCTGCGTAAGTATCTTTTCTCTGAACTGTGAAAGACAATCACCATCATCTTTCTTAATAATATTTTACATCAAGAAATAGAAGCATGCCATTATTATCTCTTTCTAGATCAGTTCCATTTTACTAGATGTAATTGTTAGTGCACAGTTCTCCAGGCTGCTTCATCTTATCTCATTCTATAGCCAGGAATATATTATTTGCATACTACTACTGAATTTTCCACACCGAGCTGTTCCCTTAAAATTTCATATTAACATGTACTTACCAATGCTAAAAAGGATTATTTTCTTATATTTTATAAAATTGGAAGAGGACTGGATGGCTGTTTAAGAATAAAAAGCTATTAATAAAGTGTGGGAGTTTGGATGTAAACCAAGGCCAATATGCTTACTTCTCTATCTGTTTTATTTCTTGAACAGGATTTGTGCACTGAAAAGAGAGCAGAAGTAACTTCTGTATGTGTTTTGTACCTCCTACATGCCGTAAGCAAAATATCTTGATTTTGTGCTCAAACCATGTGGTTGAAAAATATCACTAACTTTAATGGGAACATGAATAAGGACTACAAGTCATACTTGTTTCAAAAAACAAATTGTTCCGAATGTCACAAGATAACAGATAGCAATTACTTTCAGTGATCACCATCCAGAAATACTGTACTTTTGGGAACGTTTCTTAACAAACAGCTAGTAGAAATTGGTTTCCTTTTAAAGATGGGTGCAGTTTACTTTAAATTAATGAGTTGTAAAGCCAGTTTTGCTCTGTGGCACACGTTCTGATGCCCACTTCCAGTGTGAAGTTGCTTCGCCATGTGTGATCTTTCCCTCGATCCACAGAAGAACAGTAAGGTATTCTCTTTTTGTTTTCACATTGTAAGGCCAAGCCCTAATCTTTGAAGGTTTTTTAGAGATTCTGAGACATTTAGTTTTAAGGTACTTACTCAGGGGTCATAAAAAAGTAATTCTAGCAACTATCTGATTCAGTGTCAGTGGTCCCAAATCAATGTCTTCAAACATCCCAGCAGAATAATTCGGCCACTAGAACATCAAGTGAGCTTCACTGTAGCTCAGTAAGTATGTATTCACAAAAAATGAAATGGTTCCAATAAAAAATACAAAGAAAGTCTCTTTAATATCTTGGGATGTGGAAAACTACACTTCAAACCCCTGGAATGAGCTAGGCACAGTAGGGCTCTTGAATTATAGCTGCATATATCCCTAGCATATGTCAAAACCACTTGGCCGTTGAGTAGCTGCGTGGATGGTTTCATAATCTTGGCTTTCCGTCTTGATCTTGATGTAGGACCACCCTGCCTGAGTGTTCAAATAGCTGTAGCAATCTCCTACCTGCAGTCATAAATGTCAATAAACCATATCCAGCCCATCATGTGCAGCCAAATGATTTCTTGATCTTACTGCATTCATGGATGGATAGCTAAGCAGCTCGGATATGTAGATGTCACATTTTAGGTAAACATACTTTATACATAAATTTAAAGAAACTCAGTTATACTTCTCAAGATTTCCTAATAGTAGTAATATAAAAAGTTCACCACCTGTCCTTTAAACACCACCAGAGTCAGCAGAAAAGGATCTGAAAAAAATCAGTGAACAGCTGGTGAGAGAAAGTCCCCTGAAAATTCCTGAGAGCAGAATCAGAAAAGAACACATGTGAAAACACAGAACCAAATAGCAATGCAAACATATCGTTAGAAAACCAAGCCATAGAAAACAATTACCATGAAAACTCCTGTATAACAGGAAGAGAGGAAGCATGGTTTGTTATTGTTAAAGGGTAAAATATCTGCCATACAAGCAGCCAAAAGTGTTAAAATAAAACCTCTCCTAGAATCAAGCAAGTCCAAGTAACATACCATACAGACATCATTTCTCACTACAACCTGTTAAATATGGAAAAGAACCAGAAGGAAAGAACTGAAAACCTTTTATAGAAGTACACCTAAAAGGCAGACAGATTATCAGTAAGACCTCAGCCACCTGTTCCTAATTATTTTAGCTTCAGGTTCTTAAGTAAACACAGATGCAGAAAAACTAATCACTGGAGAAAAAGAATGCTCAAGCTGAATGCAGAAAAAAAACCCTTATCCATTACACTTCTCTTATAACACTCGTCCTGAGAGATAATTTTTGAATGGAACAATTAATAAGGTCTTTTCATACCAAGGGAAATTACTCCATAATGAGTTTTAATATGTTAGAATTGAGGTGGAATTTATTAAATAAATAAATGAAAGCCTTATCCAGGGTAAAAAGTGATATACTGGATGGTTAGGGATGCTGTGTTTTAAAGGATATTCTCACCACAAAACTTTAGTGCACAAGCAAAGCAAAGGGAATAGTTATGTGGGGGAAAATGCAAAGCAAATAAAAGCTGACAAAAATCCCTCATAGGCATTAAACATTAAAACAACTGCTTAATAAGCCCTAATATACTTCAAAACTCTGTGTAATGCATCAGGCTTGCACACCAGCCTACTGAGAAAAAGGAGAGCTTTGCCTCTGCTTATCACTCATTTGATCTGTGCCGCGTTTCAGGAACACTTTCACCCTCTGACTAAAATTTTAAGCAAGCCAAGTGTGGATATTTTGCTGTGACTTCTCATCAGGGAAGCTGGGAATATTGACAACATGTAGAATGGTGTCACTTCCTTTTCCTGTGCAACACGAAGTACCACCTCGTGCCAACACAGAGAGGGAAGTTTTGCTGGATCTTCTATTGCTGCTCCACAGCAATCCCCAGCAGCTGCTCTGCACTGTATAAATCTCAATATGTATATCGGGTCTTCGTGAAGGATTAAGAAAAGTCATCATGAAACAACAAAGGACAAAGATGATCAATGAAAATGCAAGGTTAAATAAAACCAAACCAAACCCATACAAATGGTATTTCAGTACAAACCAGAATAGTAGAATCCCATAATAATGCACTCAGGGAGATAAAAGAAGATACACAGTCAATGAGATAGATTTGAAATGCTAAAAGTCTGAACACACTGTGGATGAAATCCACCTTTGTGCAGAGCAGCAGCGAAAGGCCAGAGTGCCAGCAAACAGAGAACAAGTAAGGTTTAGCTGCTGCAGCAGAGAGGTCAATTTCAGTCCGAATGGTTTGGGCTTCGGGAATACAGCCAAGACCGCCAGTGCATATCTTGATAGAGTAGCTGTATTACGTCACTGCTAGTGTTCAGCCTCAGCTACCTGGGACACGAAGAATGTACAGTCTATTCATTGTGACTTTAAAAACCACATATTTTAACAGCTTGAAAAACTCCCACAGGTAATTCCATCATGAGAAGATCAAAAAGCAGTCAGGGACAGTGAACATCAAAGTTTGATTGCTATTGATACATACATAAAAATCAAGGAGTGTCTATTTTACTTATCTTAAAAGAATGGCTTCAATAATTAGCATAAAATAATATTTAAATCTAGATAAAGGTAATTCTTTGCACTTGTATGAGTCTTAATCACCCTTACAAATCAGTTGGGAAACTTAAAAAAACCTTAAAAGTAGAAGGAACACTTTGAAATGCAGCTGTTGTTAAGATGGTCTCCAATCACAGTCCCAGCACTGATGTTCCAGTAGGTTTGAGCAAGGCCAGGGGGGAGAAAAGAAGTGAAGTCAGCTGAATAGAAGTCACGGGGGAAATTATCACAGTTAAACAATAGCCAAAATCCCTAATTAGAATGCATCCACAGACACTAGAGCTCATACTTACACTTCATTAAAGAGGGACCTGGGATATTCAGTAAGTAAAAGTCTTCACTTTCTTAGTTGTGCATTTTGTATGGATCCAAGAACCTGCAAAGGGGAATTTATAGGTAGGTAGGTTGTGGTGGACGTACACAACCCTTAAACTATTTCTTGGGAGTTTTATGGTAAAAACAGATGAGAGGTGGAAACAGTCTGAAAGTGGGGAGGGTTGCAATTAAATTGTGTGATATCCCAGATTTTGTGCCATGCACAGTTAATCCTTCATCAACTCACAAAGAGTTTAAGCACTTTTTTATTGTCAGAGGAAACTGAAGGCACATTCAAAAGTCCTGGGGAACTTAGGAAACTAAGTAGAAATCTGACAAATATTTCTTGAAAGGAGAATTATCTGTCAGAACTGACTTCTTTCTTTAAGACTGCATAGTAAATTATAAGCCTATCTATATTTTGCCTAGGCAGATTTTTAGTATGAAGTCCCTCATGTCCTGCTCTTGGAATAGTCAACCATTGACAGAAAGTAAGAAGAAAGGCTGGTGGTAGGAAAAAAGCCCCCCACTAAAGAATGAAAAATTGTAAAACAAAAACATTGGGCAGTATATTAAACCAAAGAATGGTATAACATTTTTATCAGCTTCATTTCATCTCACACCAAAATGCAAAAGCTTCCATAGGTCAAACAAATAATTTTTTGTCCTACATGACAGAAGCAGAAGGGAATTATAATTTCTCTCTGTAGATTGATACACTTTCTACTGAACTTTCCACTCAGCACAGCTAAAGTTCATCTTACTTCTGGATAAAACAGAAAATATTGGAACTTCTTTGAAACATGAAACACAAAAAGTTAATAATGCACATCCGGGGAGCAAATGTTCTCAAAGTGAAAAATGTGCATAGTATCATTACACGCTTAAGTTATTACAATTGGCTAATATTTTTTTTCTGTTGAATTTCCAAATTTGACTTTCTTCTAAGTATCTGATGCTTACTTGGTTGATGTCTTCAGAGAATTATGGTCTTTGTAGAAACCCAGAGTCACTAAGCAAACAGATTCAACGCCAACTGAGAGCAGGTATTAGATTGTATTCTATTTTACGTTGGTCCCTTAATTATAATTATCATATACATTACAAGCACACTTAGAGGTCTTTCCCGTTAGCAGTAATACTAAACCCTACACAAAATATTGTTGTATAAATAATCTTGAATGGTAGAAAGTGTGGGAGACAGGAAATCGGATGTTGTATAGCCTTCATCTAAAAACAAGGAGACTAAAATTAAGTGGTTTTACACACAAAAATCTTCATCAGAACTGGATTCTAGATTCACAGCTTCCAAGGTATTTTTATCCTATGTGACCACCCTTCATCAATAATGTTACACAACTTGCTACAGGATTATTGTTTTAATCCAGTTTACAAGTAGAAAATCAGGTAGAAACTTACAGTTCCAGATTGTATTTTCACCTGAGAGCAGGAAAAAAACAACCATGAATACTGCATGCTTATTGTAATGAAAACATACGGAACAGAAACACAGGTGGATTTGTCCCCTTTATTCAGCTTTTGTTTTTCCCCAGAAAGTGGATACAATTATTCACTGGGACACAGATTTAGAAGTAATTTAAATTTAAATTTAAAAATGTTTAGGCTTTAACAGAGCACAGCGTGAGAGCTAAATATCCGCAACATCAAACAAAGAGAAATTAAGCAACTGCAACAGGTACAGATCTAAGGTAAAGAAGTACATCAGACTGCAGAACCTGAGATCAAATACTCCCGATTTTCCTTTTACCCTTTGGGGTCGTTTCTCTGATAAATAATTCACAGACTGCAGTGCAAAGTAGTTTGCATACTGACAAGATTAAAAAGAATGCTTTGTCTGGGTTAAATTTACAATCTGAAACCTTCCCTTAAAATGTCAAGCAGGTAATTAATTTAAGATGGTTTGCCAAGCAGAATCTCTGACCCTGTCAGAATAATTTCATTTCTTGAGGGTGAAGGGGATATTACATTTATCTTTGTGGAGCCTTTGGTTTGTTTTCTTCTTCCCTTCTCTTCTCCTCTTGCCATTTAGTACCTGTTTCATAACGTCACTCTGAGGCAAAAATTAGTGCCACAATCTTTTCCTGGTGAATTTGTGACGATAAAGCAAACATTGGCTGCAAATTGCCAATGAATACGGAATAGAGTACAAGTCAGACCTCTTGACTTGAACAGAAGATGAGCATTTTCCGCAGAGAGAGCTCTCCCCTGCCTGAGCATTCAGACAAGCATTTTGAGTAGCAGTGGGAAATGCATAAATTCAACAGCACGAAGATTCGCTTTTGGCATAGCAAAACATCCTGTCCCACATACGCACAGTAGTGTGCTTTCTTATGAATGAGTGCCTAAATGCATGACAATCAGCGGGATTTTTACATCCGCTCTTCAAGCCAGGTTTACTGGTGTAAAATTTTATTAGAAATTGTGTCACCTCAGCTAATTCCTGCAGGCAGTGTGGAAGAGATTAAACAATGCAGTAACACTATTTGGAGGTTTAATTCTAAGTTTGCCTGGTTAGATGGGAGAAAAGGGGGTTGGAACACAGAAAGATGCCAAAAAAAAGGGAATATAATATTTACTGAATACATACTGAATTTTCTCAATATGTATTTCTGCAGAAGCAGATTGTGACTTTATATATTAATTGGTTAAAACAAATGCTGTTCCAACTAACTAATGAAGACACAGTAAGGTGATCATGATTTTCTTCATGAGGAAGAGGTCACACCAAACTTGACTTCATCCAAGCAAAATGTAAATTAAAACAGTCAATATAGCAGATATAAATCCCAAGATATACGAATAAACTTTTATGCAAGTTCAAATTAGAGATATACTGAAGTACTTGAAACTGTTTGGAGTGCTTAGCTGTCCTCCATGCTGACTGAGCTTTTGAACTTTACTGTTATTTATCTTTCATGCAGCCATCCAGTATTTTTCTCTTCTAAATATTCTCTGCATCCAATCAAGTTATCAATTAGCCTACTTATAAATACATTTCTTTCAGGAATCAGTGCAGAAAAGTGAAAATAAAACAGGAATCTTCTGCCTTCTGTACAGAAACCTTGAACTGGACAAGAAGAATATGAAACTCTCCATGGTGGAAGCTGACAATTTTCAGTGGCATCTGAGAAGGGACATTGTGGCCCCTCAAATGCCCTTATTCTCTTGGTGGTTAAACTGATGCCTTGTATGCTCTCTTGCAAGCTTATTTTGCCTCAGTGGGGCTACTCAGACTCTTAATCAATAAGTAGAAACCACATCAAGTGAATGAAGGTAAAACTCGTTTGGTTTTTCAAACATCACTAATCCTCAGTCCCCAAACTGTACAGCAACACAAGAAAGCTTTTTGAAAATACATGTTGCGAGTATTTTAGAACGTTAGGTTTTTCACTGGCCAACATTTCTGCTGATTTCAGTCTCCTCCTGGAAAGCTCTCTTTAGTCGTTAGTTTTCAGGAAGTAACTCAAACCAAGTTTCCATTAGGCCAGATTTCATTCCTGTAGTTGAAAATGCAGTCATTTCCTTCGTGGCCAGACATTATCCATATGGGGAAAGAGAGGATGGAGCTGGACTCAAGGTCGGAACATGATATGCTGATGAGAGTTTTTATTTGACTTCAGATGAGTGAAGACAAAAGTATCTGGAGCACCTTTTTCAGCCTGATTCATCTGAGTCTTCCTCATGACTATAAACTGTACATGTAAAATGCGGTCTAAAGATGAGAAAAGGATAAATGTCATTGTGCTAACTTCTTAGTGGTGAGAATGCTGATTGTTCTGTTGAAATGAGCAGAGCTCTGCTAAGTGTTTCAGTTTTTCTGGCTTCCCATTCAGTACAAAACGATTTCTTCTTGTCCAGTGCTGGTTGGTATAAAGTAACTCTCTGAAACTTCTTTTCTCCAACATAGGAAATTTTTGAGTAAAACAAAGTTTTTCACGATGCTTTCTAAGTAAATATATGTTTCAGCATAGAATAAGATCTGATTTCTCTCGATAATCCTTTCCTAGGAAAGTACTTGGATACTCCCACATCAGACACGTATCTGAGTTACCTGTGGCTATTTCATGTCAAATATCCTACCTTCAGGCCCTGATTCAGTAAGATAAAAGAGAGCAAGATCAGTTTCAATCCATGAAAAATAGTTCTAGCCTCAGCAGAAACCCTGATTTATTCAAAGGCACTCATTTTAAGACCAATTTTAGAATAACCTGCTTATTAATCTCCCTACACATCTTCAGAATGAGTCTGATGTTCCACTATAAAAAGCGATTATTTTCCTTTCTGTTAATGAGAACTCTAAAAATAGATAAACAGAAGTTCACCTTATTCTGAAGCAGTCATAAAAGTGCTCACCTGTTTTTGAGACCGTAAGATTATGTCCCTGTTCCACAAATAACTATATTCCAGGGTACACATGCGCTGCTTTGAAGATAACCAAAGTTGTTTAAATCTCTATTCCAATGACACAAACATCTTGCCTTAAGAAGCTACGTTTGGAGATTACAGATTGTAAACTTAGATCTACGATAGCAACAGCTTGAACTAGTACAATTTGCAGTGGGTGTTTCCAGAAATCGTAACCCAATGAAAGATGAAGAAAAAAAATATTTTTTGTTGTGCGAATGGCCACATTGACAGTTTAAACACATTCAAAAGCAACTGATAATAACTAGCCCAGAGGACAAATGTAGTTAATCAAAAACCAAACTGCATGTATTTGTCTATTAGTATGTTTTGTGAATAGCTTGAACATACATATCCTACCCTGTAATTACTGTTTACAGAACATTTAGCATTCCCATGTAAAAGCAGCTGAATTAGTTGTTATGTCAAAACATCTAGGATAAAATAAAACAGATTTCCCCATGAGTGAAAAGGTAGGTACCCTATGAATTTTAATATGTTGCCAGATATTCTGACAACAAATTATGAACAGAACTTCTACCACATTAATAAAAGAGCTGTTCCTGGTGGACTGGAAACTGAGAAATTATATTCAAGTTATGAAAGATAGTAAATGTATTAATACTATTGCAAATATATTCTCAATTTATTTCACTTCTTTAGTGTGACTTTTCTAGTTTCCAGACTTTTAGACTACTCTAAAGGTAGTCCTGGAAATGCTTTGAAACTACTTTCCAGTAACTTTGTTCTGATCCATAGTTTTCTAATCATACAACTTCATTCTCAATAAAGCCTTTCGACAAGTATATCCAAGAACGTCTCTTTTCCATAACAGTAAACTTCAGGCTCTGAAGCTACAGGGCTACAAGCTTTGCTATTGATCAGCAACATAAGACCAAGTTGAACATATTTCTTTTCATACAGAGTTTTGATTTAAAAAAACACTGTCCTTAAAACCTGTATTGTATTATTTTGGGGAAAAGTAACTACGTCAGAAAGATGTTCCATTCTTCTTTTATCCTACAGGTGCGTTCAGAATTGAGGGCAAAACAGGGAAAATCATGAGGGAAGCATGTTTTGGCTTTCACATTAGCACCACAGACCTCCTTTCCTTCCTTGAGTACTTGAAAGCTGATGTTGAAGCTTTGTAAAGTTGATCCATACCTCGTACCGTACCACATCTAACTGTAAAGAGTTGTCTCTTAAAAAAGAAAATCACAGGTTGTTATAGAAGAGGTTGTATCATGATCAACACATATATTTTTCTCCTTATATTCCTCTTTACTATTTGTCTCACACTTTCTACAGATTTTCACTTATCAATTATCACTTCTGCAATATCTGAGATGTCCAAATAATATGTAATATCTGACTTCCTCAATAAAGTAGAGCTTACTTAATAAAATATTCTAATTTGATTTGGATCATGTCTCACAGCTGGAGATGTACTTTAGCCAAAGAAAGCAAAGAAAAAAAATGATGTTTCAGGAGGTAAATCCAGAGGTTTTCAAAAATAGAAGTTAAAAATAAAACTCTTCTCCTAACTTAAACTCTCCCAGCAATTTTCACTTTAGCAGAGAATGAACAAATGAAAACAAAGAGACAGACACACAAAAAAATAAAATATAGGTTTACTAAAAGAATTGTGAGTCTTCAACTCTATGATCACTATCCTACTTTCATAAGCCAAGTAAACATAAAGTGGAGGAGAAACATCTTAAGGAGAAATTGCTCTAGAATTTGCACAGACAACTGTCCTTGGACAAGTGGGAATACCTGGAGTCTTCTGGTACACAGCTTTTATCATTCCTTTTTCCGGCAAAAAACACAGAAACACCTAAAAGAAAAGTTTATTAAGGCAGACACCTACCCAGGGGAACATTTTATTTGATCTGGATCTGAGCTGATTCTGGTGAGTTTGGCCAAGTCTTTCTAGCCAGGAATGCCTTGTGCCTCCCCTGTTTTCTTGTGCTAGCATTTTTTTCTTATCCAGTGCAGCAGGCCCACCTAGCACTCCACTCCCATGCCTACGTGGAAGAAGAGTTAGCAGCTTGTTTGGATTTCTTGCCATTTTGCTCGTTATCCTAGAGTAATGGATAGACCAAATCCTGCTGTTCAGTAATGTCCAGGTAAATCCATGCGGATATCACAGGCTTCAGTGCACAATCCCCTCTATACTGCGTGAGAGCATGTTTGCCCCTAAAAAACATCGCATGCAAGCCTTGTCTCAAAGACTGTGGACCCTGTTTCCAAGAATTCCTTCTTCTCTATAATTACAGCACTGAATATATTGTCTTCCTCAATTTTCAGGAAAGCTTCCATTGATACTAATGATTCAGCTGAAACCTAAAGAGAAATTGCACAGCTGTTAGTCATCTGAAATTTCCCGTTTATTAATGCAATACAGATCTTCTTCAGAGTTAGGATTACAGACCTTAGATTTAACTGTTTAATTGCTCTCTGTGGTGAGACAAGGTGAGGGTTTACTTGTTTCATTACAGCGTTTTAAGTGGTACAGCTGCTCTCCCGCTATGAACTAGGCTGAAATAATTAAATTCTGTCGCTGAGACCAATGAATGAGAGTAAATCAGCAACAGTGACCTTATACTACAACTAAAATAGGTCACTAAACTTGAAACAAAAATTTGTTAAGAAAATAGAAGTGCTAAACTTGTATTTATCCTTCTTAGCCCCTTGCCACATAGTAAGTAAACAATGCAATTCTTTTTCTTGGTCATTGAACTCTGGAGGAAACCTACAATCCTCGAAAAGTTTATTCTGCATCTTAATAGCAATAATGTCAGATTTAATGTTAAAGAGATAGAGACACTAACTGCAAATCAGCTTTTGGATTTGTGAAGATGAACCTATTTCACTTGCTACAGTGCTTTGTTAACTACTTGTAATTCACAGAACAGACTTTCGGGAGGCATTTCTCCGGATTGTCACTAAATTCTGTCAGCTCCTGCAATGATGGAAGCCTCCAGCATTGTGAGTATGATTAGGTGCAGAGGAATCTAAGGAAACCATCAGCAACTACTCAGCTTTCTTCACGCCCTTGCAAGGCTGCAGGAAGACAGAAGGCAAATTCTGACAGCTGATTTGAGAGTTTTACCCAAACTAGGATGTATCTCTCCTTCTAGGGATATCAAATCCTTGACCTTTGCTTCTTTTACTTCCTTTACTTTTGATTTAAAATATTAGCAACACTATACAAAGTACAATCTTATCGTATGCCTTCACAAATTCATTCAGAAAAAACATATAGAGGGAATAAAAGCATTCTGCTTAGCACATAAATAGACAATCCACTATGAGGCAGATTATTAGGAAATCTCCAGCCCCTCATGGTTTGATGTCTTTATGGGAAGAGCCGTTCTTATCTACAGCAAAGTTTCAGCTTCCACATTAATGCATTTTCTCCCGTCATTTATTATTATTGTATTATTATTGTTGTTCTTATTTTCTTTCCTACTCTAGATACACTCTGCAAATATTCCATCCATCAGAAATTTAATATTTAGACACCAGATGGTGTTAACTGACTATACCCAAGACTGCATGCTAAAGATAACAGCCTTTTAGTTATGTCAATAGTATTTGCACTTCTCTTCAAAATCACAGAGTAATGACACATCTATGAATCTCCTGAGTTGTTTGCTTTGGAAAGGGAACTAGGATGTACTCTCTGTACAAGACGTAAACTGCACAGTGTTCAGGGTGTGCTGTGAGTTGATTCCTAAGACAGAGATGCACATGTCTGCATTTTTCCATGGACTTGTGTCACAACTAGAGACTTGTAATTTAAAAGCTTGACGTTTTCTTACACTCCAACAATCTAAAGCACTGCTCCTGTGTGACACAGCCAGTATTTCCCACCATGTTTGCTACTGTCAGTTGTGACATTTACATAGATGGAGACATATCGCAACCAGCAATAGGTTATAGGACTTGCAAAATGAGGGCTGGAAGAACCTCACGCAGTATTCATTGTGTTATAACTTCAGCTGCTTAGTCATAAGTGAAGTATATGTGTGTATATATATATATGTATCATTACAGCTCGTTTGCTCAAAGATCATGAAAGGATGGAGTGCAACTTTGTGAAAGAAGCCTGGCAAATCAGGACCCTCTGTGATATTTCACAGCATGTTATGGGATGGGAACATGGAAGCAAGGTTATAGCTGAAGCCCTAAGCATTTTATTAAGACAGCCTGCACCCTCTGTCTTCCTCTAACTTGCTGAGTCTGCTCATTAAGTTGGTTTGAAGAATCAGCTAAGGAATGACTTAGCAAAACTGCTATGAAGAAAGACCTGCTTTCTTAGAAAGACAGACAGATAGATCTAGAATAGAAGGTCAGTGCTGACACTGCTACCTTGGATTTAGCTTTTCAGGAAGAGACTTATAAAATAGAACTTAGGGATATCACTGACAGGATTGAGTGCCTCCTATTTTATTCTCTCAAGGTATTGCTGATTAAAGCTAGAACTGAAAAAAAAATATAAATCATGATATAAATAAAAGAGGTTTTGATAAAAAGTTTCACATCAGAACCCTACTTGTACCTTTAACTAAATACGTGGAAAGTGTCTTCCTTCATGTTGTTAAATTATTAGCATCATCTCTTCTTGTTATCTCTAAGGTGCAACCTGCAAAGTGCTTTAGGTTGTTAAATGTTTGATTCCAACTCATTTTTGCTCATTTTCTAGTGTGTGTGTCAGGTAAACAAATGTTTACCTGAACCAAGCCTGACAATTGAAAATTAACAAGAAGCCACTGGCAGTAGAAATGGCCTCAACCTACTCCTCCACTTGTCAGTTTCTGAGGTAGCTCTCCTGCTAAATAAACAAATTTCAGGAGAAATCTGGACTTAACAAGAGAGTTAGCAGCTTTCAGCACCTCTGACACTGAGAAAGACTTCCAGCTCCCTGATCTGCTTCTCACTGTAAGCAATCTAAAGCAAAGTTCTTCTCATTATACATGCTGGGCTTGAATTTTTTATTTCTTCAGTCCTCAAGGACACACAGAAGTCAGGCAGGCAGGCATTTGTACCATTCTCTATACCCACCCCAGGGAGATGTACAGCTCCTCAGAGCATATTTTGGTTATAGGTGACATTACCTTCTGGTCAGAGTAACGACTTCAGGTTTTCTCCACATACCCAGCCTGGTTTCCAACAAGCTCATCTGGATATTGATAACATTTGGATGTTGGTAACAGTGTACTTGTAAAAATATGGGGTCAGAAAAAGCTATACATACTTCTGGAATCCACAGCACATATTCGAACTGTTAGATGGTGCTCAGCTCCCATGGTAGGGGTTACCATTGTGGCCTTGACAGAACCTGCAGCAATTTGGGGGGGGACAGGCAACCTGTTTTGCAAGCAGAAGGAAAGTGTGAATAATTTATGTTGATGGTTGGACTTGGTGATCTGAAAGGTCCCTTCCAACCTAGACAATTCTATGACTCTATGCGGTGTCCCCAGTACAAAGTGGTGATGCTGCTTCTCCCCAGCCAAAGTGGGGTTTCCAGCTCTCTCAAGCCAGGCTTCTCAAATTGTGGGTTGCACTGTACTCCAGACACCTGATGAGTGGCCGAAGCCTGCTCTTTCACACTCAGGTACACTGCAAACTCCTAGAACTTTTGTCCCCACTTTCATCACTTAATGGCTGCATGATAGTGACGCTAACAACATATTGTGCTCGCTATCAATGCCAGTCTGGAAGTGAACGCACAAAGAATAAATACTTTCAAATAATTACAGAATATTTAAAAGCCCATTACTATTCAGGCAAAATTTCAGTGAACGTGTATATCACATATATATCTTTATAGCAAAAAGGAGGTCTATTAATACTCTGAGAATTCTTGTGTAACCTCCAGATGTAGTTATCATAGCCAACACCTGAATTTTCTCAGAGATCTCCTGCCTTCGTAATTTCAAAGCACTACCTTCAGCAGTTCAGAGCACACAGGCTTTAATGAGATAGCGTGCCAGTGGTTAGAGAGAGACCTATTACTCAGAGAAAGGGATATAAAACTAACATACTGTTTGTGGTTTGCAAAACCACAAAGGGAGCTGCTGCTGTAAGGGCAGAAACAATGACATCAAAACCAGCATGTAAGTTATAGTTTCATTTGCTACCCAGCCTTTTTTTTTTTTTTTTTTTTTTGCTTTTATAGGTCGTCATCACATTGGCTGCATTTTAAATATTACTGCTTTCCTTTTCGAGCAGTAACATAGCATTAAATAAATACTGGCAAGATCTACATGGTGCAGCTATTTCCCAGCAAGATTTTATGCAGCTCAGCAAGTAATTTCACCTGTTGAGGGAACTCAGGAAAGCAACCAGGCAATCTCATAAGGCTACTAAATCAGTGTAAACAAAGTTGTATTTAGACTGGACCAGAGAATAGTCTCAAGTTCATAAGCACAGGAATTTGCAGCTTATACTTCTTAATAGCAAATTTAATACTAGCTGAGTTTGGCACAAATCACAGAATTCTTGTCAAGCCATTCTGGCCTTTTGTTTGTTTGCTCGTTTTAGATGAGATATTAAGAGGTTGCAGGAATATTCATTTCCCGGAAAATACTGTACAGAGAGCATAAGAAACAACATATTTCACAGGAGCAATTTATGATTGTTGATTCTTTCTTGCTGGAGTTACCTTGCTTTTAAAACATGTAGCTTGGAAACAGATAAAACCCCTTTAAATTCCAAATAGTAAATAAGAAAAAAATGTAAAATAAAATACAATAATAAAAATTAAGAACAAAAAAGCACCAGCCTTCCAAACTTGGGCATGCACACCCACACCCACACATACCCAGCCCCCAGCCAGAGCTGCTCCTCTGGGCGGGAGCTCTGTGGGAAGGAGAAGCAAAGCAGTAGCTGCCAGGAAGGCTACCCTCTGGCCACCACTTAAGTAAGTTGGTGGCTTACTGTTTTATTTCATTTCATCATTGTGCACTGCAATGGGTCTTTCTTCCACCCAGGAAAAGCACAAACTGTTCAAAAAAATAATAATAACAAAAAA
>VXBW01000014.1:480321-491310 GCA_013400375.1 Thinocorus orbignyianus | reverse complement strand
GAAAGAAGGAGGGATGAAGGGAGAGAAGGAGGGATGGAAGCAGCCGCCCTCACCGGCCCTGCCCGCCGCGGTCTACACGCCCCCGGCCAGCTCCGCTCCCTCCGGGCCCCCCGCATCCCCGCCCGGGGAAGCCGGGCCCGGGGAAGGCCTCAGGCCGAGCTCTCCCCCTCAGACCCACCTGCAGGGCCGCGGCCGGGCCCGCCGCCTCCGCGCCGCCGCCTGGGAAGAGAGAGGAAGCGGCGGCGGCCGAGGGGCACCTGCTGGCGGGGAGGAGGGACGGCAAGGGCCGCGGGGAGGCAGGGAAGAAGGAGAGAGGGGGGCCTTCCCCTGCAGACCCCTCCTTAGCCTTTCGGGGACCCCAGCTCGCCAGTTCTCCGGCCTCCCTGGCCGGGAGCACCGCGGTTCATAACCCAAGAAGCTGTGGCTGGGAGAATCACATTCCCACCAGGCACACACCGAGCATCGCTCCAGCCTAAGGGCGCAAAAAATGGGTCCCAGGCACCCACAACCCGCTTCGAGCATCTCATCCCAGAGCCCACAGGGCAGCGCCTGGTGTGACCGACTCCTACAGAGCTTGCACAACTGTGTCTGTCAACCACCCTACCCCGCGGGGTCCATCACCCCCAGAGTGGCTGGAGAAGCTCAGGATCCTGCCCCAAACGTACCCAACACTGACACGGTGGTTACAAAACCCAGCAGAGTCTTCTCACTGCAAACATTCAGCGCCAAAACACATCTTTCCTCTTCCCTCTCTCCCTCCATCCACAGAGTGGCAAAATCCAGGGCTTATGCACAACACCTAAATTAGCTTATAAAAACGTTCCTCCAACCAGCACGCTTGCTCCTTTCGTAAGATGCAATCAAAACAACCTCTCACACCCAGAAATAGGGTGGGTTTTTTGCCCTTCATCCTGTCGAGTTCTCCCCTTTTGAAATACAGATGGTGGGAGTGGCTTGTCCTGCTTCTTAGCACCTGTAATGAGCCTGTTTTCAACTGGATATCCATCTTACCTTTCCAGTTTCGGGCAGGCACAGGTTCCTACTGCTACAAGATGCTCATTTTTTCAAGTCTATCAGCAGCATTAATGCCATGTTTACTTCTCTGACAAACCTTAGGTCTCCTCTTGCTTTCCTCCACCTTTGCAAGGTCAGGCATCCATCTCCTCCAACAGCCTCTACATCGAGCGAGACGGAGACTTTCTAATGTTGAGCTTAGGACACAAAGCAGCCTTGACAGACAGAAAACTATGGGGCTAATGTTGGCTCACAGCACAGAAACTGAGCCGCCAGGAAGACCAACAGAGATGGCCACAGAAGTGTCCTCTCCAAGTCCTAACAAGGCAAGGATCATCCCACCTGAGGCAGAATACAGAGAAAGAGTTATGGGGTTTTTTTTGTTCTAGGTCATACAATGCACAACATTTGGACCCAGAAGGATGCAAGGTGGCAAGTTAACTCATCTCCCAGTGGATCACACCAAAACTTGGGTGCAGCTTATAGACTAATTTTCCTGTTTGCTTTGTGCAGACTCAGCCCTTTCAATGGGCAGGCTGAGCTGCACCGGCTCGGTTTGCCTGCAAACAGCATTCAGCAAAACAGCCCAGGACCAGAGCCTCTGCTAACAGTTATTTGCACCCATTTCAGCCTAGCTACACTCTCCCTCAGCAGCACATTCTTTCTTGGTGTCTGTTTTTCTTGTCAGGAGAGCTGACAACACTGGATGGCCACAGGGTGCATCAGTGCTGGGAAACTTCTCGAGAAATAAACTGGAAATATACAAGAACTGGAAACTGACCGGAGTCCAGTAGCCTTCCCTGGTGAGAGCCCAAGACTGATGCCCACATTTTGTGACTGTAAAAGGCCACAAGGACATTTGACAACTAAAAATGAGGCAGATGTATTAAAAAGTACTTTCTTTGAAATGTCAACAAATAACAAATCCAACAGGCTAACAGAGAGGCATTGGTGCTGCAGAGAAAAATGGCAGCCAGGGATGTAGGCCATGAATTTAACAGTTACCCTGTGACCTCGTGTCCATCACAAACAAGTACCTCTCATGGCCCACTCTTAACGTCCCTGCCACACTGACCATGACTCATTGGCAAGGCAGGTTATGGGGAAATTAGTCATAAATCTGAGCTTCAGCTGACCTTCACCTATGCTTCCCCTCTCAAGAGCACATGGCTCGGTCTCTGTTTCCCCACCAACTCACTTCTTCCTGAACTGCACCAAGGGCATGAGCCAGAGCTTTGCCAGTGACCACCAGCCCTGGCATGCTTAGGCTGCCCTCAAGCCTGTTTTCCTCAGCATTCAGTTCAGTTGCCTGCTTAAGACCCAGAACAAAAGAACATTACAGCAATCATTTCTTTTTTTAAAAAAAAGATAATATAACTTTATTAGAAGTCTCATCACTCATAGGAGTATTCAGAAGAGCACAGTGACTCTGGCAAGAGTTCACACCTCACGAGGCCAGGCTCCCAGAGGAGTGCAAGGCTCCTGTTTCTCCAAACACATCAGCCTGCTCACTTGCCTGGATGCACAGCTGCAATGCATTCAGAGGGTACGTCAAACCTGAGGTTATTTCATGTCATTCTTTAATCTTTCCAGACACCTTACTCCAAGCCCCAGCCAAGGCAGATATCTGCCCTGAACACTGCCAGAGTTTGGGAGATAAGAGGCATGGATGAGGCAGTAAGGCTGCATCCCCATGGCAGCTCCATTCCCACTGCTCCCCTCCTGCACCTCTGTGCCAGAGGGGACACCTCACTTCAAGAGTTTCAGGGGCTCTTTAGCTCCATGAAAAAGCTCTCCTAAAAACAGTCTTTGAAAGCAGGAAGGAAAGGCAAACAGCCTTGCTAAGCCTGAGGGCAACACAAGGCCATTTGTTTCTCAGCTCTAAGCGAGGCTTTCACAGGAGAGTAAATCTGAACTGCAGTCTTAAATAGAAGGAAATTCACATTAAAACCCCAGGGGATATGTCAGAACACAATTCTGAGAGGTAACGAATACAAGAGAACTGGTCCATACTCTGAGACCTGCTGGTATGGAGCAGATGTTACACCGAGATCTGCCTAAACATTGTCACCCCTGAAAATGTAGTCACTTATTAGACTTGATAGCCATGCATTGAGCTTAAGTGGCTTGTAAATACGTCAACCCCAGAAGAGAAAGAGCATCCAAAGAAGACTCTTCTCTATCATCTCCCACCCACAAAATGCCTGGTTTGTTGGTTTTTGGGTTGTTTTCCTTTTCTTTTTTTGAAGCCATCCAAGGCTAGGAGAACACCTGCTTATGGACTTTATTGGCACAAGTCTAATACTCGACTCTTGTTTGCAAGGGCCTGAGTCAACCCCAGTGAAGTCACACTGCTCTAAGATCAGTATCTGCTCAAATGCAAGTATTAAAAAAAAAAAAGAAAAAAGAAATGTATCATTAAAAACAATGAGGTAAAACATTGTCCCACCTCACGTGCCATCACTTCACACACCCAAAGGACAACTCCACTATATCCCTGCAAGCACCTGAATCTTGTTCAGAGGCTTTCATCCAAATACTTAGTCAAGTGTGTTGTCCAACTCCAGGATTAAGGAGAGCGAGGCGCAGTTAATCTTTGCTAGGTCACACCCATACCTCGTCCCACTGGCAGGAAGATGGGATTTTTCAGATTTGATTTTCAGGCTCTACACTGTAAAATAATTCTACCTCCACAATGATTACAGAACATACAGACAGTGCAATTACGGGTTACAGACTGAGCAGATCTGACGTTGCCACTGTCCTGGAGGCTGTACCATTGCTTGGCAAGTCAGCGAGTCAGCAGACATGCCAGGTTCCTCAGATTCCCACTCAACCCCCACTTCTGTGAGCTTTTCCCATGGTCCTAGCACCCATTCATCTCCAGGAGCAGCAGACCACTGCCAGTGCCAGAAAGCCAATTCCACGTCACTTTCAGGAGTTCTTTTCACAGCAATAGGCACCAGTGGCCAAGATCCAAGGGATTGTCATCCACAACCCATCAATGAGCTGTCAAGTGCCCATTAGTTTTCCCAGGTGCACTGGTACTCCTCAGGCTTGTCCAGGAATGATATTTTTTCAACAATTTCCTCTTGACAAAGTGGCAGATTTCAACCATAAATCCCAAAGACACAGTGTACATGGCCAGGCCTCCAGCCTTGAGGAGCCAGCTGGGATCAGGGGCTGTCACCATCGCACACATGATCAAAGCTCCTCCTCCGATTCGCAGCACCAGGAAGAGGAACACAAAGAAGAAATCCACCACCTCTCCCAGGAAAGTGTGGTAACGCCCCATTTCCCGCAGAAACCAGCGGGTCTGGAGCAGTGGATTGGTGATCTCACTAACAAATACAACAGCATTGACCTCCGTAGCAGACTTCCCGAGTCCCAGCACCAGGATCATGCCACAGATGCTCAGCGTGTGATGGAACAGCATTAGGTCTCCCTCCGTCTGGAAACAGAGGCACCAGCCCAGGTCAAAGATGAAGTAACCCAAGGTCAGGGACAGCACATGGATCTGCAGAGGTGTGTTTGGTGAACCTGAAATGAAAGATGTATGTAAGCTTGGGGTCTTACTTAGGATATGTCTCTACAATGTGGAGCAATACAGGTTGTGAGCCTGCCCCTCCTCACTTTCCAGCCTTATCCCATGGACCAAGTGCCAGGCTGGACACTTAGATGTCTGGTTCTGCTCTCCTTTTACACTTCAGCCCGCCCAGCAGGTGCAGCAAACCATCCTATCCTGCCATACTTCTGTTCCTCTTTCTTTCAACCCATTTGGAAAGTAGGGATGGAAAACCTGACCCTCATTAGCAGAGCTATTCAAAAAGAAACCCCCACAGCCAAATACCAGGAGTTATTACAGCCTTAAAAATGTAAACAGCACTTAGTAGATTCTCAACATATTGCTACACCTAATCACCTAATGCTTGCAGTAAACTCAAGCTGCCAACCTGAAAACTTTAAATATGTACATGGATAAACAAATAAAACCCCAAACCAAAAAAAGATTAACAGTAAGAAGTAGTAAGGGCTGCAGAGGAAACAGGGGAATTAAGTAAAACCCTGCCCCAACCACACCCCAGGAACACACCTGTAAGAGAACAGACAGCAAAAGCAATCAGCCCCCCACTCCACCTGTCAACCAGAGGTGTCTACACTACATGACAAGGACATGTGTCAGGGTAAGACTCCGAACATACCTGCATGGGTCAGAGGCCAGGGGCCATCAAAGAGGGCAACATAACCCGAGAGGCAGGTGACAATCACCCCATGGAGCAGGGTGACCAAGCGGCAGTTCCACTCGCAGGAACGGTGCTTGTTCCAGTGGCAGAGGCAGGCATACAGGGACAGCCAGGACACGAAGCTGCAGGCCACCTCCAGAACGATGGGCACCATCCTGCTGAACACAAAGCAAGGATGGTACGAGCCCAGCAGCCCCGCTGCAAGGGGCTTCATCCAGGGTACCTGCCTCAGGACCCACCCCAGCCCATCCTCCACAGCCCCAGGGAGGGGAGGGAGAAATAAACAACAACCCAACAACCAAATTCAGAACGCAGAGGAGCAAAACCAAACCAGAAACCCCACCAAAAGACAGGCACACACAGCACAGACAGACAGACAGACCAGACACCTCCGGGCCAAAGTGCCTTCGCCCTCCCCGGCCGCCGCTCGCCCTCGGGGGACGGAGCAGAAGGGAACCGGGACAACCCCAAAAGGAAAACTAGGACAGTTCGAGGGGTACCGAACCCCCTTCCCCAGCTCAGACCACCCTCCCCAGCCCCTCTGCCCTCTCCTTACCCCGGCTCGCCACTGTCGCCGGCTCCGCCGCCCGGCTGCGGGCTCCGGGACCGCCTGGCGAAGGGAGGCGGTGCCGGAACGCACCGAAAAGCTTTAATCTTCCCCTCCCTTCCCTCCCCGCCCCCGGCCGGGGCAGCTCCTGCCGGGGAGGGTCTTCCAACCCCCCTCCCCAGCCCCGCGGCCGCTCTCCGCTCTCCCCGGAGGATGCTCCCCCGGCCCCTGCGCTCCGCATCCCCGCAAGGCCGGCCCCGCAGCCGGGAGGGCACCGGAGAGGGATGCCCCGGGGCGGGGAGGGGGCCGTGATGCCGGGGGAGGGCGCTGGGAAGGGGAAACTGGGGGGGAGANAACTAAGGACGGGAGTTTGGAGTGTGTCGGTGGGGCCGGTACCCCCTGCCAGCCTCAGCCCTCCCTCCGGGGCAGTCCCACCCGACCCCCAGGCTGAACGTTTTCCTCTCTGATGAAGGGGAATGAAGTGGAGAATCAAGCTGGATCAGACAAGAGAAGTGCTTTTATAGAATCATAGAATGGTTAGAGTTGGAACCAACCTTAAAGATCATCCAGTTCCAATCCCCCTGCCCTGGGCATGGACACCTCCCACCACACCAGGTTGCTCCAAGCCTCATCCAGCCTGGCCTTGAACCCCTCCAGGGATGGGGCAACCACAGCTTCCCTGGGTAACCTGTTCCAGTGCCTCACCACTCTCACAGCAAAGAATTTCTTCCTAAGATCTCATCTCGATCTCCCCTCTTCCAATTTAAAACCATTACCCCTTGTCCTATCATTACACTTCCTTTTCTTATTTTAAAAAAATGTCTTGGAGTCCCCTTTCAAGTTACATACATCATTTTAAAAGCACAAGTGGGGAAGTTTGGTGGGGGCTTAGTGTGCCCACCTTTGTGTTGGGGAGGCTGAGACAGGAGTCGGTGAGTTTGGGACGGTTTGGGTCCGGATCTGGGGAGGGGTGTGGGATGCAGAGGGAGCTGTGACACACAACACGCAGAACAGGATGAGTGAGCAAAAAGTTGAGCTGGGGCTGAGCACCAGGGCTGGGCAGAGGCGGGAGTGAGTAACTGGGAAAGGGCTGTGCTTCCTCTGAGCCCTGAGAGTGAACTGCTTATTGCATTTCCTTAAAAAACTGTCCAAAGGAGATTGTGTGTCCCAAACCTTCCCTGCAGCCAAAGACCTCTACACAGGGAGTGAAATCAGTCCCTCAAAGCATGAGAGGCCTCATCTGTGGTCACTTAGGTCTCGTGTGTGCTGCACTCCCTAGCGTGGTTCTCTGTGTTATAAAAGCTCTGGCAACATCAAAATATGCTTCTAGTTGGACTGTGGGTTATATGTTGCTCTTCTGCTTCAGCTAAAATGTCCCAACTTTGTCCCCTTTGCTGGCATTTTGGCCCCTGCTCTGAAGCAAGCCCAGAGGCCGTGCGGGTCCCACTGCAGCTTGAGCACTAGTCCCTGCTGGCATCTGTAAAGATGAGCCTGAATTCAAGCTCAGCTGCTGAAGGCGTTGTATTGGAACGTTAGGATATATGCTAATCCTGGCAGGGCTGTAAGTCCCAAGGCTGCGGATGATGAGGGCACTTGATGGGGTCATTTGGGCAGTTAGAAATGCTCAAAGCCTCCCTTCAGGCCACAGGGAAAACTGGGAAGGGCAAGGAATGGAGCCCTGTTCTCCCAGCTTGCATTCACCCTTCTCACAGGTGGGAAGCAGAAGAGGAAAAAAAGGGGAATAAGCAATAAAAGAAATTAAATACCAACTGCAAATTGTTAATTTTCCAGTCCTTCCCACTCTTGCTTGAACCTGGCCCCAGCTATCTGCACTCTAGTATGTGGCAGCAGAGAGGAACGTCAGGAGTATTTGTCTGTTTTATATCCTGAGGATGCCAGTTTGGTTGCCTCTAGCTGAGAAGAGCAGGAACTAGACAGAGATGTCTACCTACAAACATTCCATAACTTCCAAAGGCATATCGTGTCCTTGTTTGAGTTTGGAGCTAAGTGGAGCTTGAGAATGTCCAGACTGTGGATAAAAATAAAAGATGAATGGGGTTCCCCCCCTCATACTCACAAGCGACAGGGATGGGACCCACAGAGGTGTTTTTAGATGGGGACTCAGCTGACAGCTGGCTCTTCACTGGCTCCTGGTTCACCTCACTGATGCTTGAATCCTAATGGTGGAGGAACTCTTCTCCTCAAGAGAAGAGCAAGGGCAGAGAGCGTGGAGACTATTCAGGCACAAGGTTGTTGAGGAGATTATGTGAGTTCTTATAGCCACTGTGAGACACTTAATCTGCTTGTGAGCAATGGTTCCCTACATTGTTTGTCTATGGGAGTCACTCTATGGGAGGTGACTCTTAGTCTTGGAAAGCCGGAATTTCCTGCTCTGTATATTTTTAAGCCCTTAGATGCTCCTGCATGACTGGAAGTACTCCTAGAAGACAGGGGAATTGAGACCTTCCACTTCCCAATGTGGCTTTTTGTGAAACAAACAAGCTGCTAGTGTTTGTTTTCCTAGTAAGGACCAGTTTATCAATAAATCTGGGAGACTTGTTACCGTGTTTATAAACTTTTCAGTGGAGATCAGCTCTAATGATATGTTTGCACAACACCTGGCACAGCTCGGCTTTGATCTCAGCTGCAGTACTGATGCGCAGAAACCGTTACTCAGCTTTTAGTACATTGGTAATTTCCCTCCCGGCTTTCATAAGGAATACTCCAAAATTTACACAGTTCTGCTTTTGTGGGAGCAAATTACTTAGAGGAATTTCTGAAAATTAAATTGAATAGTCCTTTTCAGTTAAGAGCCACATTTTGATCTTGATGTGTCTTCTCTATACTGTAAGAGTGCCTACGTGTACAGTAACTCACAAATGTGTTCTTGCTAATAGTGAGCTGCCTTTCACAACTTTATTTTTGGTCTCTTTTGACAAAGAGGCTCCCAAACCTCTGGGAGCCTTTACCATGTGTTTAAGCTGACTGCCAACCGGCTCTGAAATCAGTAGCCAAGTTACAGCTCAGCTACCAGGTATGGGCTTGATGTGGGAATTACTGGGTAAAATTTGCAGGCCAGGGTCATGCAGGGCCTGCAAACCAGAACGGTCCCTTCTGAGCTTTTAAATTATTGCTTAAAATCTATGAAATAACTCGAGGTTTTTCACAGTAGAAATGAGCTGGAAAATAGAACTGTGCTGAGGGTCAGTGTCATAATGTCTTCTATGATGGTTGGCAGCAGAATCAGGTGTAATGTTCATCCTTCGTGAGCTCTGGTATTTAGCACAAGTTGAGGACTGGGAGAAGGGAAGGGTTATCATCACTATCGCCTAATGGGGATTAAGTGATTTGTCCAAGGTCATGCAGGAAGTAAAAGGTGTCCCAAAGGTAGGGATTGGTGATTTAAGTTTGTTCTTCCTCTCTGCTAATGTGTAAACGTTTGTAATAGCCAAAATTTTAATAGAAAGGGAAAAAGAAAAAAGGGAGAGGGAGTCATTGTCTTAGCAGCTTGCCACTGGGTGATGCCCTTGCTTCCATTATGTAGAGTATCATTTTAAGAAGGTTTATATCTTAGGAAGGAGAAGCTGGCACAAGATCCCTTCGTGCCACTTGAACATCTTTTTCATATGGAACTGGCTTTGAATAAGGATTCTAAAATCATTGTTTAAAAAGCTGGAAGCATCTTCAGGGGTCTTTATAATTACAGAGCAAGAGGCAGCCACCCCCCTCTTTCATCCCTAGCCAGGGCTGTTGTTTGGTCAGAATCCAAATCCTGCTGACTTTATTCATAGGGCTGCAGCACACTCAATGAACAGTCACATGCAAATCACTTCTCAAGCTGGCATGAAAAAGAGATTGTTTGTTTCCTGCTCCATCCTCCCGTAGTGTTGGCCAGCCCTCACAGGAGCTCGGCTGAAGTGTTTCAATGAAAGGCCTGCGAGCAAAAGCAGCTTCCTTGAAGGAAGGGCTATGAATTTCCCAGTTATCACCTACACCTCTTCCTTGGGACTTCGAGCATCTCTTCTCTACAGACATGAGCCCATAGCAGGGTTCAGCCGTGGCAGGTGTGACAGTGTCTGTTGATGACTCACCTTAGCACGCTGTGGAGTTTACATGATCCCACCAGAGACAGGAGAGGAAAATTCTCCTCCCACACACTTTTTTAAACTATGACAGAATTTAAATTTTAATGTAAATGTCTACTTTTTTCTTGTTCTTCCCCCCCCCTAATAATTTAGACCAGATTAGAGAGAAACACAGCTCTGGAAAGGTTTCTCTCCAACAAAACCAATAAAACACTGGCATGATTTAATTAAAAAGCAAAAAGAATTTCTGCTGATTTGTTCATTTCTGCATCTCCTGCCCTCTACCACGCCAGTACAGCCTCCCAGCCAGTTTAACCCAGCTGCTTATGTGAAATTACTGGAAACGAATCAGGCAAAATACTTAATCAGAATAGTTAGAGTTGGAAGGGACCTTAAAAATCTTTGAATTCCAGCCCCCCTGCCACGGGCAGGGACACCTCCCACGAGCAGGTTGTTCAAATTTAGTATCAACCCCCAATTCTCTATCCCGTAACACGAATCTTGCCTGCCATGAAAAACTGTCACCCGTCCCTAGCTGTGTATCTGTGAGTGCATTCAAGTTCCCCTGTCAGCATGTGATTAAAGCAGGCCATAGAAGAAGCTGTCACGTTTAATTCCTGTCACTCCAGCTGTAGAAGGCAGTTCTTGCAGACATGTGAGACAGTAATGGGCACCTTAAGACATCTGCCAAGAACCCCCCCCATAACCTGCACCAAACCTGTCACAGTTTAGCTTTAGCATGACTATATTCAAATAATTCATTCCATATCTCCAAATACAGTTGGAAAGCAATGGAGAACATGGCTTGAAATCAACCCTCCAAGTATGTACAAAAATCTAAGTAACGGCAGAAAGAAGGGCCACAGCAATGAGGAGTTAGATTATCACTTCCCATCTACATTTCTTGCTTTCCCAACATAAAATGGTTTTTAAATCACAACGAAATTTGTTGAAAAAACCCGTTTCATTTAATTTTAATGTTTCCACTGAAAAACAGAAACGATGAAAGTGTTTCAGTTAGAGGTAAATGAGTGGTGGGGAATCCAGGAAACAGAAATACAATTTCTCCCTTTTTTGTCTTAGAGCATTTTGAAAAAAA
>VXBW01000014.1:270521-480265 GCA_013400375.1 Thinocorus orbignyianus | reverse complement strand
TAAAAAAAGAAATATTTTTCTTAGTTTCCATTTTTCAAGAATGTTTCCTTTTCTTTTCCACTCCTCTCTCATAATTATCAGCGACTGCTTCTATATAACAAATCTCACTCAAAGCAACAAATGCAGCTCTATATACAATGTACACGGAGGGCTCAATACTTTGTGTGAAGGTAGCTGAGAAACTCTCAAGGTCCACAGGCTCCCTATAGCAATAATTCATCACACAGGACTGGATGAGTAGGATAAGAAACAATGGATCAAATATTTTTTTCCACAGAAGTGTCAAAGGATGTTTTTTACTTTAAAAAAAGCTCACATACCTAAAAAAAAAAAAAAAAGCCATCAGAAAAAAAGACTACTACTCAAAACCGGCTATTTACAATCTGTGAACCAGATACTCATTTACTCTGGTTCCACTGAATTAATTATCTGTACCCATTGCCAACCTGACAGGGAATCTGTTTTACTCAAGTCTACTTTAACAAAATTAAATATCTACTTCTTTTTCAAGTGGTGAGTTGCAAAGTAACAGTTTCCCCGGCGATCTGCTGCAAAAGTTGAAGTTTCCTACACTTTGGCATCTCATGAAATTAAGAAACACTTGCACACACAAACCTCAAGGCTCACACCTGAGCAATACCACTCTACCCCCAGGAAGAGAAGAGAAGAGAACAGGCAAGCTACATTACTTACAATTCAGGAAAGACCAGAACACATGCACAACCTCTACTCCAGAGAGGTGGTTTTCATTTGGTATCAGAAAAAAAACCCAAAGGATGAATAGAAGAAAGAAGGGAAGGTCAAGACTAATCTTCTTCCCATCAAATCAACACAAACTAGAAGTTCACCCAAGGTTTTCAAACAATGACATTCTCCAGTGGGGCAGTGAGGCCAGCTGTGAACAATAACAAGACCTGGACACAAATTTTGCAAAAGACGACAATTTTTTTTTTTTAAAGGAAAAAATAAGAAAGCTCTAAAATACTTAATTAAAAAAAAAAAAAAAAAGAAAAGAAGAAGAAAAAAAAAAGCACCTTTGGAAACAGAACAGAATGGCTCAAAGCAAAGCGAGTTTGGTGGTGGACAAAGCTCAGTGCTATTGACCTCGGAAGTCTATTGAAAACCAAGGCTCACGGCTAGACACGGGTCTCTGGTGAAATGAAGTGGGTAACCTCGGCTCAGTTTGGGGCTTTATGGTATGTGTGCGTGATAGGAACAGCATGACAGGCCCTTCTTATGGGAAGCTCTGAAATGAGTGAGGGGGAAAAGAGGGTGCTGACATAGAAATCCTTCCAGATTAGAGATTGCCAGGCAATCCAGTGTGAATGCAGAGATTTGCAAGCAGAGGGCAGTGTTTCATGCTAATAGTGCTAAGCAAGGGCTGGTTCTTGAAGTGAATGCCTGGAAGAGTGTTATAATGTCACTGTTGGCGTGGAGAATCCTTGGGGAAGGTCAGCTGCAGTTTGAGTCCCTGGAGAGTTCTGCTGCTATGGGTTTCCTTAAACAAGACCTTCACTTGGCAGCATTTTGAAGGCACTGGAACGCCAGATGTTGCCCCAAGCATTGTTCCTAGAGAAGTTGGTCCATAGCTAGAAGTCGGAGCTCCTTTTACACAGGATGGAGGAGTCATCTCAGTGGAGGTAGGTAGGTTGATTCCATCGGTACCAAGATCTGTTTGTGACACAGGGAATAAGAGCTACAGTTGCCGTGCTGTTAACCATTTTCCTTGAAACAAAGATCATTATTATTCTGTCTGTGACCTTACTTTGGCTTGGCAGCCAGCAAATGACCCTTTGCTCCTGCAGGAAGGTGACAGCAAGCCCCCCCCCCACCTCTTTCTAAGTAACATCATCCACAGTGCTCATGAGTTCACCTGGCTGTTGGACTTCCTCCATGTAAGAGGAGGTCTGATTCAGGATGATCCATGAGTCAGAAAGCCCAGCAGCTACGGGTAACGCCCTCTGCTCCCCGTGGCCTTCCTCCTAACCCAGCATCCTGGATGCCACGGAGCAGGAACTGCAAGCACAGAGAGGCCTGAGCGGCATAGACCGTGGCAGGGGCACGTTCAGTCAAATAACCACAAGGGCTCTGAGCCCATACATGTGGCCGAATGCTTTTGTATCATCTAAAGGCAGGGCAGAGGAAAAATCTTCCTTTATCTGCCCCTGCGGAATAGGTACTCTGCAGCAGAGCTCTCTGGGTGGCACTGCAGGAGAGAAAACTGGCTGTGGAGGGAGTTCTCCATGCAAAAACAGCAGAACAAGCTTTCCTCTGCTTCCTCCACACAAGGAGTTAGTTTAGGACACTTTATGGCCAGTGTTTCTATCCAGGTTTTTGTTTTGGTTTGGTTTTTTCCCTTCCCCCCCCCCCTTTTTAATTTGTTTCTCAGCACAGTTTTCCAAGCAAAACTTGATTTACTATCTGTCCTCAAGCAGCAAAACAGCCAAATCCCAAGAAGCTTCAGGTGAGCTGTGAAGCTTCACATGAGAAGGTGCCACCACGCAGCTCCACATTGCTGGAGTCTCTAAGGGCTTTGTGCATTCTCCTCTAAGGTCCTGCTGCTTCTCGCCCAAGCCCTCTGACACCCTTGCCAAGCAGCGAGCTGTGGGGCCCCCGCTGTCTTACCCTGAAGAGTTGAAACCGGATGAGTTCATTGCAGCTTTGGAGTTGCTCTGGGCTGTGCCGGGGCTGCTGGCATGGAGTGCACTGCCAGGGGAGGAGGGCCTGCTGGAGTTCCCTGGGGAACACGATGATGTTACTGCGTAGCAGAGAGAGCAGAATAAGGCTGGGATATCTCCTTTTCCTGCCAAGGACAGCCCAAGCCCGAACACTCCCCACCATATCTTGTACCCATCCTGTTCATCTGAGTCACTGCCTGCCCTGCAGCAGCAGGGCAGAAGCTGTGCCCCAGCCCCGGAGAAGGTGGGGGTCTCCAGGACTGCGTTCTCTGGAGCTTCTATTCGTGTGAATCACACTTATCAAAGGAGATCTGACAACATTCTGCTGAAGAAACAGAGTAACCTACCCCCAAGCACTCCTTCTACTTGGCTTCTAGGTGTGCCTGGCTCCCGAATCTAAACACCTCAGTAAGATTTGCCTAGGATTATCCTGGGAATATTACCTTGCCCAGGAAGCTTTCCACGACTTTGTTCCAGCCAAGAGAAAGACTCTGCTGTTCTTACCCTATGTGCACTAGTTATAAGGGGATACTTTCGCAGCCAAACCCAAGGGTCTGATTAAGAGTGGCCTGGAAATGAGCTAGAAACCAAGTAGGGAGAGAGTAGGAGCAGAGGAAGGAGGGAAGGGATGGTGAGCAAGGCAGGTTTCTCAAGGCTTACCGGTCCCAGGCATGGTGCTATGCACTGGATTGACGGAGAGGGGCCCCAAGGACCCTGAGGTAGAGACCTAGAGAGAAACAGAAGCCAACAGTAAGCACTTGGCACTATGAGGGTACAGATCACAAAATGCCACTCCTTTCATATTCCTTTTAGAGTGCACTGGCTCCCAGGCAGCCTTCTTATCTACATCTGAGGCTCCCACAGTTATTTCTATCCCTACTGTAGTGTAGAAACATCATTCTCATAGCCAGGGTCACACAAAGGAATCAAAATGAGTGCATGTATGCCTGACAGTCCCTACACAGTTCTAAATTTATGGACCAGCTACGGAAAAGCCTAAAATTATCAAATGCAAGCCAAGCTTTCTGGAAGTCCTGAGATCCCATCAGTAGGAGCCACTGTCCTTTGGATGTTTCAGCCTGGATGTTCCTAGTCAGAAACATCCCAGCTCGCTCTGGTCCCGGGCACCAATAATCCCTTCTCCTTTGTGGAGTTCTTGATGGGTGAGAATTCTCAGGTGACAATTAGTAATTTGGTGGCTGCACTCAAAGCGAGCCTGCGGCATTTGTTGTTCAACCGTGATAGTTTAACTACGGGCAACAGGTTCAGAATGACTGATGAGCAAGGGCTTGCTTCGTAGAGTGTGTTCACAGGAAAATTATTCATCATAGCTACTGCTTTAAAAATTCATGGCTCGCAAGCAGCATTTTGTGTCTGTGACTGTAGACCAAACATGTTGTGCAACAAGTGACCAAACTTCTTGTGATGTTTTCCTGCCTTCTGCTGCATAATTCCAAAACCCAGGAGATTTCAAGATAAAATATTGCTTGCGAATATGTACTCTCCCTCCCACCCACACTGTGCTCCAGCACTAACAACACTGTAGGGAGGCTCCTGACACTTTTATAGGTGGAAGCAACTATTAACTACCAGAAATGCTGACTCTTCCTCCATTGACCTTGGAAAGATTTTATTTACCAATCTGAGGGTCAAAAGTTTGGGGATAGCGCTGCTATTTGGATAAATTATCCAACAACTAAACTGACCTGCCCCTTCTAGTATATTTGTATTTTCTTTCTGTTGTTTTCATTAATAGAATAAAAATAAATGTTCCACAAATGCGAGCATGAGATTCCATTCAAGTTGGGCTGCTGAAGCTATGCCAAATCCATGGCTAGCTCAGCTCCCACTGGACTGTGGAGGGGGCTTCCCTGCACCTCAGGGACTTGTGTGTACAAGGACACATCCTGCTTCCTTTTCCAGCAAACCCTGTGGAATTCCCTTGCCATTTTCCCTGCTAGCCTGTGATGGCACGTAGAACTCCTTCATCTAAAGTCTCTCACCAGTCTGGAATTGTAGATGGGTGATTTGATGGGGGATGGCATTGGGCAGCTGATCCGTTTTTCTTTCTGGCGCCGGTTGCAGAACCAGACCCGAACCACCTCCTTTTCCATGGAGAGCTGCTCTGCTATCAAGGATATCTCCTCTGAACTGGGCTTGGGGTTCTGCTGAGAAAGAACAGGAGGTTAAAGAAAGCCCCAAAGAGCTGGAAGATGCACCATCAGCGTATGCTTCTGCTGCTGGAAAGGCAGGGGGCAAGGGTGGGGTTGGCTGGAAACTGGCGGGGGGAGAAAATTTGCTTCTAAGTCAAAGGGTAAATATTAGGGTGAGAGATTATGTTCTGTGACCCAGAAAGTGCCTCTGATTCAGCATCAAGTCTCATGGAATCGGTGGGGGATGAGTCACACAGTACCTTGTCCTGTTATTGCATAAAGCACCACGAGCTTTGATCTTAACAGCGCCCTAAATCATTGCTTGGGGGGAAGCTAATGACTGGTGGTCTTCTCATCACTACACAGGACACACAAGCTCTGAGTGCTGCCTGTACTCCTACCTGCACCATCTCAGAGAAGCCACTTCTTCTCTTTCTTCCTCCATCCCTCATTTATAAAGGGCAATAATAATACCTGTCCTTTCTTCTGCATCACTTATTTTCTGGCAGATTTGACAGCGTTTAGCTCTATGGGTTTTGATCTGAGTTGGAGACATGGGGGTCAAAAATACCTAGCACAGAGATGCCAAGACAGTTTTCCCATTACAAAGAATCCCTCATACTAGCTAAAAATGAGGTGCAATAATGGTCTGGCAATGACTGCCTTTGTTCTCGTTAACAGTCTTAGGATGAAATTTTTAGATGATCAGATACGAGGGAGAAACCAAGAAAAAATGAGGGCTGATCAAAACCAGTTTGGATGAAAAAATTCTCAATGTACAATTTAGCCCTGCTGATTCAAAGCTTTGTTTGCTCTCTTTTCTTGAAAGTCTTGATGCTTAAAAAGTGAAAGGCTCCGTGCTTCTGAAATGATTCAGCAGCAGTATCTGGAGCAACTAGTTCTGTGGTCTCACAAGACCTGCTTAACGGGGCACCTGCTTCCGTGCTGCGCCGTGGCCAAGGGGTGCCCACGACAGAGGGAAGAGGTGGGTGCAGCACATCAGCTCTGGCTCGGGCACCGATCATGGGGCGATAATGGGGAGGTGTGGTGATGAAATTGCAGTGCCTTTAAAACAACATTTACAAAGGGAAATATCATGTCTGATTTCTTTTTTTTTCTTAAATCACTTTTCCTGTTAACCCCTTCAAGCATTTTCTAACCATCTGCCTCTTCTTTTTTTGAGGATTCAGCTCTACTGTGACCTAGCGAATACCAGAATCAGAGAGAATTTGCAAGACGTTGAAAGATTTCCCCCTCACATCTTGAAATCTTTTCTCCAGCGTGGAGCGAATGTTGGTCTCAATGCTGGTTCGCTTCTTTCTTTTCCGTCCAAACATCTCGTTCACTGAGGGGTAGGAATTGGGAGTGCTCATGGAAGAATCCAAAGGAGCAGATTCTAGACAAAGGGGAAGGGGAAAAGAGATATTCAAGAAGATAATGAGTTATTTTCATTCCTAGATCCTTTCTGGGAACTATGGCACCTCCTAAAGTAAGTAAAATGTTCCTACATTGTGGATCCTTACTCTGATGATTAGAATTGCTTAACAGTCCCAAATCCTAAATTAAAAATAAATCCTAAACAGTCCGAAGTCCTAAAATTTTAATCAACACACTAGTTTTCCTTTTTCCAGTTTGATTTCCAGCCTGCCCTGGTGGGGACCACACATTTTTCAATGATTTAATTTCGCACAGTTAAAGGTACTGACTTACATCCCCAGAGTCAGGCCTCACGTAGCTGAAACACCTCCTGGCATGATACATTGGTCAAACATGCAACTGCTGAAGGGCTGGGTGAAGCACACGAGACCAGTTCCTACAGTGGTTTGCAGCCAGCAGAGGACACCAGCCCAATCCTGCTGCTGATGGGGATTCCCCTTGCAGGGCTATCTTCCCCTTCCTAATGACTAATCCTGGGCTGACCTCTGGGTGCTCTAGGAGTCCCTTTCTATTCTTCCCAGTTCACACAGGGAGAGACTGAATGGACTAACCCAGCTATCTGCCCCAGGCCATGACACCAAGCAAGAGGTGATGCAGGAAGGGATTGCCTCAGACACCAAACTGAAACGTGAATCCCATAGTGCCAGGGAGAAAGGACAGATGTGGTTTGATATCCACAGCAGAAAGCATCCTGTTACCAGCCCAGCCACGGATCCGAGAGCTCTTAGCCCCAGCCTGGATTTTCCTGGTTTTTATTGGAGGTTCCTGGGTGGATCCTCTCATCCTGTCCAAGACTGGTGCTATTTCAGCATGTAATGTCACCTACCTGCATCACTCAGCCACTTCTCCAGCAGGGGTTTGAGCTTGCACATATTCTTAAAACTCAGGTTGAGGGCCTCGAAGCGGGAAATGGTGGTCTGGCTGAAATCATTACCATAGAGCTTCCCCATGGCAAGTCCAACATCACCCTGCCAGAGAAGATCCAAATCACAACATGAGCTCAGAAAAAAACCCTCACAGCTTCCTGCTGTCAGACCGCCTTTCAGGTTGCTTCCAGCCTTGTTTCCATGTCCTACCTTCCACACCCCTGAGCTTTTGTCCACTGGAAAAGGTGTAGATAATGAGCTCATGGTAACAAAATATTAGGAAGGCTTTGTCTCTTCATGTGTTTGGAAGGGGATGCTCCAAAGAAAGCCAGGCTGTATCTAATCCAGCCCTTCCTCCATCCATGCCTCTGCCACCAACTCCCCCAATTCCAACATCTCCACATCATGTTCCCATTGGTGAGGCCGCTCACCTGTGTGAACCCCAGTTTGATTCGCCTTTGTTTGAAAGTCTTAGCAAACTTTTCCAGCTCCTCCAGGTCACTGGGTTCCTCAGATGCTCCTGATGGAGTTAGGTGCTTTGCCACTTGCAAGTGCTGGGTTACGTCCAGGTGGGGTTCAACCGATGAGCCAGGGAGTCCAGAACGGCCCACAGCCTGTGAAAACACCAAAAAAACACATGTTAAGTCACAACAGTAGCAAAGTACACATTTTTTTCTGCTGTTTGCCCTTAGCAAGCAGCACTTTTTGCAGATGGGTGCTTCTCAGGGTGGGACTGTGTGTTGAGACAAGTTACCTGTGATGCCAGGCTGGGTCCTGGCTGGGAGAGGAGAAGGCTGCCCTGTTGCTGAGGGAAGGAGAGGAGGTTTGGCTGCAAAGCTGAGGAGAGAAAGAGAGATGCATGTGATCAGACCAGCTCCTTCACCAGCACCTCAACAGCTGAACATCACTCTGCACAGGGAAGGTTCTGAAGGGAAAACAGCAGCTCTGGTTCAAAATATGAGAATTTCAGCCATTACAAATGCAGATGTCTCTGAGCTGAATTGTGAGAAAGGAAAGGTTCATTCCACGGGTTTTCTTAGGCTGGAAGGAGTTGTTAAAATAATGATACAAGTAAAATATCTCATCCACTGATCCCTGCATGTAGCTCGTTAACCCAAGGCAAAACTAGGGGACAGACATCTAACTTTGGTTTTAGATGCCAAGCAGCAGAGAATTTACTACATCCTTAGTGGTGTTCCCTCCCAGTGCTTAATCACTGTAGCTGTTAAAAAACACTTGCATCTTATTCCCAATAGAAGTTTTCTAACTCCAAGTTTCAGGCACTTGATCTTGTTAAAAAAATCCTGATCCTACAATAAATCACACGAGCCTGCCCACTCTGCTTTTTACTATACATTTCATTTTGAAGTGTCATTTTTGAAGCCATCTGACCCTTTCTTTTCTACCCTACTGCATTACAAATAAATTGAATTTCTTTTGGAATATATAAACTGACACAAAATGATGAAAGGAATAAAGAAGGGAAATCTATAAAACTAACAAAAACTTGTATTTATGGAGTCTGTGTAATTGTTTACTTGACAAACTGCCAAGCTCAAGCCTGTATCTCTTACAGAGAACGTCCTAAAGGATTAAGAGGTGACAGAAGCAGTGTAGTTCCCTAGAAATTTACTTAGGTTCTTCAAGTCTGTTGTGGGTGAAGTCTATAGAATTTAGTAAGGATTTATAACTTTTCTTGAAACAGTCAATATATTCTATTGATTGTAACTGACAACCATAGGGAAAACTATCAAAATTTATGGACTTCTGCTAAAAAAANTTGAGTTGCTATAAAAAAAAAAAAAAAAAAAAAAAAGGAAAAAAGATAATCTCCAGAATCAATCAGTCCCCCCTCTCTCTCTCTCTTTCTGACTTTCCTTTTTTAATTTAGATCTGAATGTGCAGGATCCCATTTATTTATTTAGATTGGTGTTTCAATAAGCTTTCTCTAATGCTGGAACAACTTTGAATTTCAAATGCAGCCTGGTAATGAGGTGCACATTTTTAACAGTGAAGGTAATTAATCACTGGAATGGCTTGCCTAGGGACACGGCGGATGCTCTGTCATTTGGAGTCTTTAAAATCATGATTGAACACCTTTGCGAAAGCTAAGCTCTAGCTCAAATGAAAATTATGGACTGGATTCAGGAATCACCGGTTTGACAGCTGATGAGACCCAGCCTGTGTTTTCGAAAGATGAAGACTTCAGCAACAGCATCTTGGCTGAGAGTGTTCCCAGCATCTACCTTGCTGTTTGGTTCCACCTCTGTGGCTTATCCCCTCGTTCGAGTGTGCCAGCATTAGCTGTTTGAAGGGCTGCACAATGAATCGGACCTGGCAATTTACCTGGCTTGAAAACACCTTCAAAACACAAAAGCCAAAGAAAACACCTGTCCTCTGGTGAAGGTTAAGCTCCCAGCCAAGTCCCTGCAGCCACAAAATCAATCAACTGATGTATCCATCAGTCAGGACTCAAGAAACATTGAGGGTGTTCCCACGATGACCCGAGGGACAACTTCAGGAATATTTTGTGCATCTCTTTGGTATGAAGAACACTCCACCTGTACCTGTACCAAACAACTAATTCCACAAAACCAATCTGTGCCTTCACTTTCAGTCCCCAGTGGCTGTGCGTGCACACGGCAAAGGATCATTAAAACCTGGCAATGGTCTATTCAAATGGAAGTGGCTCTTGCACAAAAAGCTGGCTGCTGGCCAGAATGTCCCAGCTTTATCACGTCTGGAACACCACAAGGGCTCATGGCCAAACAAGTGGCCATCTGCTGGAAGGGCTATAGCTGCCAAAGGAAGACAATTAACAGAGGAAACTCTAAAAGGAACCAAATTTTGGTTTGCATCTTAACGTGTTTCCTATTATACATGAATAAAAGCAGAGAGTACACAACACGTTGTCCTGACCCTGCCATTTCAAACAAACTAAATTCTAGATTATTGATAAATATATATCAAGTAGTTTCTTTTTAACATCACTTAGCATAATTTGGCAGAGAGAAGAGCTTATATACTCAATGAGAAATAGGTTTACCACTTGCCTACAATATGGGTTTTCTTTTGGAACATATGTACCAGTGGATTCAAGCTGCAAAGATTTTAAGGCTTTAATTCTGAATATTGGTTCATACAGAGGGACCTCTGTGCTGGAATAACTCAAGAACGCGAGCAGAGGACTCAAGTACCTTTGCATCTGTCAAGTTATCTGTCAGCCTACGTTTGTCTGTCCACAGGCAGCACAGAACTTCCTCAATGGCATGCTTGTATCCCTGTCATTGGACAAATGCCACCCAAAATACCAGGGGTGAAAACAAACACAGGGATCTTCTCAAGCGTTGAGTTCAGTCCTTTCATGGAGCTGATTACACCGTGTTTCAGAAGTACTTAGACCTCCTGTCCTCTCCTGCCCCGTTGGCTTGGAGAGAGATTTGGGAACAACCACTGGCAACCCCAAACCTCTCAGCACTGACGCCCCCAGGCTGCTCCTGTTAGACCCGTTCCAGTGCCAGCATTGTCCTTCCATCGGGGCAGCTCAGTTCCTTCTCTGGATTCACTCTCCCACCAAGGTATTAGAGAGGTCAACTCAACCTCTCCTCAGTTTTCTGGAAGAAACGGAGGTTCCTAACCCGGCGAGGTTGGGAGCCCAGGCAGGCTCCTGGCAGCTCCCAGGGAGCAGGTTCCTGGCTCTTCTGCTGAAAGCCAAGCAGATGCTACCCCAAATTTCGGAGGTGGGATCCCCACCAAGCCTGCAAAGGCTGGCCCCAAGGTGGCACTCTTGGCGCACACAAGCCACAGGAGCATCTCCAGGACTGGACTTTTCCAGGAGTAACCTCTGGGATCATCCCAACTGTGGGAACCAGCACAGGGGGAAGAGCAGGGGGAAATGCAGCTGCTGACACACACAGCAGGGGAACAGACACCATCGTGCTGGGGAAACGTAACAGATCTGACTAAAAGCAGCAGACATGAGAAGGCAGTTTTTTTCTAGATATGTATCTGCTTATAACAGTGCCCCTTTTCAGCCTTTATTGCTCTTACCTTGTTGTCCAGCCTGAGACTGAGACAGAAGAAACTGGGGAACCGACTGCATATGACCAGGAAGCAATACCAGCTGCTGCAGGGTGTGAAGAGAGCTCATATCCTATGGGGAAAAAGCAAAGGGAACAACACAACTCAGAGGTGTCTGCTTTTCACACAGTGTCACCTCTTCTATAAAGCTTCCCTGCCCTTTTATACTGTCCTTGACCCAATTCACACTTTTCATTTAACTGCCAGCACGCCACATTTGTGTAATTCATTCACAGGAGAGCTACAGATCCAAAGGTGCTCCAGAAGGATCAGAAGTTTTCAGCTCTATCAGAATAATTCTGTGCACATTCAGACAACTGTGTACTTTTATCTGAAAAGGTCAATTCTTAAATAATCATGTTTTCAAGGCACTGACCAATCAAAACCTGGTTGTGAGAAGGAACAGTGAAATCTCTTGGATTTCAGTGTCTTCCAGCTACTGTGTTTTCAGAGAGTCAGCTCCCTAAAATTACACAGGAATGTACAGCTGACTGTCCCATCTCATGAACACCAAGCACCTACTTTCCACAGAAGGCTGTTTTCCCAGCCAGCCATGTGCTGACTTGGGAAAGAAGCAATGCCCAGCAGTGCCTGATGCTCTGCACCAACAGTGAATGCATTGCACAGTGACCAGATCCGAAAATGTTTCCTGTCGATGCCAGGAATTCCCCACCCCGCACTGAGTGGAGCAGGCAAGAGGTGCCAAGAGATGAGGATTACATCCCAGTGCTCTTTCACATTTCTGGGGTCCCAGTGCCAGGTCTGGTGTAGGGATTAGGGGATAAGAGTCTGCATTTGTTTGGGATGGACAAACATAGTCAAAAAAGGCCCAAGACCAACTCTTTTTAGAGATACCTTTTAAAAGAAGTTCATTACTCAATAAGATGAGCTCTTTGAGCTTCTCAAGAACTGTTTGGAAGCCGTGGGGAACTTGAACAGTCCCTGAATTGTGTAAGGGATCTGAATACCCCATGAAAGAATGAGGGAAGAGATTACTGAGCAGCTGCGTGGCCTTCTGGCACCTAACTCCCACTAGCATTTAACAAGAGTTAAGTGCTAAACTCTGATTTTTTTACCCTAGGAAAAAAAAAGAAAACCCTCAAGGAATTAATTTCTTCTCTTGTGTAAATCAATTGGAACCAACACATTCAAGGATGACTACGCTGGTTCAGTTCAAGAGTCAATCTAGCCTCGGACGCTATCTCCAACAACGGCATTACCCAGATATTCATGAAGGAGGAAGACCAGGGCAAGCACATCTAATGCTTCCCCTTGGTGTTGTCTCACTTTCCGATTATTTTCAGTTCAAGGGATTTCCTGAGCATGGTGTGGTTTGCCTACTTAATAAACCCTCAAAGGAAATCTCTTCCAAGTATGTGTCCAGTCTGCCTTTGAACACATGTAATGCTTTCTGCAGAAAAAAAAAAGCAGCTGAGAAGGAAGCTGACTTTTGCCAACACAAGTTCATTTTTTCAACGTGGTGTCCATCATACCCTCAAGTCAAGTCTCCTTTTGCCACTGCCAAAAGGCATGTGTAGTCTGGCAAGTGTGTCAAACCTCGGCTCCAGAGGTTCACTAACCAGTGCCATTTCAGCTTTCCGGATCCCTGAAGGTGCAAAGTCACTTACCCCCGCGATTTGGCTTCCAGGCATCATTGATGATCCCTGCACAAGGTGACCTGACCTAGGGGGGATTGCAGATTGCAAGGAGTCGCTGAGGTCTTCGGTTTTAATCTGAAAAAGAGCAAAGTGGTTGTAGCATCAGGGAGCAGAGACAAGGGAATGGAGGAGGTGTGGGGAGGCTAGGAGTCTGAGAGGCTGGAAGGGTTCAGAAAGGGGCTACTTTCAAAAAAGTAAGAGGTCAGGACTCACTGCTTCCATCCCAGGCTTTGCAGAAAGGTGTGGGGTCGTTCCCCATTCCTGCTCTCCTGTTTATAACAGGAACACAATTTTCCTACTCTGCAAAGCCAAGGGAAGGCTTGCAGAAAACACACTAATGAAAACACTTGAGGAAGAAACAGAGTTGCAGCGACTTAGCAGGGTTTGGAGCACACCAGTGCATTCCTCAGTCAAAACACAAGACATTTTGTGGAGTTATAACGAAGACTAGAAGCGATTCTCCTTCATAGATCACGACTTACAACCCATTGGTGGGGATAGCTATAGATAGCTTCTTATTTTGTTCTGCAGGTGGCAGAAAATGGTACAAGGAGATGGGAAAAGAAAGGTCATGAAGCAAAACACGGCAAAAAAGCAATGTAATCTTCCAGACTTGAAAATGCAGCACCTCAGGCACCAAACACATTTGCTCAGCTTGTACCAGAAAGCAACAAGAAATTGTACTGGTCTGGCAAGGAAAAATCTGCTTTCTTATCTGCAACAAGCTGCGGAAAAAGAACTAGAAAACTTCACAAGTGTCAGCCCTTTCACCAGTGATCATTTTGACCTACTTTAATGTCCAAGAAAGACTTTTGTCTATTAAAAAAAAAGATATATTTTGATTTCTGAGTCTGCATTCTTAAGAGAATCATTTACCCAGGAACTAGAACCAAATGGTTGTGTCTGAGTTTATTCCATAGTTAATTTCTAACGTTGCTACTACATTAAAAATAAACAAAAAATGGTTACATCACTTTGTACTGGCTGAAATCCTTCAGATCCTTCAGTAAGGCTGACTGGGACGGGAGAGAGGGGAGCTTGATTGGGGCACTTTTAGAAGTTTTTAGGTTAATTCCTGAAAGCTGTCTGAGGAGTGGCCACATGCAGATGCCATGCACAGGAGACAGAAAAGTCCTAGGAGCTTTTATAACATTTTTTCTCTAAGAAAAGATCCAAGCAAACAGTTTCTAAACTTAGGATGAAGACACTCACAAGCACACGAATGCCTGGAACAAGGCTCACATTGTGAGTCCCATTCCTCATCTAAGCCTTTCCAGTGTAAGAAGAAGTTCCAGTTTCCACGAACTGGAAAAACCAGGAGGACACCAGAAAGGACAGGTCTTGAAAACCCTGTCCACAGGCCCAGCATTTCACTTTTCTCCTAGGGCTGAACCTCGCCATCTCCTACCAAATTACTCCCAAGCCCACCATCCTCCAGAAGGGCCACCAGCAGGGTCACCTTGGCCGGGGTTGTGCAGCGGGGCCTTTAGGTCATACAACCTCCTGCCAGCAGAGGGGGACAAGAAATCCAGCTTTTAAACCCAGCGGCCCAAGCGAACATTTTCTGGTTGAGGAAGGTTTTTGCTTCAGTTTGACTAGCACAAACAAATAGACGAATATCCACAGGAGGGAAGGAGAAAGCGCGATCGCAAGAGGCTCTCGGCTGCGGAGCAGGTACTACGCAGAGGGGAGAGAATTACAACACCTCCTCTCATTACAACCGTAGCTCTGGACACTGCCGAAACTAGTTTTGCAATAACACTAGCTCCTTGCAACAAGAGTTATACGTGCTATCAATTCCAGTTCGTTCCTACCTTTCAAGTTGGCATGACTATCCCTCTTAGTCCGGTGAAAAAAAAAATAAATCAGGTTAAAAGATCTTGATCGCTATCGATGCGGATAGCGCCTAAGTTACCAAGGTTAGGGAAAAGGCTCAGGAGGATACACCGTTACCCCCGAGCCATCCAGTCATTGCAGGCAAACGCTTTTATGCACGCTTTCTTTCAGAGGGTGCATCGAAAAAAAAGCCGTCATCCAAGCCAAAAAAGTAAAAATAAATTAAAAAAATAAATAAGTTATGCCTGCTTGGGGTTCATCGCGTCTGCCGCACGCAACGCAGTCGTCCAAGTCTGAACAGTCCCAAAAAGAAAAGTTATCCACGTCTTAGAGAACAAGGCATTTGATCCCGCCTAAGTTACGATCCCAATAGGAGTGTTGAAGAAGCACAAGCCATTTCCAAACTGAAATCAATTTTTACAGCTGCCAAGCGGAATGATTTGGAAGCTTTCCAGGGCGAAAGGGGTGTGTAGCTGCATCCCGGCATCGCACAATATGAGAACGGGAGGTGGGTTTGGCAAAGGACCGGTTCCCGATTTAAAAACAACAACATCTCCCACTGCTCCTTCCCCCGTCCCTGGAATTCTCTGGCTCCCTCCTGCGCAGTGGGCGGGAACCTGGGTGTTCTTGACAAATCCTTCTCCCCTGCACCTACTTTCATTGGGTTTAGGCTCAAATTTACCTCTCCCTCCTCTTTCTCTCCCCAACAGGCCTGCAGCTGGCTAATTGTTCATTAGCAAGAGTTCGGGGCATATCCAAAACTTTTGGGATGGTTTATGCAAATCCTGCACCTTCATTTTTTCCCTGGCTAAACCGGCAGTATCACCAACTGTACATTAAAAAAACCCAAACCCAAAACCCCAAAAAACCACACACATTGTGGGCGAGGCCACTCAATATCATGAGACTCCCTTAAAATAATGTAAATTTCAAATTAATAAAACTAGGGGAGGAGTTGCCTTCTCCTTTCCCAGTGGATCTGCCTCGTATTTGCAGGCATTTTCTACAAATACAACAAAAGTTTTCTTTAAGAAACCGAAAGAGTTTGGAATGATGACAGAATCACCTCACGTAGGTTTTGATGCTAAAACATTCCAAATGAGAGACAGTGATTTAGTTAAAACCAGGTCCAAGTCCCATTGTGGTTCTTCAGGACCCTGGTTTTACAGGACGATCGGGGAAATGGGCAATGAGAAGTCATGGAGAGCAAACCAAGGTTTCTTAGGTTTCTTCCTGTTGAATTCAATGTGTGGAAAACAACGCTTATCTAAGGGAAAATGAAGTTGTGAGAGAGAGGGACCAAGCGATGCGCTGCAGACGCATCCAGCTCACTGGTAGGGAGAGGTGCGAAGCCTGGGCTGGAAGCTGCAAATCTACGGGCACCTTCTTCCTCTTGGGCTGGAGGGAAGGCTCTGGGCAGGGCTGGGAGCAGCTCCCGGCTCTTCCCGAGGAGGTAACGGCAGATGGCGGCACCGGTACACGGAGCTACCTCGGGCTTCTGCGGGACAGGAAAGGAATCGCACTTGCAAATCTCAAGTGGATGTTTTCACAGCCTTAAAATAGGGTCAGCTGCCCCCAAGCAATGGGAGTGAAAAACACAGGAAGGGTGACTGGATGGAAAGAGAGCCCTTTCCTGAGTTGGCTAGCGCCTCTGCAGGGCCTGGCCAAGGATGGGTTGTTTCTTACCTATCTCTGGCCTAAAAACAAAAACAAAAAGCAAAACAAACTAAGAAACATATTGAGGGCGATGGAAAATGATCAAAGCGCTTCAGCTTGCTTGCGTAACCGATTTGTGGAAGGTGTTTCATAAACATTTCATAAGAAGGAGAATTATGAAGAAAACATCTCCCAACCTGCCTGCAATTACTGCACAAACTCTTCCTTACCAGTAGGAAGAAGGGGAGAGGAAAAAAAAAGTACATCTGTTTTGTAACTGATCTGTGAACTTTTGGCAAACATTTGGCTCATGAAAAACATCCTGCAGACATATTGCAAAGCTGTGAAAAGCCAGCCTTAGATGAGGAAGTTGGAAAGATTCACCTTAGCAGCTCTGATTTCACTGTGTGGAAGGCCATACCCTCCTGACAGACAGACAGACAGACTGACCGGCCCACATTTGATTCAACGGTTGGATCCCGTTGGTTGGGCAGGATTCTGGCCACAGCCTTCGCCATGTAAACCATGTTTAGGGTCACTGCTCACTGGAAATCTGGGTTGCTCCTCCTCCTCTATTAGGCACCAGAGCCTTGAATGCAGCCCCCAAGCCCACCTCCTTTTCATGAGAGCTTCTGGTGTAACATCAGCACTTCTCTGCCATCCTCTGCAAAGGTGGGACCCACCAACTGATTGAGCACCCAGAGCCTCCCATGCTCTCCTCAGATCTAGATAAGAGCTCCCCATACCCTGCCAGAGAGAGGCCGTTAAAGCCCTGCCAGCCTTCTCCAGCACCACTTAAGAGGCAGGATCCGTTGGGGTTCTTGTAAGATAGAAGACAATCTTTTTTTTGTTGTGTAGTTACTATTAAGACAGCAGCCTCTTTGAAACAGGTATTTATCTGCCTTCGTATCTGGCTTATCTCAGAGTCAGCAGCTCACAACTGTTTCAGAGTTTGACTTACCCACATCGCTCCCTGCCCCACTGCAGAGCATCGGGGCTATTGCACTGGCTAAAAGAGGATCAGGTGCACACAGGCTTAAAAGAGGGTCTGAACAAACTGACCCTCACAGAAAATGAACAGCACAGCTCTTCCAGGGCTGGATTGCTCCAAACCTACTATTCAATAAAACAGCACTGTCTGAAGCTGCCCTAAAGTGATTTACCTGAAGTCAAGGGAGGAAATTTTGTGACAGAAATAGATGTCAAAACTGGATCCAAGGCTATTGCAGTCAACTAATCATTCCCACCTTTCAGTGGTGTAAGTGTGCTTCTCTGTGAATTACCTGCACACGTGGGCACCATAAAATAAAAAACACAGTAATAATAAATTATAGCAATAATAATAATGGGCTTGCAATTACTATTTCCACATGTACTATCCTGCACATACGGCAAGGCTTAACAGACACCCAGGAAGAAAGCAGAAAACCCGTATGTCAATGCAATGATAGCCACCCTATAACATTTGATATCCTTGCACACTGAAGGGTGGGATTTTTCAGAAGCTGTCAGCTTCACAAAAGGGGAGTTAATCCCATGCCAAATGCCTAACAGACAATATCCTATAACTCAATAATGACAACACACTGAAAAATTAAAATGTAATCCCTAACCTCAATACACCTGCATCACAGCTATATGAGGCCTTTGAGTTTATTAATTGAGGACTGATCTGATATGCTTTATCCCCTGAGATTCAGCTCGGGATGTTAATAGTTGTGCCTTAGCTGTAGTTAAAGGCAGGGTGGGAAATCAGAACTTTAAGGGTAACCAAGCTACGTGCTTCACAAAAGAAAACAAACGGAACCACACTCAGCTTTGCATTCACTGCCCTTCCGATACAGCATTTCTGTAGCACTTTTGCTTTTAAACAGAGAACAGGAGAAACAAAGATGTCATCTCTCTGTGCTGCACAATAAACCTCAAAAAGACCACGTGTAGCACAGCTGGCTTATAAAGCAGGCACTGGGCAAGGGAGTGGAGAACCAAAATCAGAGGTGGGAAGAGGTACGAATGGCCATGCTCACATCATCACCTACTTGGGTAAGACACGTCCTGACGAAGGGCTGCTCCCTGCTTTAGAGACCGCAGCTCTGCAGGAGCCTCAGGAGCACAGAGGCTGGCTGGTGCTCTCCTGTGGTAATCCTTGTTCAGGGGGCAGAGCTGGCAAAAACATACTAAGAAGCAATTTACAGCATCTTCACTCTAACTGTCGGTACTCAAGCACGTGGTACCTTCTCTGCCAAGGCCAGTGGACATGCCGAATTGGAGGTATTTAAAACAAGGGGAGGGAAAGATGCCATTTTCTTGGTCAGAATGGTGAGAACCTCCAAACAAAGCATAGAAAACAATTTTACCACAATTAAGGCTGTGATTTTTCTCATGTCTCCATTCCAGGATTTTCCCTGCCTCCTCTTCTCTAGCCATCCTCAGCCCAGAGGTCCTGCCCTTCTGCCCCAGCCTTCCCATGCATTACAGCACTGTTCCCTGCATCTCTCAATTTCACTTGCCCAACTTCCAAAGCTCTCCAGAACTCCACCTCTGCCTACACCTTGGTGCTTATCTTCTCTGCTCCCACCCTGGGCTGCATCCCTGCCCCTTTCCTTATCAATCCGATTTCACACACACCGGGCTTCATGGCTTCTCCCATGCCCTCTTGCATGCTCACACAGGTTCTCTGGAGCTTAATCACGTTCCTGTTGAAGTCAGCAGCAAAGTTGCCTTATTGGGCTTTTCTGGGGCCAGAACCAGACCCTGAACCATTCTCCAAATTCTCCACATGCAATTATTTTCCCTTTCCATGGATCCCTCATCCAGGGGAGCAGACTGTGATTCTTCCTTATTCTCTGTGCCCTCTGGCTGTGAACCAGCCACAAACCAGCTAAATTCCTGGCACTGCCTCCCTGCTGTCCAGTACCCGTGTTCCTGGATCAGTCATCTACCAGGAGGGCAGAGCAGTGCCCATCTAGTGAGCTGTGGCACAGGTAGCCCTTGGTTGCAAGGCAGTTTCCATCACATCCTGCGTTTGAAAGGAATTAACTTGGAATCAGGCGGCTCCCGTGACTGGGGCTGGCTCCATCCCAGCTCCACAGGTGTCTCTGATTGGTTCACAGCAGTCTTGGCACCAGTTGCCGTGCCCCAGGGAACTGGGACACAAGAAGAACAGCTAGAGGGATTGCATTAAATACACACAAGTAATATAATTAAAAAAGAAAGGGAGAGTGAGAAAGATCAACTTCGCTGAAAGTATCACATAGGGAACGAAGTCTAGTGATTGAGGAGAAGAAGGAGCTCAAAGCCAGTTCTCTGCTCCCAACTTGATGGCTCTGGGCAATTTCTGTGTGTCGGAGAAGCAGAGCAAGAGTGTTTCTTGCTAGCACAAACCCAAGATCTGACTCCTCAGGGGCTGAGCAGCCCCAGTTCAGCCCACTGATTTCACATGGAGCACTAGCTGATCAGCACCTCTGGGAAGGGAGAAAGTGCACTCTGATGTCAGGCTTCCAAAATTAGAGGCCTTGCTTGAAACCCCATCGCCTTCACCTTTTTATGCTATGACTTGCCCTTCTGCAAAATGGGTGTTGGGCCCCACCCTTGCTGGGTGGTGCAGGCTTTTGATTGAATTCTTGGAGCTCACCAGATGAAAGGCCTTCAAGAATTCGGAGTCCTCTCCTTATTACCGATGAGCCATTCTCTAGTAGGCAGAAGAGTCATATCCATGCACAGTAGTTCGTGCAACTCACCGCTTAAAAAGGTGCCGGGCAACCTAAATAGTGGTTTGACAGTGACAACCATGCCTTGAGCTTAGTTTCTATTGTGAAAATAGTTGTGTCCCTTTAGACAGGTCCATGAAACTAAGGCTTGTCCCCTGCAAGCCTAGAAAATATTTCCCAGTGGATGATAAGAGCCCAGGTGGAGCAGGGAATTTACACGAAAAGAAGACTTATCTGTCTGTCTCTCATCTCTAAAACAGCTTTGAAACAGCTGCACAAGATATATTGCCAGTGGACTAAGGCAACAAGCGTAGGAAATGCCTTATAAATATAGGTTGCTCTTTAGAAGCCTGGAGCAGAAAAGCAGGAGTTTGTGGATGGAGTGCAGCTGGATCTTAAGGGACAGATACAATCCAGCCAACCCTGAAGTGATGCCGAGTTGTTGTCTACTGTTATCGGCTAACATCAAATTAATTCAGTGGTTTCAGTCCACCTCTTGAGAAAAAATTTCAAAAGGCCAAATCCGTCCTCCTGCTTCCATTCTCCTTTCCCTCATAAGCTTCCCCAGAGACTCACTGACCTGTTTTGGAGTTCATTCCCAGCAATCTCCTCTGAGGGCCTCTGCAAGGCGCCAGAACAAAACTAGCTTGAAGAAGGGCTTCCTCTACATATCTGTCCTAAGCAAAACAGTGCCATATATAGAAACAGAGGACTTTCCCTCAAGCCAGGGCTTTCTCTGATGCTTTCCCAAAGGGCTGCATTTCAATGAGGAACCAGCACACATACAAATTTATGCAATCAGCCTATCCCTAGGACAGAGCAAGGCAACTTCAAAAGGGAAAGGCCAAGGTAGTGTTCAGCTTAGATCCAGAGTCAGTCAAGGCAGATACGGACAGCCAGGCTGATTTCCAGTTAGTGAAGGCTCAAGAGATGAAAAGCAGATGCAAGACTTAGGCAGATACCCTGGGGCAATGCGGAGAAGAAGAGAGAGTGAAATCTGAATTGATCCCCAGAGGGGAGAAGGAAGGAGGATGTGAACCTCCCCTTGAGAGGAGGGCAAAGCAGGACTGGGATGGAAATCTGGAGGGCAGACTGAAACCTGAACTACCCACAGGGAAAAGCCAAGCAGGAACAGAAATGACATATAGGGAACACATGAGATTAGGGGGAGGTGGGAACACAAAGTGGAATGAAAAACTGAGAGAGATCCCTGCGGGAAGGGAAGCCCTGATTGAGCAAAATTAAATCTGCAGAGAGTTTTGCATCCCAGATATTAATAACAAACTACCTAGCAAGTCGGGCCCTTCTTTCCACCTTCAAAAGGATGGAGGGGAGGAAGAACTTGTCTGTGGTTGAGCACAAGACTATGAATCAGAGAATCGGAGTCCGTATCCCAGCACTGCCAGGGAGCAGGTCCCTGGATTACAATACGCCTCAATGTCCACAGGCAACTGCCCTATAAAGCATCCACTGATTTCAACTGCAATCACGATGCTCAGCATCTTTGGGAAAAGCCAGGTAGTCAGTCTGCCTCTGCCTCATCTCTAAGAGCTAAACACCTCCCTACCTTCTGGAGGCACTGGGATGCTAAATTCATTAGCAAAGTACCTTCAGACATGTGGGTGGAAATTACCAAACAAGGTCAGAATGTTATTAATGGCACTGAAAAAGAGCCACCAGTGATTTTAGATCTCAGATGCAGTTTGCCCACTCTAATTTCTCGTTTAATGCATCTATGGGACATCAACTGTGAAGACCTGAGACCTCAAAACAACTGCTGAAAACCCCACATAAACCTCAAAAATTACAAGTGGCCTTAGACAATGACTGTGTCAGATAGGAACAGGGCAGGGAGATCTAACACGAGGAGGTCCTGAGGATCAGGAAGCCCTTTGGTAGTGCTTGCAGAGAAGCAGGGCAATAACTCACAGGATCCTTTGCTGGGTTTTGGAAGGGAGGAAATCTTCAACAGGTCCAGTCCCTCATTATTGCAGTATATTAGCAGACACACTCAATTGACGGAAAAAAAAATCTACTCAGGTCCTACTGACTGGGAATCTTAAGCAGTTCAAATTATTTGATGCTGATGGATAACTGGAAGACAGGAATTTTGAAATCTGTCCCTTACAGTCATGTGCAACAGTCAAAACAACCTGATGTGCAAATGTAAGCATTCAGCTAATGTGCATATGAAATACTGGGTCACTTGAATTGCGTTTCTTATTTCCTTGTTTTGTTCTGGATGCTTCCATTTGTGTTCTGAAAAATCCATCCTGCCCCATCTCCAAGCTACCTCCTTTTCCCAGGTAAATCCATCCCAAGATCCTCTTTCTAGGAAGCCTGTTGGAAATAGGTATATATCCTTATTACAGTTGGTATAAACTAAAGAAAATAAAGTAATAGGAATAAAGAACCAACAGGAAAACTCAAGCTGTGCTGAGCCCTGGGCTGCTCACTAGTGCCTGCTTGTCTGCCTGAAATATTGCAGAGTCTCACGGCAGGATCACCTTTACATTGATACAAATATCAAACCTGTCATTACCATTAAACAAATGACAGCCTGTCTGCAAGGGTTAGCCTTTTGCTGGAATGAAACTGCATGGCATATTTGGATACAGAGCACATGCAGATCCTGCTAAGCCTTTCCTGCGCTGGTAACACATAACCTTCCAGCTTTGATTCAAGAGAGACACATTCTCTCCCAGCAATGGAGTGCAGCGTAGTGCTTGAGAGCATAAAGGGGCTTGGAGAGGACCTCTCATTCCCTCCTCTGGAAGAGATCTGAGCCTTTGTTCCTCCCTGGCACTCAGAAACTGCATTGCTGCAAGGGCACGATCCTACACATCACTTTTTTGATGGAGAAGAAATCAGTGATTCAGCGTCTGTGTATTTTCCTTCTCCAGCTGTGGATCAATGCACGTGGGCTACAACGCTCACACAAGCCCTGTCATCTCCCAAAATCATCAGCCCCAGCTCCGCGTGTGTATTCCAGAAGGCAATTTTAATTTCAGGGATTAACTCCAGACAAAGGGTGAATTACCTGGTTCTCCAGAACAGCTCCTTTCAGAGCCATCTACGAAAACAAACAGTGTAATATTTCCTTAAAGGCTGAAGGGGAAATAAACCAGACAAGACCTGGTAAGACCACAGCAGCATCACCTGGTGAGGATCACCGCATGACGGCAAGGGAAAGTTCCCGTTTCAACCCTTTCAGTCAGATCTTTTCCTGGTCCCACTCGATGCCCTTTCGTGGCAAGGCTCTGGAGCCGTGTTTGCTGAGTTACTCAGTTCTGTCCCTGACACACTCTGGACACGATCCTAAACCATCAAGAAGCAGATGTCCCTGCCCAGGTTGCCAGCACCGAAGGTGAAAGTTTATTACTGTCTCTTTGCATTTCCCTTGATATAAACAGGAAACAACCAGCATTAGACTCACTAAATAAAAAGCCAAACCAGATAGGCAAGGCAGAAGATGCTTCTTTTTCCATACACACCCTTTTCCCTCTCATTCACATACAAATTACTGTTGCATCCAGGTGGGAGGAGAGTTTGAAGAGGGGAGGGGGGGAAGAAATGTTTGCCAAATAGGTTGAGGGATCAGAAGGCAGCTTTCTCATAAAGCGCTGGGCTGACCCACAAACTGCAAGAAAACCTCAAACTCCACAGGAGTTTCCCTCCTCCCCATTTTCAGGGTGAGAGCAGCCGCAGCAGGGAATTGGTAGGCAAGTAAGGGGTCTAACCAGGTCACTCCACCCTTCTCTTCCCGCCTGGAGCATAACATGGGAGGGAAACAGACCTGAAATGTAGGCCATCTACAAAGACTGGGGGAGAGGCTTAAATAATATGAGATTTATGATCTTCAAAGTGATTAGCGCCCAGCACTCCAAATAAAGTCAAAGAGAGCTCAGCAGCTCTTGCATTCGGTTTGGAGTTGGGTTTCAAACCGTGCTTCTCTGGCTTCAGTTTGAAAACTTGAATTGCAAGGTAACAAAAAAAAGCAAGCCACCCAAAACCAACCTCAAACCCCAAACCAAAATTAAAAAACCCACCAACCTCCACCCCTAATGAAAGAGCTCAGCACCTGATTTTACATGAAAACACTTTGATATTTCCATATCTCCCTTCTTCCTTTTTCTCATCATTTGAAATCTATTTGCTGAATTGAAGATGAATTCAGCAGCTGCTGAGGTCAACCTGAAACGTGAGCGTACAACCCGTGCGCATTTGGGCTCGCGTTCATTTAAAATATTAATAGCAATAGTGGCCCAAGTCTACACAGGGCTGTGAGAGAGCCAAGAGAGGGAGACAAAGAGCCGCTTCCACACACCTGTGTCCACTCACATGGACTGCCACAACCCCATCCCTCACATCCCCAAAAACCCCTGCTGCCGACACCATCTATGTTCTACGGAATCCAACCAGAATAAAAAAAAAAAAGAAAAAAAAATCAGTTTGTTCACAGGCTTTTGCTTTTTAAACATTGATAACTCCTCAGTTAGGATTGCTACTCAGTTACACAGACCTGCTGGCCCAAATAGGAGGGATTTTGAGGTACCCCTTTGGTGAAAGGGAAAAACCGAAAGTGGGAAGCGAATGCTACAAAAGACGGTCATAAAACTGCAGTCTCTTTTTGGGAGGAGGAGGTTTCTGTCAAGCACACTCTGGCCTGAACCCTACTGACTGCAAGGCTGTCTGCTCACACAGCTTTACCAGCACCCACTCATTCGGGGGCGTGCAGGGGACTAGGACCTTATTGATTGTGGGTCAGATCATCAGTGGGTGTAAATCAGCACAGCTTCACCACAGTCAATAACGTTTCCTTGATTAACCTCAGCACAGCTTCCAGTTCTAACATCTTTGTGGTGTTGCCATAGGAAAAGTTTGCAACATGTAATGATCTTGTACTTTCATAGCTTATTTCTATCTTGAGGGAATTTTCTTTTATCGCTAGTTATAAGCAGATTGGATTTTTCTCTTGGCGTGGAGAAAGCCTGTGCTTTGGGCTCTGCGCTCCACAGAGCTGGAGACACAAAACTTTTTGTTTTCAGCTGGGTATTCCAAAAACCTGGAAGATGGCTGAGCGTGTTAAGACACCTTTGATAGGAAGTTACGACCCACCCAAAACCAGAGCAGCCAAACCAAACAAACAAACAGCAGCTTGCTGACATCTGTCAGACGAGAGCCACCAAGGCAAGCCTGAAGGACAGAAAAATGGGAGAGAGCAGCTTCAGCTGCCCATCTGCTGCCGTTCGAGGATGGCAACCCTTGAACTTGGGGAATGTGCAGCTGGAAGCAGGCAGGCTTCTGTACTGTTAAGAGTGCCAGCATCTGCTTCAAACGCTTCAAAACTGCCCGTGGAGTTCCAGCCCTGTCCGCTTTCCTCGCTCCAGGTCCCCGGCCACCCCCTGGAGCCCTGCAGCCACCCAGGGGGTTAGCTCTCTAGACTCCCTCCTCTTCTTCACAAGGTCTGAGTCCAGCTCCACTGCTGGCTGTGGCCGCAGGAGTCCTTAGCTCTGGACTCAGAGAACATCTTCTCACATGTCTGCACAGATTCAACATCTACACGCTCCAGAGGGCTGTCACCTTTCTGATGTGAGATTTGGGGATTTCTCAGAGCCACATCTGAAAATCTCCAGGCACTCAGTGAGACAGGGGTTACTTTCAGCTGCATGAGGATAACAGCAAACACAGCCAAGACCACAGTCCCTCACGCATTCACTTGCAGTTAGGGCCTGCTTGCCCTGCAAGAAGCACTTGCTTTTATCTGCTGTCCCTTTCCCCTCATCTCACAAAGAAGAGTCTGCCACTGTAGGCAGGCCTGGTCTTGACCTGCGTCCTCCAAGACCTCAAACCACCTCATCTTCAGTCCCTGCTGATGCTCCTGTGAGTCAGTGCCCCGCTCCTAGCCCTGTACACTGCAGTGCTTTCAGTGCCAGTGTCACGGGCAGCTGAAATGTGTGGGGCTTTGGGGCAGGCTTTGCACATTTGCCAGTGTAACCAAGGTCCCTTTTGTTTCCAAATGACAAGGGAAAAGAATTAAAAAGCCAGAAAAAGCCTCAAGCAAATGGTGATTTAAAGAAGCTCTATAATTAACTGAACTTCTATGAAATAGGAAGGCCTGGAAACCAAAAGTTTAATCTATCATTCTATCCCACAAGGGGAACTGGGAAGAACTTATGTGGTCTGTCTAATGGTAGCTTCTGACCTAACAGTTTTTTATCTCTTAGCAGCCTGGGACTCAGCAAGATGAGCAATTAAAAAACAGTAATTCAAGAAAGCAGGAGAATACCTGGTAACCCAGGGAATGTCTTACCTGCCTGTTAAAGTCCAGCCCATTTTGTTCATTCCCTACAATGAAACAAACAGAAAGAAATCTCAATATTAATGACAGTCAGCATTGAGGTGAACTTTCCAGAACTTGGAACACACGTAACTGAAGACACACTGCTAAGCCCAGCTCAGTTTACTGTGAGAGCAAGGAGAGGAGCGGGAAGGTGGAGTCAATCCAAACGCAGCAATGAAGGTTTGAAGGCAGTTTTTGCAATGTTCAGTGGTATCAGACTTTGTTGGAGTATAACAGAAGGGCTTCTGCCTGGGAGATACCTGGCCAAGCAGCAGGGGTGGGGGAAAGCTCACTGACTGCAAGGGAGATTCCAGCAGAGGTGAGCTGGAGGACATTACAAATCTCCAGGGAAATCCAGGACCAAGGCACTGTGCATAAAGTGATAACTAGCTGTGGGAGAGGCTAGCAAACAGGTGGCCGAGGCTGTTAACCAGGGATCTTCAGGAACCCATGTGGCACTGAGTAATTACGGGATATCTAAAGGAACAGAGGGTGCCGTGGGGTTGTGCTCAAGAGGCGTCTCCTTGATTCCAAAAGAGATTGGCAGGCGCAGGGGGAAAATCAGACAGGTTTCAGCCTGAAGGTACCGCACAGGCNCCTCCATCACACCTGCCAAATTCATCAAGAACATCACAGAGGAAAAGTTGTGCGCTGCAGAGATATGAATGCTTTAAGGGATTCCACGAAGCTTCTTTAGTTGCAAAGGCAACCCCAAGAAACCTCTTCCCTTCCCTCTGCAATCCATTCCCTAAGTCATTCTCTTCCAGTCCAACCGAGTTTGCGATAAACAGTCTTAAATTGTTCACATCCCACCGGCACAAGCCCCCGGGGCCTCCCCCTCCTTCTTCCCCCCTGCAGTATAACGTTCCCCATAAAGCATAGCCCATGCCCTGTGATCTGATCAAGCTTCAACACATCGTGTTTTTCAGTAGTTCAAGTCTCTCTTGCAAAAAAGTTGGAGAGTGGTTAGGAGAGGCTGTGCAGGCAGGAGCCCAGCTCTCCCAGCGACTTGCTTCCTTCAACCCAACGAGCCTCTACCCTGACCTCGTGTGCAGTTCTTCAGCTTGCACCACCACACACGTTATATTCCCAGGTGAATCAGCACGGCTCTTTGAGATCCTCAGGGGGAGTGTGCTCGGCACAATTATTCATAGATGCCAAAATATTTTAGAGTCGACGATAACAATTTCATGGCACCCTGTTTCTCCGCTATCTAGAAACAGCTCTGGAGATTTAATCTGCAACGTGTTAAAGGCATCGACTGTGGAAACTGAGCTGCTTTTGTTAGTCTGAGCTGTAGGTTTTCACTATCAAACAGTACCAGAGCACTGTTTCACAGCCAAACAAGCTGGTGCCCCCCACTCTGCTCTGAAATCTCCTCTATCTTCTCACCGCAACTCAACCCAGATCCAGCTCCGTGCTTCTCCCCCAGCCTGCTCTGCTTTGCTAAAGCCTTCAGCCCGACCCACTTCTCAAAGCTTTTTCTCTTCCCAGTCTTGGGTCTTTATCTCCTTTCATGTAATTCCCTGCTCTGCTGCAACCTCCAGCTTGCCACGTGCTCCTGTGCCTCTCGCTGTACCCATTCTGCTCCCTGACCACCTCTCTCCAGCTGCTCCCGCCCGAGGAATTCGTTCATTCATTGCGTTCCAGCTCTACGCCCTGAGAGCCAACAACTGCACATAAAACGATGGGAATGCTGATAGTGTTAATAGATGATCGCAATCAGTATCCACACACCTGAGCAGGACCGCGTGAGGATCTTCAAGGCCTGCAGTTTCTACCTTTGAAACCCACGGGGGGTTGATGCAATCTAAAGGCAGTAGCTGAGGGGAAGAAAGGCAAGAAGGAGAGAAGGAGGAAATAAAGTTCCCAGTTGCTAAAATAGAACAGGAAGGAAAAGGTAATCTTCTGGTTTCTTGGATACAAGAATTTTGCTCATGTTCAAATGGAGCATGTTGATGAGGCAAGATTCAAAGACCTTGAGGGAAATCCCTAGGTCCCAGCAATGACAGCTCTGAGTCACTATCATGCACCCCCAAACTTGAAACTTGAGATGCACAGCTGGAATGGAGTTTTACTCCACATCACTACCACCAGGCCCAAGTTCTCCAGCACATTCTTTCTTCCTCGTCCAAGCTTCCCACCTCTTACTTTTTCCTCCCTGCACAAGCACATGCAGCTGATAGTCTTCTACCTTTCTTTTTCACTTCTTCTCCTACAAGTCCAGGCACAGCTGCTTCTAAGTCCTACCCTTCCTTCTCTTGCACATCCCATTGAAGATCAACAGAGGTGTTCAGGAGCACCTCAGCCAGGTATTTTGTGACAGTGGAGCATGCTGCAAATATGCATGGAGATTGACATTAACTTAGTTGTATCTTGGGCGTCTAAGTCTGAGATAAGTGCCCCAGGCTGTCTTGGTAGACAGCGAGGAGAAATAGGCACCTCCAGAGGCCATTCATCTGACCTATCTTAGACGCCTATCTTAAGTTGAGAGGAATGGCCCTCTGGAGATGACTATTTCTCTTTATTGACTACAAAGGGACCCAGGGGCAACTAGTTCAGACTTAGATGTCCAATAGTGAGATATTTAAAACTGGGTGAGGTGATTTCTGCTCCCAGTGGTTATGTAAATAGGAACTGGATACACAAATCTCGTCAACTTTTCAGCAGGACCGGCGAGTGTTTGTGCACAGATCTACTTACAAACAAATCTCATCTTTTTCTATTTCAGTAAAAGCTTTTGCTGGAGTGAAATCAAAATAATTCCAGCTGCAAGCCAAGGTTTGGGTGTGATAGGGACAACAACTCTCCTCTTTCAGTTAAATCAGTAACTTTCCTACAAATATTTTTAAAACAGACTCCATTTTCTGCCAGTTTCTATCAACATCAGGACTCACACTGAAGTAGTCATTTCTCTCCTTAAAGGAGCGGGCTGTTCAAACGATGAGGATCTGCACTTAAGATACAATCTTTTCTAGCTCCAGGAGATAAAAAGAAAGAAAAGCATAGCAGATTCTCTTCTACTGTAAACTGCCAGAACTCCACTAATTTTAATGGAGCTTCACACCAGCCAACAACTTGCCTCTTGCTACACCAGCCAGACACGATGGGATCCAAAGTCTCCAGGGTCTGCTAGACACAATCCTCCCCTCCTTAAATTGCATCAAACTGGGGAAAGCCCTGGGATTTGACTGGAGTAAGATTGGTTTGAGCCCCTTGTGCTACCGTTCCTCATCAACAAGGCTTCATTCCCCTTCTGGACAGGGGGGAAAAGGCAGCGATAAGCTCATCTGGCTCCCTGCAGCACGGCAGACGAGGACTGCGCTGCTCTCCTTGGTTCACCTGGCAGCTGTTTTGCATAGCACTGGCATCAGATCTGGTGCGAGTTTGCCTGGGGAGGTTTCTCTGGGGATGGGAGCAGCAGAACAGTTCCGGACGGCTTCCCCCCCACCCGCTGCCGTTCCCCCCCGCCTGCAACACGCCGTTTGCTCTGAAAACCAAAGGCGAGTGCTCTATCAGAACCGACACGATTCCCACTGGAAGCCGCCGAGCCAGTCCAGCACTTAAGAGGATAAAAGTGCCGTTATGGGAGAAAAGTAAAATCAAGATTGCGGTGAGCCTTCATCTTCGCAAGGCAAACACATGCAGCAACTTGCAGATGTCACCTGCAGGGAGTGACAGCCGCCCGTGGCTTCTCACCCGATGACACAAACAGGGCTGCAACCAGCAGGCTAACCTTATCCCCTTTCTCACCCCACTGCACACCTAATTCACCTGGCAGTTTGATCTCAGCTGGGCAGAAAGGGACAGGGAATGAGAAGGTGATTTCAATCTTTAGCAGGTGTTGGGGAATTCCCACAGGGAATTGGTTTTCTGCTGCACGCATTTGGGAGGGAAATTCGGAACAGCTGAATGGCGATGGAGGAACAGTGCCAGGCAGACACCAGGCAGGGGATTCAGCTGCCTGGGCTTAGATGTCTAACTTTTAGGTGTCTAATTCCGAGCCAATTGCTCTAGGCTCCCTTTACAGCCAGGGAGAGGAAGCAGGCGCTTCCAGAGGGCAATTCATCTCACCCCAAGATAGACAGCAGAGAGATGAGTCACCTTCTGGAGATACCTATTTTCATCAGTGACTGTACAAGGAGCCTGGGGTGAGTAGGTCAGACCTCAGCCTCAAAGTATTGAATATCTAAAATTAAGATTAATCTCACCTATCCCGAAGATTTTAGCACTCCTGGTGATAAAGCACAATGTCATTAGAGACTGACAAAGCAGGCCAGAACGCCTTTATGTGCGTTTTCTAGAAGCTGAGAAATGTACTTGTTCACATTAGCAGATACAGCACTCAAACCTCTCACCTCAAACAACACGCCAAGTTAAAAGATTACCCAAGAGCAGGTAAGGAAAAGACTGATAACAATTACTGTAGCTATAAACAATACTTGACCCACGTGCTATAAAGGAAGGGTAATTCTCACCTGCTCTGAGAAGGATGTGGTTCTATTAAGCAAAAAAATCAGCATCAAATGCACTCCTCAGAATTTCTGTTCACTTTGGAGGCTCAAGGTAATACCAAGTCACAGACCTCACACTGCCATTCTCAGCAGTCAGAGGAGTGACTCCACCAGAACTAGCTCCTGGCTGGCAGGAGCTCACTTAAATCACCTTCTCATCATTTTGGTGGCTACCCCTGATTCCCTCCAGCTGTGTCCAGTGGCACTGAGGAGCAGAAGCTGAAGCTGAGCAGACATCAGTCAGTTCCCTGGATCCTTACATGCCCTGCTGCTATGCTCTCTGTCCCCAAGGCTTACCTTAAGAAGTACTTTTTAAAGGGAGCAGGGGAAAGTATGAACAGGATGGGGAATTTTTTAGGTGGCCAAGTAGGGCTGCAGTTTTCATCTTAAGCCTCTGCTCTAAAGACACATAGAGACCAAACCAGTGCATTGGAGCATCTCCCTGGGAAAGTTAAAGCTGGTTAGCAAGAAAAGTGAATTTGTGCTGACTCAGCCGGATGGTTACAGACTCCAGGGGAAGCTTTCACTGAATTCTCAAGTGTTTCATTTGGGTGGAAACCCCTGGGTTATAAAAACACCTTTACTTTGTCAGCAGTGCCTCAAAGAAAACCCATCTTCTGGTCCCACTGCAGCTCTGAGTGCAGCGTACCCTGCGTGTGGGGCAGGGGGAGAAAGCAGGACAGCGAGTGTGGGAGACTCGGGCAGTTTCCAGAAGGAAACCCGAGGGCAGCAGTTGTTCCCACGGAAAACATTTCACCTGCAGGTGCTGGGAGAGGGCAAGTCTCTTCTCTTAGACCAGAGGCAAGAGGCAGATCAGACCAGCTCTTCCTTTGCCCCTCTAATTCAAGTCAAACCAGCCTTTTGTTCCCCTTTCCCCTCCCCATCCTTTTTTATCCTCTTCCATAATGGGATGTTTAAGAAAAAAAAATAAAATAACCCAACCTCAAACCCTAATCACCTTCATTTGAATTTCAAATATCCCCCTCCTGGCCTCCCCCACGCCCCAACTGACTCGGAGCTGGGAATATGGAAATTTCTCCTGCTTGCCTTAAATGTGGCTGTGCTATGAAAATCATCAGCCTTATGCAAATCCCGAGCAGGCCCCGTTGCCATGGCAACCAGCTGTTTGCAGCCGGCTGCTGCTGCTCTTCTTTATTTGGGACTTGTCCTGGGGCTGTGCATGGCTGCAGGGGGAAGAGACAAGAGAAATCCTGGAGGCTTTGAGGAAAGTTTCACCAGGGAGAGCTAGCCTTGGAGAGCAAAGGCGTAGCCAAGGTCTAGGCTCAGCGTGGGGCCGGGGAAGGCCAAGTTTCCTCAAAAGACTCTAGCCTGGCAACCGGTTTCCAGCCCGATATGAAGAGGTAAGAACAAAAGGAAAAAGGAAAAAAAAGCTAAGACCGTGCATCTCTTGGCTTGCCACAAGGACAGCCTGAGCACCCACCAACTCGTCTCACACAAGCCATCACACTCAATCTGACATCCCTTGCTTGTGCACATCTCCTTTTGCCCAACTTAGAAGCCGACAGAGAACTCAGAGCCTCCATACCCTACCCTACTCCAGCACAAGACATTGAGTTTAAGAGACCCTGCCACCTGGGATTGGAATCCAACAACCAACAGCCCTCCCAGAGCCCAGCAGGGATCAGGGCACTGCTCTGCCAAGAGCTGTACCCATCTCTGGGGGGAGCAGCACCAGCATCAAGGAGCTTACACCCTGGCAAAAAGGTGGGAGAAGAGATGGGGACCCTCACCTTGGAGCTGAGGAGCACAGAGAGACTAAGCTTGTACAGGGGCTGTGTGGCAGAGAGACAAGGTCTGCCCCGAGATGGATTTAATGCAAAACACACTGACATAAAAGCTGGGGTTTTGGGAGGCGTTTTCGCTTGGGTGGGAGATTTTGGTGCTCAGTTTCAGAGCTACCCTTGCTTTTTTGCCTCCACTACCAAGGGACTTCAGGTGTCTTGTGGCAGCAGCGGGGGAAGGTGTCTCACGCTGCCATCCTGCCACAGGCACAAGTTGGCTGAAGCTGAGGACGCAGGGGGAGCAGGGTGACATTCAAAGGAGCGTCCCCTCAGAAGGGACACTCTTCAAGATCCCAGGAGCAAATGCATCCTAGATCCTGACAATTTTAATTTTCACAGGGTTTAAAGCAAAGGGTCTGTCTTACCCTCAGAGAGAAAATACCTGCTTCATTGCTTCCTAGCACACCCAGATGTTACCCCCATGTACCCTCCCCATGAAACCGCACTGCTTCACCCGACTGCTGCCCTTCCAGACCCCAGACCTGACAGAACCAGGCAAAGTTGCCAGGTTGGGTAACCACCACTGTCCCAGGGAGCGATACGGGCTGCTCCCGAGGGCTGTCGGGCTGTCCTGTATTGCACCCACACATACACACCCCAGCTCCTCTTCCCGGGGTGCTGGGGTGCCCATCACACACCCCACCCTGGGCTTCTGGCAGGCCGGCCAGTTCCCCGTGTTCCAGGGTGGGGAGGGAAGATGTTCGGAGCGCCTGCAGCTATTCAGTTACCGATGGTTGTGTTTGAAGAGCTTCCCTATCGCCCTTTTGTTAAAGCTTTGGCTTCCCCCCCATAGCCTCAACAGATGAAATCAAAGGGAAGTAGCTTTGCTTGGTGTAACCTGTTTTGATCAAGCAGATAAACGGGGAACAAGTGTCTGACACAAACAAACAGACAGACAGAGGCAAGTCCCACCTCAGCATTTTGTTGCATCAGATACAGAGGGCTTAGATAAACCACAAGAAGGGGGAGATCTCTGCCTCTCGGCTTGAAGACCAGGGGCGACACTCAGCAGTGCCAAGCCCCCACAGTTCCCATAAAAAAAATCAACCCAGAACTTGCTGGCATGGCTTTCATCAGTTTAAAAAGATGAAAAGAGCTTGCAGCCAAGCATAAAACTCACGCTTGTCATTACCCCCCATGGAGTCAGCGGGACTGCCTGCGAGCCCAGCCGCAGCACGCCCGGCGCTGAACTGCGCTGGCATCACCCAGGCAAGGATGAAGAAGACCCTCAGACCAGAGAGATGACCCCCTGCTTGGGACCCACACGGTTCCTGGGCGATGGAGGAAAGCAGCCCAACCCACCACTCTCACGGGGGAAATTCCTGCCTGCTTCCCTCTTCCCCAGCTCACATGTTAGCGTGATAAAAAAAGGCATAGTTAAAGGAGGGCTTCAGACTCACAAACCTGGGTATGGTACCTGATGTTCCTTAGATTTTTATTTTTATTTTAAATCATGGCTTTTTGTAAAATGGCAAAATTTCACTACAACCACTAGACGTGGAAGGGGGTGGAATCAAACAAATAGGGGCTTTTGGAGAACATCTTACTAAAAGCTTTGAAGTGTTTTCTATGAAATTGGTGTGGATGAAAAAGAAAGCAAGAAAAAAAAAGAAACAAAAAACCCCCACCGCCTTTGCCTTCTTAACCTCCTACAAAAGATGAACAATTTTCACAATTTTCTCAAAAAAAAAAACAAAAACCAAAAAAAAAAGCCCCAAGATTATTTTAAACAATTTCAAAGTAAAACAATGCCTCAAATTACCCTTTTTTTCCCCTCTAAGCCTAGAACTGGCTGAGATATGAAAGGATGAGATTATGCTCCTGCTACTGACACTTCCCATCAGATCTTCAGGCATCGGTTTTAGATCAAGGGCTTGGTTTACAAAAGCATTTTGGCACCCAACTCCTTCCAGTACTTTTTTGGTTGCTTTTTTTTTTTTCTTTTTTAATTCTTCTTGGAGCCAGCCTGCATCTTTTGGTGATGAAAGGCCTTTGTAAATCTGCACCTAGAAGGATTTTCATTCTTCATAAGCTATGATATTGTTAGTTTGGTAACTGCCCTCTCCTTTGGAGGTACCAAGATTCCTCGGGAGCCATGTAGATTGGTCCAATTCATTAGAAAACGGGTCTTCAATTAATGACTCATTGGAGAACAGATTTTCCCACATGAAGCTAGTAAACAAAACACTGAACTATTAGGTGTTGCAGTAAATATTTTTCTAACAATGTGTATAAGGGAAAATAAAAACTTCCCGGGCAGTTAGGTACAAAGAGCTCTGTTGCTTGTAAACAGAATGGTCGGAAAGAGGGGAAAAAAAACCCAACAGACACAACAAAATCTCCGATGAAAGATGGGTGGAGGTTTTAAGTGAAGCAGGGAGGCAGACCCTCCGTGGGCTGGATGTGCCAGGTTACACACCTGGAATATAACACATTCTAGAGCCTAGCAAGAAGCCCCCAGCTCACTGTGGTGTCTCTCAGCACAGCTAAGGCTGATGTGGCCACCTCTGAAGATCCCAAACAGACCAACTAGTCACGGGGACTGCATTAGAAAAAGGAATAATTTAAACAGGTTCCTTGTATCAGTCCGCAGGGAAGTGTCGCTCTTTTGCAAATGAAGGAGATTTACTCGTTCTGATTTCCCTGCTTGATTTGAAGGCTCCTAGAGCAGAGCTAATGCTGCTGCAAACATTTTTGTTATTTTAAAACAAATTGACTTCACTTCTCTGCTTTCTTTTCTCAATTACCACTAGAAAGAGGTGCTGCAGCTAACACTAATGGCTGTCTGGGACACTCAAAGCTGGAAATCATATTTTACCCCATCTACTGTAGTGCCAGCTTCTCACCTATTTAACGCTTCTCTACAACAGCAGCAGCCAGAGTCTCCCACTGCATTTGGTAACAGCCAATGCCAAACCCAAACTCGTAATAGTACACAGCTTTTCCTTATCTTGATTCGGCTATGCTATCCATCAGCCCTGTGTGCCAAGGGGAGATTCTGGTTCCCAGTTTAAGGCCCTGTATCAGCTACCAGAGTTTTTTCAAAGAGCTTGGGAAGTTAAGGACATGTTTGCTGCTGGGCGGTTTGGAAACATTTATCTCAAAAACCAGCTTGGGGTCATCTGAAAGCCCTGAGCAGAAGCTGACCTGACCAAAGTCAATCAGAGTTCACGGACATGAATAGAACCAGATTTTATCTCCTTATTAGATTATGTCAAATAACCCAGCTTAATAGAGAAGAGCGTGAGGATTTCTAGTCCTCAATGCATGGTGTAAATAAAGGGCTAGATTTAGTCCTATTAAAACATGCCTAGGGTGCTCTGGCTTTACCAGAATCTCATTTTTTCCTAAATCCTCTCAAATGACAAAAATAAAAGAGTAACAGTAAAATAATTCCATGTAAAAATTTAATCTGCTGTCACACCTACCACCCACCAACCTTAAAGCTCTTTGTTACTCAGAGAGCAATGATTCTTCTACCTTGTCTCTATCACTTTTAGTTTTAAGAGGTGTGTATTTCTAAGTCTACAGATAACCCTCACAGTTCCCAGTAATCTTAGTTTGTTATACACAGTAGGTGCTACATATACTTCTTATTGCTGTTTATTTGCCTAAAAAGAAATCTGACCATGAGCCTTTGTGAAATTACAGCCTCAAGGTCTTGCATTCAAAGCCCACTGCAGGCAGCAGCAGTCAGAAGTCATGCCAAAAAATAACAAACTGAATTTTCTGGTGTGTATCACACCTTGTGACAGTGCAGGAGTTGGTAGGTAACCTGGTAGAAATCAGTGCTAACACCAGTGCTGCCATCTTCAAAGGATCACCCTGTTCTTTAGCTTTGCATATTCAAGGAAAACTAGGGCTTCTAGCCACGGAGCAGTGAGAGTCTGAGCAGCCATCAGGTGGGAGTAGTAATGGAGATGAGAAACTCAATCATGCTTCAAGATGAGAAGTGATAAATTTTTGCTAGAACTACCTAGCTGGATTTGATTATTCCTGAAGTCGCTCCTATTTTTCTCCATATACGTGGCCAAAAAAGGCTTAGTCCCTGGGAGTTTTGGCTAAGGAAATGTTCCTGACATGAACCCTGTGTAAAATGAAGACCTGTTTGTGCTAAACTGAGCGGACCAAGACTGTTTCAAGGGCATTATTCCTTTGGCAAGACGTGAGTGTATTTCCATGCTAAAACCACAGAGGACATTGCTGAGATACACACTGATTCACTGCTGTTACAGAGGGATCTTGCATGCTGATCAAGATACGAACGCAATCCTAGCCCAGAGCGCATTCTTGATCAACTCCCAGGCTGGCTGGAAGAGTGCAATGTAGCAGCAACAGGAGTCAGGCAAAGCACTGACAGAAACTTCCAGCACCCATACCCTCCTTTGCTTTTCTTCTCCCTCCCTCCTGGGGCTCCCTCGCTCGCCCCCCAGGTCCCAGACCCTCCTTACCTGGCTCCACCTGGTCGGGTTCATGCCGAGTATCTGTGGAATCTGCCGCATCACCGCTCATCTTGATCTCTGGAAAAGGAGGCACAACTGATTTTAATAACAGGTCACAGTCCCAGGCAACAGGCACATGTGGCTTCCACTAAACAGCACAAATGAATGTGTAATTATAATAAACCATCAGACTTTCAAATTTCTGATTCCTCAACATACAGTCACTAGAATATTCATCAGCTCCGAGGATGCACTTTCCCTCCTGTTGCTCTTTGCATCCCCCTCATTCCTCTCCCCCTCCCCAGTTTGCTACCGTGTCCTCACGGCTCCTCTCCTGCACAGAAGACCAGGGGTTCTCTGACCATCAGGAGCCCTCCCAGCCTCACTGGCCTCTCCCCTGAGCTGTATGCAGCCTTCCTGAGCCAGTTGGTGTGGCTCTCAGATTGATATTGTCCACCACCCACACCTGTAGAGGTAGGGGATCCCTCCCAGCTTTCCCCTCCTCTCCCACATCCTCTCCTCGTCTCTCCAGGTTCTCAGCCAGGCCAGTGCTTGGTGCTGTACAAAGGGGCAGGCAGGAACGGCGCAAGATGCTCTCAGAGAGGGAAGCAAAGTCCCTCTTCGCCTCTCACACCCTTGCAAACTCTCAGTACATCTGGTTGCTCCTCTGGATGCATCCGAGCCCTGCTCTCTCCCACACGTGTGTGCTTACACCCCTTGCTCCAAAGCATTGTCCCCAGCCCAGGAGCAAGAAGAGCTCTTTGCCACCAAGCTCCCACAGTATTTCCCTCCATCCTTATCAATGCCAATAAATTTGTCATTTACCCTTGAAGTGATGGCTGCCACCACACCCGGGGCCACGTTCTCCTTCGGGCACAGCTGAAAGAAAAGGTGGGAATAGTCAACTTTACACTGGATTGCTCATCTCCTTGAAAGAGGCAAAGCACACACCAGTGAAAGGAGGAAGACTATCTATTCAAATTCAGATGGACATCGCCTCAGCTCTTCTACCTTTAGCACTGGAACTTTAACTCTTTCCAGGCTAGCTGGGCAGGGAGGAAAAAAAAAGGCAACAACAATTTTTTATAAAGAACCAACTGATTTGCATGTGCTTCCTGCAGCCAATCCCGGCCACAGAAGTCATCCCATTTGCATTGGGTAATAACAACAGTGTGGAAGCTGGGCGAGTGTTTGCTGTGGTTTAGCTGGGTAGAAAAGGCAGGTGGAAGCCTTCTCAAAGGCATCATGCAAACCTTTTCCTCTTTCCTATATATGCCTTTTATTATTTCCAAATGGCCAAAAGGCTGAGAAGCCTATAGCTTTTCACAACCATTTCCCTCTGTTACTCACACTAAAGCAGGCAAGCCTATTTGTTAGTTCAGGGTTTCCCCCCCCCATTCAAACTTGCAGTGTGTAAATGAAAATTTACCCAGTTCTTGGCCAAAATTAAATAGCTTTGGTTACATTAAGTTTTGAAGCTTTTCCTTCAGCAAACACAAAAAATGGAAAGGAAAAGACATGACAAGATTTTATAATGTAGATGGACTGCAGAAGCATTCACATATTTCAGAAACTTCCTTTCTTTAAATTATGTTAAGGAGCGAGGGGTAAAAGGAGAGAGAAAAGAGTTATGGGATTCCCCCCCTTCAAATAAACCCTCTGCAATTAAGACATGAAGGTTTAGTGGGGCTTCTGAGCATTTCTACTGCAGGAAGAGTAATTATCATCATCTTCTTGTCTTGTAATACTGCCAAGGGACCCTAACTTAGGCAATCTACAAAGCACAAAGTTTTGTTGGATGCCAAAAAGTATCTTAAAAGAAAAAAAAAAGCCACATTCTCATAAAATAGAGTAAGAAAAAATATCTTTAACGATGCAAAAGTTTGGTGCTTGGTTTAGCAGAAAAGTTAGCAAGCATGTTAAAAAAAAAAGGAAAGAAGAAAACCAAAACTAATGCAAGTTTAATTGTAAGCAAGCAAACAACAAATAAACATCTAGTAGTGAAAGACAGTTATCTCCTCCCCAAGACCAAAGAACCCCTTATAAGCACAGAACAAGAGCAAGAGCTGAAGAAGGAAAACTGCAAAAGCAAACCATGAGAAACTCTCCTTTTGCAGGAGAGAGCCCTCAGCCCCTCTGCCACTTATAACCTGGGGTGGGCCAGGAGGAAAGGAGGAATTGCAGCTGTGGCTTGATTACATATCACCTGCTATCCATCAGTTAAATTCTTTCCTCCTGGAGTCAAGAGATAATAAGATACCCTGTGATTCTCTCCTGCGTAGACCAGAAGAATTTTATTTTCACAAAAATTCAAATTGTCATCGTAAATGTACATATATTAATTACATTTTTATTACATAAATGTAATAAGGGTTCAAATATCTTGTAGAGGGGGGAAAACCCTGCAAGCCAAGAAGAAAAAGAAAGCCCCCTTTTGGTCAAAGCCTACTGACTGGTTTGGGGCTGGCCAGCAGCACAGCACCAGTCATCCTCCAAGGGTTCCTTGAGAACAAGGAGCAGGCATGCAGAGGAATTGCTGTCTAATATGATATAAGTGTAGCCGAGGTAAAAGCAGCCTTTTTGACACCCAAGAGTATTCCACTATGAGCCAGGATAGAGCGATGAGTCTGGAATTGAACGGTATGACAAACTATCTCAAGACAAAGCACTCTGTAAACGGAGCTCAACTGAACACAGGCTCCACCGTACAGCTTTGGGAGGCTGGCAGTATCCAGAGAATAAGCAGGCTAGTAAAAGAATCTCTGGGAAAAATAATGCAGCTGAGGACTGCTTAACTCCTAACCACAGACCTATTAGGAGCCGCCACTGCGGCCTGGGCCATATTAAAAATATGCTGCTGTACCTCAGCTAGCAAACATACCTGGGGTAGGGGCAGTCTGGTTTGTTCACCCAGACCAAAGAAACTATACCAGTGCAGACACTTCTCTGGGGATATATCTGCATCTGTATTTTTGCTGAAACAAACAGTGTCAGCAAATGCAGCTTTCCCAAGCCCTTATTCCTAACAGTTGTTCAGACATGGGCAGAAGGGTTAACCAGCCTGATGACTTTAAAAGGCGAAAGGAAAGCCGGTGGTGGAGGAGCTCAGCTTGGCTGCCACCATTACCTGGAGCCTATTGAATTTTCTGCACTTCAGGTGCCCGAGTCCCTCTGGAGGCTCCAGGAAGGTGCAATATCCAAATGCCTGGGGAGGAGGCAGTGGTACGAGCCAGGGAGCGTGCAGAGCCCGAGCAGCCCACCTTCACTCTGCAGCCTGCATCTGCTCTGTGTGGTCAGGGAAGAGACAGAGCACACCTCTGCAAGCAGCAAACTGCGAGGCCTTTGCTGCTCAGGGACCCCAAAACTTAACACGCTGGACTGCCTTTGCATGAGGGTGAGGAAGCTCCCTCCATTAGCACAGGGCTCTGGCACATGGAAGTGGTTGGGCCCAGGATGGTCTCTCTCCCTGCAAAAAGACTGCCTGAGCCCTGGGCCATTCCAACAGGCTGCAGGGTGGGATGATTTGTGAGGATGGAAGTTCAGCCCTGCGCAGCTGCTGGCCAGGGTGGATACCCTGGGAGTGATGCCACTGGCTTTGACAGAGGGCACGGTATCGATTTTGGGAATCTTCTCATGAAGAAAGAGTCGCCCACAAGCAAAGCAGATGGGTGGATAGGAGCCTGCGGGGGATGCGTCCCCGAGAGACACCACACACAAGCACACCCATCGCAGGTGCTCAGACTAGTCAGGCTCACGGGCTGAGCCAAGACCACGAGCCTCACGCCTCCTGCAGCCTCTCCTCACTGCTGGCTCTGCCGTGCTGGTGCTCCCCAGCTGCCCCCCCCATGGCTGGCAGAGGGAGCCCACCCTCTCGGTTGGCCACAGAGGGGCTGCTGGCACCCCAGAGCTGTGCATATGTGACCATGAAGCCGTGGAGCAGAGGTTTTGGCCACCTCAGCCACTGTAGGCTGACACTCTGTTAGGTGATGGCATTGCCACAGCATCTGCCTTGCCCTGCAAGCAGGGTCTGTTGAGGGGCTACAAGCTCTAGGCATGGGCCCCTGGGGCTCCCATGCCCAGGGATACCACCAAACACTGCAGGGTGCCAATGGGTGTGCAAAAGGAATAAGGCTGGGACAGACCAATGGATGTGTCCCCACTCCTCCCCTCCAAACCTGGGGACAACACGCAGCATCTCCTGCTGCACAGAGCACCACACACAGGTCACTAGCAGAGCGTGTACCCCCAGCAACCTGCTGCCTGCCCCTGCCGCAGAAGGGGGTGTCAGGATCTGTCCTTCACTGCTGCCACAGCTCTGCTCCTGCCCCAGGCGTCACCTTCAGCTCCAGCGTACCCTGGGACACTGTCCTTCCCCTTCAGCACGAGGGCTTGGGCTGAGGGCAGAAGCTAAATCCACTCTGTCAGGGCGAGCTGGAGCTCAGCACAGCTCCAAGTGATTTGGCAGTGATTGCTTTTGTTCCCCAGCTAATGGCAGAGGGGAGGTCTGCTCAGAGAAGATGCAAGACTACCTGAGCTGTACCTGTGTGTCGGATCCCCTGGAAGAAGTCTCTCTGAGTATCACTGTTCATTCATTCCTCACCCAACCCAGCCTCCTACAGCTCCCTCCTCATTCATTTCTCCCTCCTTTTCCCTCTCTGTCATTAACTTTTCTCCTTCCAACCCACATCCCATCTCACTCACACACACACCCCCTCCACCTTTGCCGCATCTCTCTGTGAATTTATCCCCCCTCGCTCTTCCCAGCTTTATCCCAGTGACTGGACCCACAGGTCAGGCACTAAATGCCCATTTTCCAAGCACCCAGGAGACCCCCGTGCTCCATTTCGCGACCCTTGCCGAGGGCTGGCAGGGTGAGTGGTGCGCCCACATTGTGGGCATGGCTTGGCAGCCCCCTCAGTAGGGATGAGGGCAGCATCCATCCCCGGGTAGGAGTGTGGGCACTTCACCAGGCACCAGCTGGAGAGAAGAGGAGGGGAAAGGAGGGAGGAAAGTTCACGGGAATCAGAGCAAAATCCCTTTTCCTTCCCCAAGTCCACGGTCTCAGCTCCATGCCCCAATCCTTCCTCAAAGTGCCCTTTACCTGCATGCACAGACTCCAGGTTCACCATCCTGCTGGTGGAGGGAAATCCGCGGTGCGCCCAGCCTCCTGCCGTCAGCCCCAGGTTGCCAGGGGCTGCCAGTTTGCCCTCCCTCCTCTGCCACCCGCTGCCTCTCAAACCGGCCGTGGGTCCGCTCCCCAGGGCACCTAGAGCTCCATTGCCCGTTGCCATGCAGGGCCAGGGGAGCATGCGGCGCCGCGCCACGCCACGCCACGCCTCGCCCCACCTCCGGCTCCCTCGGGTGCCCTGACACCCAGCAGCCTGGCGCCCGGCCCATGCAAAAACCTGCCATTTGCATATTAGTAACTGGGGGATGGATGAGTCCCTGCAGCGCTGCCAGGGCCCGGGGTGGGGTGGGAAGGAGGGAGGGAGAAAAGGAGGGAGGAAGGAGGGCGGTTCGCCCGCCCTCAGCTTGCCCAGATGCACCCCGCAGCACCTGCGAGTAGGGGGGCTTCGTGGAGGCTCCAATGGCAGGCCCCACATCCCACTCCATCCCTCATGGATAGGCTTTCAGCTCTGCCCTTTGCCATGTGCGGCTAAGAGAGGCCAAGGTATCAAGGCAGCTGCCAACACCCAGAGGAGAAGGCATCCAAGATGCGGGAACAGCCCCTTCACTTGATTTCTGGCCACTCTGATGAACCCCGGAGTCTGCTCCTAGAGAGCTGTGTGGTTAAATCTGTGTGTCCCCCAGGTCTGGGCTGAACCCGAATGATGCCGTAGGAAATAATCAGCACAAAAAGGAAAGTTAAGAGCAGAAGGGTGACCTGGCTTGGCGAAGGATACAGGGCAGGCAGGGCAAGGATCAGAACGTGTGGGGACTCTCCTTCCCTGACCTGTGCTCTGTGGGGTACGTCAGTCCCCCAAGAAGAGGAGAGAAGTGGCAGACAGCCTCTTCATCCACCTCCACATTGTTTAAAACTGCAGTATTTAACTGACTTCCAGAGAAGCCAGGGGGGAAAAATCCCCCTGATGTTGGCTTCTTGAGTAGGAAGCTGCCCTCAGCCTACGCTCCGTGCTGTGACAGGGACCAGCAGTCACCCTGATGGATCCAGGCGCTGGGTTTGCTCCCTGTCCCTGCCCTGCACTGCCTTGGTGACCCCTACCACAGCCCAGGGTGCCTGCATTTAACTCCTGAGCTCTAACACTGCTCAACCCCCTCCTGAAAGCGTTAACACACTCCATTGGTAGCTGCCAGGTACAAGCTATCACACATTCATCTCTCCCTGGCTAATTCACGTTCCAGGACTCTCGGCTTTCCCACATATTGCTCTCCCTCCCTGGAAAGACAGGTTTCTCTGAAGAGATGGGTGGGCGGGCAGGCAGGCTCTCCGAGCCTCACCTCCAACCCAGTCCGACGTTCATGGGGCTGGAGTTGCCTGCCCTCAGCGTGCGTGGCCAGAGAGGACATCCTCTGGAGAGGGCAACACGCTGGGAGGAAAAGGGTGGATGTGTGAAACGAAACTCCAACAAGGAAAAAGAGGGGGAGAGATGGAAGGGGGAAAGCAGGCAGGAGGGAAGTTCCCGGCTCTGACTAACGTCTGCAGGACAGGGCACAAGGGGAGATTTCTGCGTTTAGCCCTGCTCCAGGAAGCAGAAAGGTGACACGGAGTGGTTTGTGCAGGCAGCTCGTTTGGAGCTGCTGGAGGGGCTGGACTCCTGCCACCGAGCCTGAGCCTGTGGCAGAGCCCCAGCCACTCAGGCCCTGATCCTCGGGGCGTTCCTGGGCAGCTGCTGGGGAGATTTCCAGTGTTTTCAGCGTGACCCCCACCTCTGGGTTTTCCCCATCTTAAAGACTGACGTGATTAGAGGTCTCCACTGCGTCAAACGTGGATTTGCTGGTGGCTTCCAGCCAGTTTGAAAGGCCTTTGGGGCACAGGAGAAAGGCCTTGAAAAGATTGGGGACCATGAGAATTTTCCTTCCCCCTACATCAGAGCACCTTTTTGTACACCAACTAGCAGTTTTGCTTGACACAGCTCTTTTTTCTCTCATTCCTGGTCCTTTTCCCTTGCTCCAGAGCTCAGCAGCCTGTCCCGGAGCACCAGGGAGGCAGGTCCTTCCCGGTGGCACCTCCAGCCGGCTGGAATGCCGGGCATCCTCTGGCCAGGGATGCTGTCCCGGCCATGGGCAGGGACGCAGTGCCCTCTCCTGGCCCTACAGGCGCTGCCAAATACAACCGGGAACCTTCCAGCCACCAGTCCTGCAGCTTCTGGGATCTGCTTTTTCTGCCTATTATTTTGTGGTCAGTGGAACAGAAGGGAAAAAACAAGTATTTCAGTGCTTTTCTCCACAAGCAGCTGTCGGAGCTGTGGGCTTCAGTGATGCAGGCAGGAGAGAATACACCCTCCTCATTGAGCTACTCCAACCACCTCTGCTACCCAGCGACAGGAAAAATAGGAGCAGCATCACTCCTTGCTGCTGTGGAAGTAAGACCACCTTCCCCAGGCAAAGGCAGATTTGCTTCAACTCTGTCCTGAGATGATCCCTCCCAGATACCAGCAGATACGCTAGTTTGGTGTTGTTCTCCCCCCCCCGGCCATCAGTGAATGATCCACCTGCTCTCATTCTCACTACACGCATGTGTTCCTCCACACCTGCTGCCGATGTTTATTCCCCTCTTGGAGGAAGATAAGCTTGCAGATAGCACTTGATTTATGGAGAACGGCCTTTGGACGGGCCCTAAAGCACGAACTGCAGAAAGATGTTACAAAATTCCCCTCTGCTTTCTCCAAGCACTCCGGTGCTTCTGGCCAACTGTGCCTTCTCTCTCTGCCAGGAAGGTCTCCTGTCTCCACCTGCAACGGCTGCTTTTGGAGGGTGTTAGCGAGGATTTTTCACGCAGTGCAGTTCTAGCCAGGGCTGAGGACACGGCGGGATGCTGCGGGGCTGTAAGCGGGGGCATGGACCACAGCATCCTTCCCCTGCATCCCGGCTCCGGGCAGCGCCGCCCCGGCCGGGAAGGGCTCAGCCTCTCGCCTTCCTCCCCCTGCAAAACCCTTTCCATCCCAAAGCCGAGCCGTGCTCCGCCAGCACCCACTTGTGGAGACCGGGAAATGTGCACCGGCCCCGGGCAGAGCCCCCAGCCCCTGCCCGGGCTGCCCCGGGGCTCCGCCGCACACAGTGCAAGCACCCGGAGCCCCCAGTCTTCTCCATTCCCTCCCCAACCTTCTCCGTTCCCCCCCAACCCACCTTTTGGATCCTTTTTACACACACAAAATCCCCGGTGACCTCAGGGATGGTAGGTGGCATCAATTGCGGGAAGGAGGAGGCATCACCTCCCTCCCACGCACGGTCGGTGCCCTGGGAATACCCCAGCTCAGTGCTGCCAAAAGATCCAGAGAAGGGCTGGGATGTCTCCATGGCCCAGGTACCCCAGAGCCCCACTGTGACAAAATAACTGCATTCAAGCTGGCCGGGATGTCACCCAGTTCTCCCAGAGGGAGCCCATGCACCATCCCAGCAGCCCCATACGGAAGGCAGCAGTGGGAATGGGCCACCCAGAGCCCCCAGCAGAAAGCTACACCGCCACCCTGCCGTCCTCTCCACAGCCCACCTCGCCCCACATCTGGATTTAACTCTGCAAGTAGGAACAAATTCCCACGGTGTCACCCCCCTGTAAATGCTGACCAAGCAAGTGAAAAGGACACAATTTCAGAAATCCCCCAGAAATCACAGTGAAGGGGTAAGTTGCCTTGGTGGCTTGAGCAGAGAAGGGCTGAGGCTGAAGTCCTTGTCCCCATTCACCACACTAGGGGGAATCAGCACTCCACATTTCTTCCTCCAGCAGCCACGGAGCTAAGAGCTCTGAGCCCAGAACTCCTCTGCCCTCATCTCCCCACAGCTGTGGCTGCAGAGGAATAGACAAAGAATACTTTGTTGAGGCTGCTGGACCCAGACAAGCCTCCAGCCACATCTGCATAACTTCCCCTCATGGGACCCCACCATCACTGGGAGAGAAGAGCAGGAACCAGCCTGCCCAACCCCAGGACCTGCCTCTGCTGCTGCCCTTTATGAGCTTAGGCTCAAAGCTTCCACAGTTGCTTGAGATGAATCCAAGCTGTACCCCTACCAAGGGGCTGGGTGGACGGAGATTCCTTAGATACAGGACCACATTGGTAAGTCCTGTGGGCATGTTACACAGCAGAATGTTCCCTCCATCCACAAGTCTTCAATATCCTAGCTGCAGGCTTGAGGCTCACCCATAAAGAAGCAACTCCCAATCAAGAACCCAAACAACTGGATCATACAGAGATTACAACACACAAAGACTCTTTTAGACCAGGGATGCTTTAAAAAAAAATCAGTTTATTTGACCTTACAAATGATAAATAATTTGTTTTTAAAAAAATCATTTCAAGTGAGTTGTACTTCATGTTGCAATATTAAAATACCTTTCCCTTCTCTCCCCCTTAAGTGATCAATACAAAAATAATTGTGACCAAATTCTGTGTCAAAAATTCCCATATTTTAGACAAAAAGGCACAATGTGAAGGCTTTTCACCAGGAGGTACAGGGGTTCACAATGACCCCAACAGCCTCCCTCCCCTCCCTGCTTGTTCTGACTTGAGTGGGAGAGGACCCAGGAACCAGGCAGCACTCACTCCTGCAGTGCTTTTTGTCTGACGCCCTCCAGGTATGCACCAGCGCCAAGGGCAGCTTCAGTGTCATCCCTGTTTTACACACGGGGGAAACCAAGGCACAGCAAAGCAGTACAATGCTCTAAGAGCTTCTTGTGAATATTTGGCAGAGTAGGACACGAAACTGGACGTGGATGTAGAACGTTGTCTTCTTCAAAACGACAGCGTGAACCCACCTGGGATCATCCTCCCCGCACCTGCAACCTCAATGTTATGATGATAGTCACAAGTCTCCATATGTTTCCTTCCTCATGGGAGAGTCACAGGACCAACATAAAAAGTTGGGTCTTCACTAGTCTAAACAGGGATTAATTAGAGCCCAAATGGCAAGCCCTTTAGGGGCAGAAGTCATTGCTGGGATATATCCCCCCACTATACCTTCTAGCCACAGGACGGATATAACAGCCACTTGGGCACTAGAAAAAGCTACAGGCTTCAGGTAGGCTTCGTACCTTCCTTGATCAGGGTATGTGGTCCCATAAATCAGCTGCTTTCCCCTTGGGAAATGCTGCTGTGTCACCAGGAGGTGAAGTCAGCGAAGGGGCTTTTTCGGTGGCAGAGATGTTTGACAAGCCAGGCATCAAAACCATTTCTCCCCCTGCCCTGACCACTCATCAGGATGCTCGAGGCTGATAACTGACCAGAGCTGCCCCCCTTCACATCTGCTGCCTCCAGAGCAGGGCAAAATACACCCTTCCCAGTGCTTCACCCCAGAAACCTGCATCTCCTGCTTCTTCCAGGAAGCCATATGTCCTGGCAGCTGGTAGGAGAGCATCAACATGCGGTGAGCTGAGCCCATTTATCACAGTATGAGGCAGCAGCAGGTGGGGAGGGAGGGCACGGGGGCCAGAAGGAAAGGCACACACAGAGAGCTCTCCTGGTACAAGGCACCGCTGTGAACTGCATTCCTTCTTCGGAGCCGCCAGCTCCAGGAGGCCCTTAGCATCATAAATGGTGGCAAGAGGCAGACTGAGCTGCCCCTTGGAAAGGTCTGGCCTGGCTCTGCTAGGTCTCCTCGTCCCAGAGACACAGCTGCTTCTGTGGCACGTAGTAATCAAAGGTGTAGCCCTTCTGGCAGCTGCGGATGCCACATTTGTAGGAAGAGACCTTGCCGCCGGCATCGCGGCTCTTGCAGTACTTCAGCATGCAGGGGTACCACTCGATGCTCAGCGAGTAGCTGCAAATGCAGGGCTTCCAGCGGTCCCCACACAGCTTGCAGCGCTGCAGGTCAGGCAGGTCGGACGTCTGGGGCAGGACCTCGAACATGGAGCCATCCACCCCTGCGGGAGCAAGAGGAGAGACAGGGCTCAGGGTGCTGCTGGAAGGCAAGGCCAAAGGAGAGAGCCACCAAAGGAGAGAGCCACCAAAGCCAGCGTCGCTCTCTGTGCACAGTCCCCAGGACAGTCCAGGAGGACAAGGTTAGACAGAGTGCACCGTCTGAACATGAGTTTGAACTGCAACCATGGGAGGGAAAAGGGCCACAGGGAAAATATGCCAAAAGACAGACAGAATGTGTAAACAACATATTTCTTCTGGGTGATGGAGCAGGTGAAAAGTTACCTGGAAAATACCTGCTTAATTAGGTTCACTAGGAGTGCACCACCTGAAGAAGTCACTGGGGGTAAGAAGTAAGACTAGTGCAATGTGATCTGCCAGTAAGTGAGACACGTGCCTTATCCTCCGTAAAGACAGTGAAAGAGAAACCAAAGTCATCTGTGCTGACCACCAGAAACCTGGCAGGAGAGATCACAGCAGAGTGCCAACTTGCTGACAGGAAATTTACCTTTCTCCAGCCAAAATTTGACATCTTCTTCTCGGGTGTAAATTGCCTCTTTGGCCTCTGCACAGACGTTGTGGATGTGAGAGCTGAGCTGGGCCCCCTTGCTGAAGTTGACAGCTACATCCATGCTGAGATGCTCCAGGCCCCGCACCTCCTCAGCCTGCCGCACCGTCCGGGGATTCTTCTGCAGAGGATGAAAGGATGAAAACTTGAGTCCTGGTTGCAACAAACCATTCCTTGTATGGCTATTTCACACCAACATAAGAAGATGTGTAAGTGGATGCTCCTCTGTAAACGCACCCTGTCTGGATGGAAGGTACTGAAACATTCTTGTTGGTGCTGAAACTGATGATAGTTTAGCACTGCTTTGATTTGCCTGTGATTGTTTCTCAGTGCTTCGTCCTGACGAACAGTCCCCAATTAGTATTTGGTCCATCAGGCAATGTGGGGCAAGGGTTTTCACAGATCGCTCCAGCCATCCACTTACCATTTGATACAGGAGCTGAACTAAATCAAGCCTCCTTCTAGTTTATTAGTAGATCAGGGTCAATACTATTGATGTACTTAGTTTAATACTGAGTCCCTCGAGCAGGAGGGGTGGTCAAAGGTGGGTCTAACAGCTGAACTGGGAAGAGTATCCAGGCAGGACAGCTCTAAGAAAACCCTGGATGAACGTGAGGATGGAACTGGCCCTGAAGGCAGCCACAGGGTGGTCCTTACCTGCCGCAGCTTTGCCATGGACTCACTGGGGATGATCTCGTTGCGGTGAAGCCGTGTGATGAAGCAGAGCGCTTGGAACTGGCTCTGGCCCCTCTCCAGCTCCCCTAGGATTAAGGCACGGAAGATCTTCACCTCCTGACAAAGAGATAAATAAACAGAGTGAGAGTCACAGATCTCTGGCATCTGTGGGGTGAACCGAGAAGCCAGGGTCAAAGAGAAAGGTTCCAGCCAAAAGAACAAAGTCAAAGGTCTCATACTTTGGCTACCTGAGCACAGGGGTGCAGTCCCAGCTTCAATCCCACCCAAAGGCCTGCAGCATAATAACCAGTGTCTGTAAAGAAGCAAGGGGTTTTGCAATCCCACTGTGGCAAGGACAAATTGCTGCCAGGTCACATCCATGGCTTCCTCAAACAACAGCTCAACAGCTGGGGGTTTCTGCCCTTTACCAAGAAGGGAGGCAAGCCTCCATGGTGTCTTCTTCTGTTTTGTTAAACAGATATGACACAGCTATTATCTTCATGCGTTACTTAGGGCAAGCAGCCCCAATTTTCCTCTGCTGCCCTCCCTCCCTCCCTTGCTTCTCAGCAACTGGCATCCTGGAGAACAAATTACTTCTGAACCCAACAGCATGTGGAACAGAAATGGAAGTCAAACTGTTAAAGCCAGAAGGAACGGGTTATGATCAGCTGCAGCTGGCCCTCTTTTCTGCCAATAATATGGTCAATAATTTTGGCATTTTATATAGACTGCTTCTGACATGGACTGCTGTCCATCTCCAAAACTGGCTTGGAAACCAGTCATAGTTACCTTCAGGGAAGACTCACAGATACCTTGTTCAATAGCAAAACCTCTCTGTATCCTGTTCTGGTGGCACTGGTTGTTATGCAGGTTATCAATTCATCTGGCTTCTAGCTTCAGGGAACCTGCAAACCCCTGCCCTCACCTCACTGAGTTTGGGTCCCCAGAGAGGGGAGTCATTTCTTCTCTTCATTCTTGCATCCCCAGAGCTTCTCTCCCAGCTCTGCCTCACTAAAGCATCTAAAGGAAGCAACTCTTCCATGAAAAGGGCACCAGTGCTGCCTGAGCTCTAGGTGTTAGGCACCGAGAAAACCCAAAGTGACCCTTACTGTGGATTTGGGAGCAAGGCTAAAACTGTGCTGCACGCTGGCCCATCTTCTGGGAAACACACACCTTGTGGTGACCGATTTCTCCTGACCAAGAAGCCGGTCTCCTCTCCTCCTCAGCCCTGCTTCACCGCTCTGCCTCAAAGCCTCGTTTGGTTTTCCCCAGCTTCCCTGCTATGCAGCCTCAGGTGGAGCAAGAACCAAAGGTTGTCACTTCAAAAACATGTCATGCTTCTCAGGGGAAAAGAACCACTGAACTTTTTCCTACTGGGAGAGAGCCCTTCCCTCCCCCCAGCCACCTTAGCTCTTTCCCACCAGCAGCACCAGGGTGAGTCAGTGCCAAGGCGGGTACCCGGCCAAGGCAACAAACAGCACCTTTAATACTGGGTTTCCGCAAAATTTCCCAGCAGGGAACAAGTCCCAGCAGAGCATTGCCTTTGCAAACGTGGGGACTCTCCGGGTGAACTCATCACGGGGGCGGCGAGCACCCCTGGCCCTGCCCCGTGCACAGTTACTGCTGTTGTTTAGGGCTGGACGACAAGGGCTTGGTGCAAGAGAGAACAACCAGTTCTGCAGCTGTGCTCTGACCATGGCACTGGAGGTAACCACAGCCTTGGCTTTCACAGCGAGGGGAAAGCAGCTCCTCTTTCCTAAAGGCAGAAAGGAAATCAGTGCACTGAGGTCCCAAATGCCCAGGCTGCCTGCACCTACCAAAGGGATGCCCAGCGAAGAACCACCCTGCAAGGAAACCATCCAACTTCTTCCCTCCCCACACTGTCCTCAGCCAGCTCCTCCAGGGACTGTCGTCTGGGGTGCGAGAACAATCCGACCTCCATTTCTAGGGTTTATCCAGCAGAGACTGAGGAGCCTGTGTGGTCTAGACCCGAGCCCAGCACCGAGACTTCACACTGAGTGGAGCAAACCAGTTCCCAGGGAAATAAATTATTTCAGCGCTTTCCTCCCCACAACACATTCAGCTTTCCTGCCAATTTTTCCTGCCCCAAGGACATCAGTGCTGCTGTGGGACCACCACTTTTGTCTTTGCTGTCACAGACCAGCTTGGAGTTGGGGGTACATGCAACAGGGATGTGCTGCTGGGGGCACTGGGCCCAGTTCCTCACCGCCTCTGCTGTGGTCAGGTCCCTGCTTGCACCCACCCCGGGGGAAGAGCTAGAGCTGGCCAGAAAGTCATCCTGCGTGTAGAATACAGAGAACAAGTTATTGCAGCCACACTGGGGGTCCAGCCAGCTGAGTTACCCTGGCTGGGTTTTAACCCCTCTCCTACTGGAAATGGTTAGAATGAAGATGTTTTAGTGCACTGCTTCTTATATTCAAGTATCTATATGGGTGAATTAAGGATGTGCTGGGAGAGGGGCAAAAAAAGCACATTTTGGTTTGACTCCAATTCTTGTAAAAGCACTGAGCAGCCAGAAATCCCCACAATGTTCCGAGATGTTTGGAAAAACATCCTCATGCGCAGCTCCCACAACCAGAGAGATGCCTAAAAGTAACTGTCAGAGGCAGCTTTACTTCTGAAGCTGGATCCTACCTAACAGTTGACTTCCCCAAAACCACGGAGAGAGCAAAGGGAAGCTCTGGCCTAAGGCAGGAAAATTCAGCAGTTCATCCCCAGCACCCACACTAAGTGATCTATTCAAGAGAGAGCATTTTCAGGTACCTCACTAAAGCTCAGGGCAACAAACATCCTTCCTGCCTTCCCAGAGGGTGCTCCTCCTCTTTTTTGGTAGCTCTACAGAGAAGAGACTGCTTTCCAAGTTACACAGATACCATCTTTTGACAAATGCTTTTCTATATCATCTGGTCATTTAACACCTAACACGATGGACCCCTGGCACAAGGAAATTTTCAAAGCATCACCTCAGACTGTCACATAACATCAGCTTCATTAATAAGGAAACTAAAAGGACTAGCAGTGCAAGCGTTAAAATACCATTACCCATGCTTTCTCCCTTGTGTTTCCAGTACAACTTTTCCAGCAATCAAAACGAAAAAGAAACTTCTCCATATCTTTGTGCTGACCTTGGAATAAAACAGAGGGTGCTGTTCTCAGGCTGTTGTTTAACAACTGGCAAGATCATGCTATTCAAATTACACTCAACATTTAGGCTTGCTGTGTCCCCCTCACTCTTTTTTTTTTTGCAACACATTTCATGTCTGACAGTACTAGACAGGAAAAGAAGAAGTGTTTTCATCACAGTCTTTCAAATTGCAAGAAAAGAAATAGTCTCCACTACTGTACTACCCAAAAACATCAAGTCTCAGTTTGAACTCCCACTGACCAGTTTGTGCTACACTAGAGAATGAGAAAAAAACCACCTGGTGCACTCTGAGGACACAACTCCTTCACGTTCAGCTCTGGAAAGGAGGCAAGGGTGGAAGAGAAGTGAAAATTCCACCTCTGGGGAAGACTAACCACTGCTCAAGTCCCACCCAGCTTCCACCACTGTCAGAGCAGAGAAATAAACCCTGATCTCACTAGAACTCTCTTCTTCTCCAACCCCTGGTCTAGAAGCAACTCCTTGTCAGCAAGGAAAAAGAAATAAAAATAATAATAATAAAAAAAATCTGCTTTTGGACTGATCCCCTACAGTCTAAGCCAGAGAAGTGGAAAAATAATTTGTGCAAAACCAGAGCATCCCGGCCACAGCATGACCACACGATCTAGCTTGGGAAAGCCAGATCAACAGTGCCAGCTGCTTTTACCAAGGCCAAGAGCCCCAAGACCATCCCTCTGGAGAGGAGAAGTTGTGTACCGTTGGAGAGATGAGCAGCAGAGCAGAACAGGGAAATGCCTGCACACAGCCAGGACAACATGTCAGAAGGGGAAGCCTGGCCAGGCAGCTGCCTGTGCACATCATTACTCACTGCACTGCAACTCATCTCCGCCGTCCTTTATGTCTTCCTGGCTTTTTTCAGCTATTTTCCAGTGAAGTCATAAAACAGAGAGAGCCAGTACCCAACTGTTTGAAAACCAAAGGTCAGGAATGGACTTCTGCAAGTCTAATGCTTGCAAAGCCTTTCAGGGATCATCTCCTGTGCATTTCCAGGAGGAGCTGAGGGGATGCATGGAGCTACGGATTTAACATACGGAAGTCAAGATAACTTCAGAGAACTTGTCCCCAGAAGGAGCCCAACTGTAATAAGGATGAAAGCAAGAGAAGAGCTGACATGGACTCTGTTGGGCTTATAGACATGATTTGAGAGCAAGTTCCCCTTGAGAAGAGCTGAAGAAAGTGAAAAATGCTGCAACAAGCAACAGTTCAGAACACCATAAGTCCCCGAGTCACATCCCAGGCTCTCAGAGGGCCTACCTAGAGCATCTGTAATGAGCTTGGATTTTCCTTGGCCAGGAATACATTGTGGTATGCAAGTTTGCAAGCTGCAGGCTTAACAGCTCTTCCTCTCTCCCTTAACTAGAGAAATGCGCTGTCTCTTGGATTTATTTTTTTATGGGACTGCTTCCCTGCACGTGTGCTGGAACAGACTGAGCATGTCATCACGTCCAAAATCACCATGGCTTCTACTAGCACCTCAGAAAGAGGTGGGCTTGACCCTGCACCCTCCAGATAGAAGAGGGCCAACAGAGAGGCTTGATGGAGACCAAGACCAAAGAGCGTTGCTGAAAGAGGAAGACACACCAGAACAATCCCTGGCAGGAGGCTCCAAGGTTCACAACAGGTTGGGACATAACACCTTCCTACCTCGTGGGTTTGAACTTCTTCCTGCCACAAAACCAAAGTCCACCTGAGCAAACAGTCTGAACAGAGAGTTGGAACAAGGGAGCATTGCTGTGCCACCCACACGGCAGCAAACAGCTCTTCCCTGTGCAAGAGAAATTTCGTTGCATCCAGCCAGGCTTGGCACGCTCCGAAGCTGGCCCAGAAGCTGGCCCAGAAGCTGCTGTCTCCCACCGAGAAGCGTGGGATCTTGAGCTCCAGCTCAGCAAGTGTCATGTCCCTGCAGAGAGGCCACCTCTCATGCTGGGCTGGGAGGACAGGCTCCCCTTGCAGGAGAGCTGCTGTCAGTCCCACAGTCAGATGCTTCCCACACCACAAACTCACACGTGTGCCCCCAAACACAGCGGGAGCCCACCTGAGGAACTAACTGTTCCCTGCAGGTACCACAGGGAGAGATGTCCTAGAGACAGAGCAGAGCATGGGTCAAGAACCTGAGCTCTCCCCACTGCACAGAGACCCTGATCCGTGCAGAATTCTGCCACTCACAACTCAGCAATGCAGAAAAGGGTTGCCCAGGTCAGCTGGGGGCACGGAAGGCTTTGCCACCCATCCCACTGGGCTCTTCACCACACGCCGCCCAGGTGACAGGTGTACCACCACCGGGGACAGCAGCCTGCCCAAATGTCCTGGAGCTACACGCCTGGGAGCTGCTCCAGGGATCCTCCAGACAAAGCCCCTGATGCTGCTGGAGGATGGATGGACTTCTACACGCGTGCAAAAGGACCCTCTGCTTCTCAGAGGCAGTTCTGCACCCTCAGACAGGGCTTGCCCAGGCTGAAAGTCGGTCTTAGGCGTACCGATGTCACCGGCAACACTCATCCCCAAAAAAACACTCGCCAAAGCCCTGACCGGGAAGCGGGAAGGGGCAGAATTCCCTGCTGGGACCACGGTGGAGGTCCTCCATCACCTCCAGGAGCCACCGCGGGATACTGGGAGCGCTGGGTTATCCCAACGGGGACCAGGGGAGGGGAGTGGGGCAGGGGACCGGCCAGCGCTCGCATCCTCCTCCCCCGCGGAGAACCGAGCATCCCTGCGGGGCAGCGCGGACGGGGAGCCCCTTACCTGTCTGAAATCGGCGGTGAGGGTGACGAGGGCGCCGTCGGCCGTCCGCAGCTCCAGGCTGATGCTGTCNTGGAAGGGACCTTAAGGATCATCCCGCTCCTCCACCCCCGGACACATCCCCCTACACCCGGCTGTTCAAAACCCGCTCACAGAGGGGACAGAGTCACCTCCAGGGCTCCGCGTAGCTTTGTTTCTATTTGATTTATTTATTCATCCCCTTCTCGGGATGCACAGCCACCTACAAACTGCAGCCGGCAAGGAGAGGGGAGGGCAGCGCTAAGAACAAAGCCCACCACCTCTTCTGAACACGCGGGTGTAAATGTCCTTCTGTTCCACGACGTGATTGCTCCCACACTGCGCTGTTACAGGGTGTTTTCCTGCCCCCGAGGATGTAACACGGGCCACTTGAGATTTTCTTTCACAGGCAGGCAGAGCTGGGTCACTTCATAGTCAAAAAAGCTGCCCTTCACCCACCCTGCTCTGCAATCTCTTCCAGATGGGCAGATGCTCATGAAGGGCCCCTTTGATTTCAAAAGGTCTCTCTGCAAACACAAAGGTCACCCTGGCCGCAGTGGACTGGCCTCCGAAAAAAAAAGAAAAGAAAAAAAAAGAAAAAAAAAAAAAGAGCTTTGCAAGGAGAAGCACAGAAATAAATTGGAAAAAGCATTTAAACCCACACTTCCAGGCAAAGAGATTGCTCTTGCCCAAGAAGTGCTTTTTTTGTGAGACCTCACACAAGTTTTAACCCTAAATTTTCACAGCCTCCCTCAAACAAATCACCTCCTTGAAATACTTTCCAGGACAATAGCAGTGCTAAAAACAAGAGCCAAGGGGAATAAAAAGTTAAGAGGTGCAGAGGGGAGCAAAGAAATGTCTCAGCTCAGACACAAAAAGAGAGGGAGGGCCCACAAGGTAGAAACCTACAGGAAGACAGTTCCCCATCACAAAAGCTGCAAAGGAGAAGGCCCCGCTCACAGTGTATTTATTCAGAGGAGATTATGCAAAAAGACAGGAGGACCCCAGCAGGGGCTGGAAGGAAATGTGCCATGAGGCCAGTGGGCACAAAAAACCTTTGGAAGACTTCCAGTCCAAAGGGCCATACTCACTTCTCAGACCAAACTGGGAACCAGCTTCCCTGTTGAACTTCAGGGTTACTTCAGTCCATCAGCTTGCAACTGAGCCCCGAGCACAGCGTGGTCCCGTGCCTGTGCTGGAGGAAAAAGGATTGGGGGAGATAAGGCAGCACCCCCCATAGCTCCACAGGTTTGTGAGAAGATCCTCTCCCAGCTGCGGGCTTTAGCAGTGCCCACTGCGTACCTGGATCCCGGGGTGCGAGAGGTAATTCAGGACTGTCCCTCACTTTGTTACCAAGCTAGCAAAGTTGGCTTGGAGTAAGTGGTATCATTTTTCTCCTGGTACCTCCTAGAGCAAAGGAAATTAGAAAGCAGACTGTCTCACTTTCTGAGGCTCAGTATCTTGCCAGGAATGCTGTAGTCCTGCAGATTGCAATTTGAGCAGGGCATAGCTGCACCTTGAATCTGATCTGGGAGGGGTAGGTTTGATCCCAGCCCCAACATGAATGGACACACAGGCAAGAAGTGCTGGGGAGGGGATTCAGCACACTGGCAGGCAACAGAACTGAAGAGCAAGCAGCTCTTCAGCAGAAAACAGAAAAGTAACCAGGGGGCACAGAAGAAGAGAACTTTGCTGAGATTTGAAAGAGACCAAAAGGGACAGACACTGGTGGTCAGCACCCCAGCAAGAGACACTTGAACAGCTTAGTGGTGGGTGGAGAAGGGCTCAAATACTTTGGGCCAGGTTTGAGTCGCTAAAACGATTCTTTACTGGTGTCAAATTGGCCTCATCTACCTTTGCTGTTTGCTAACATGGGACAGCTCTTCACACACATCATCTACTTCTGAACTGTAGGAAAGCTGAAGCATGCCTTAGAGTCCAATGTTCCCATTGCAGGAGCAGCTTCTGAGTTGCATTTAGTTTTACTGAATGTTAATGGTCTGAGCCAAGAGTTTCTGGTATGCGTGTGCACCGCAGTCTTTTTTGCTGGAAGGAAGCTTCCATTAAATACCTCAGCCATGGTTGAGAACAAGATTAAGGAAGAAAATATGCTCTTAAGAGAAAACACTCTGCTGAGCTTTGTTGTGAAGCTCCAGCAGGGCAGTGCGTGGGAGCTGGGGATTACAGCCTGACACAGGGCTTGCCTCGGTCCTTTAGATGCAGCCTTTGTCATCCCTGGGGAAAGCCACTAACATTTGGCCAAGCTACAAATCTTCATTCCCTCTTCCTCACCTCAAAACTTCATTTATAGAAGCTCAGTGTCACATCAGCACCTCAGAAAACCAGGAAGGGATCAGTGCCCACTAAGACGTGGACTCAAACACAGCCCTTGCTGTAAAACCTTAGAGCCCTGGCAGGGAGGGGAAAAACAGAAACAGAGAGTGTGAGAAGGCCTCTAGCATCCCACACAAGGCTCTGTGGGTAAACTGCTTGCAAGAGCCCTGCCTTCCCTGCATGCAAATTTACCAGGCAAACAAAAATATTTGCAGCCACCCTGTCTCCACCACTTACCACCCACTTGCTGTTGCACGCGTGCTGCTGAGCTGGGTGATGCTTCAGTACCTGCACCATCCTCTTCCTTCATCCATTCCAGGAAAACATCTGTCCTGTTGCCCCCACCCCCAAAACCCCTTTCCCCTCTTAGTTTACAATCAGACTCCTGCAGCTCTCTCTTATGCAGTTAGGATGCTTCTTGACCAACCCCCTAAATGAGCATTTAAGACCAAAGAGAATGAAGGTCCTTTCCCCTTGCTGTTTCACCCCAGTGTGAGTAATCAGTCAATACTCTGGAGGCCATTAGCATCTGAAGTTTACCCTCCCGTGGAGGAGAGAGTAATAATTACTACTACTTTCTCATCAACTTACAGTAAGGCTCTGTGGCCAGCTTTCTTATTATGAGCATGAAACCAAGGTATTTAAAACACCACAACAACAGTACCACCACTACATCAAAGAGCGAGGATGTTTGCTATGAATGAGCTGCTTATTCTAAGAAACAATTTTGCTAATTCAGCGGGGAGCTGGGCAGTGGTGAAGAGCAGCTTGCTCCTCTGATGATGAGAACTTCTCAGAAGAGGACTGCTCTGCTGCCAACAACTCCACTGCATCCTTCGCCTTTGGAGGGGCAAGAGACACACCTCCTCCCATCCTTTGTGGCAGAAGAGCAGGGGAAAAATGAGCCTTACCTATGTTGGGTGACTGGAGGGCTGCAGAGGGCTTTCGTGCAGATGTAGCACCACACCTCTGCCAGATCTCAGCTGGTCTCTGTCCCACACACCTCTGCTGTTGCAGAAGCAAGCTTTACCACTGCCAGCCTGGTCCCCCTCAGACTGCTGAATAAACACTCACGGCAGTTCCCAAGAAGCTCCAGGTCCTCTAGGTTTGCTCTGCTTCCTCAAAAAGGCCTTTGGCTTCCCTTTCCCTCTAGCATTGTGCACCCTGTTGAACAAATATTCAGCATGGAAGCCCTGGATGTCAGGGAAGGGGCACATCCCAGCAGAGCTCTCTACCTGTGCTAACCTTATCCTACTCCACTCATCTTCTCCAGTAGGGCACACCCCCCCCAGGTACTCTATAGAGCCAGCTCAGGGGAGGGCTGGGGGACCTGGGCATAACTTAAATGGAGCTGTGGGGTCAGTGGGAAGAGATTGTGTGGGCTGAGACCCTGGTGAGGCTCGTTGGGGCAATTAGTGCCCGCTGGTGTGCTCAGGTCCCTGACACCAAGTCTTTTCCAAGCTGGAGCTCAGACAAAGCATGGATGTCAAGCCATATATCTCATAAGGTGATTTATTGGGCTGTGTCTAATGAACTGCACGCGATGCCCTTGCTTGGTTAAGACATGGAGGAGATGGATGGAGCAAACAGCAAACCTGTGCATACACCTATTTTGTCAATGCAAGATGTTTAAGACTAGATTCTGCTCACTTAGACCAGAATGGCCCACAAAACACAATGGGAAGAAGCAATATCCTAATGCTCCAGAAGCTGGGAAGCACGATGTCCTCTTGCATGGAGGTAGAGCAGAGGCTTGAGAAAGCTTCCCTGTGCTCCTGGGGCAACACATTTCTCTGGGAGCTTCTCGTGACACACTTACAGCTCTGCAGGTCCTTTCTGCCGCAATTTCAGCAGGGAAAAACACTGTGCAGCTGCACCACCTCAGGAGCTGCAGGGCTGAGCAGAACCCCAGGAAACATCCTGTCACCACAGCCTCACACCTTGTGCCCTGATCAGACTGCTACTCCAGCTAGCAGATCCTGAGAGCCATCCTCTCTCCCAGCCTCTCCAGGGCAGCTCGCCTGTGGCTTACCAAGGCTTTCCGTCCCCTGCCCTGGCCTCATCAGGTTTATTTCTCTTGCCAGGCTGAGGAGAGCTCTGCGTGTAGGTACCGAGAGCCAGGCAGAGTTCTCCTTCCAGCACTTTGGCTAACTGGGGGCACAGACAGAGTTCTGGGCAGTAACCAGAGTTCTGGGAAGGAAAACCAGACTTTTGGTTGTGCTCTGAAAACCCATGCAGCAGTTGCCCAGAGCAGCCTGAGAGATCTAACCTTCAAACTGAAAATCAACCAAGAACAAGCTTTTGTTGCCTGTTCAGTCCCTGAGTTTCTTCTCTTATTTACACTGCTATTAAATTCAAATAAAGTTGGTGTGACTGGGTTCAGTGATCAGACCCAAATGTTCTGCCTTCATCTCTTTAATCTTCCATCCTTCATTTTCATGCCAAACTCTACTTTTAAAGCTACATGAAAGAATCATTGGTGCTTTTTGAAGGATTCCATTAGGGCAACTATTTTGGGGATCTGAACACATAAAATCCTGCTTTTTTCTAATGCTCACAGCACTGCAGAACTAATAGAACTCTGGGAGAGTTAATTGGATTATTACTTTTTTTTACTATCCCAGTTCCCCAACTTGTTGACTAAATCCCAGCTATTATCAGGAATATCACTACAGAGGACCTGCGGCTTGATCTGAAGCTCTGGGAAAGGATTTGTGTTGTGGTGTTCAGTAGAGATCATACTGTTACAGAAGGGAATCAAGCTTCAAGTCATTTTTCATTAATTAAAAACTATTCAGTATCCCTTCTGAGTGTTCCCTGCTGCCCCTCCTGAATGCCCTCCTTTTCTCGGCAGTTACATAAAACAAGCTTCTGAATGGTGTTTAAAAACAACTTTACTGTCTTAAAACAATGCCTAGCATCTTCTATCTCTGACCTGTTTACCACCCTATTCTCTGTCCTGGGCAATTAAAAGGTTGAGGAGTACAGCAGCCCGGGTGTAATTAAATAAACAGGCCCCAGTGGCAGAGCACCGGGAGGTCAACTGAGTGCTCAGCCTCTGTAGCTGATGCATCTCTCTTCCAGAGATGCTGATGTCCTGATTAGATACACATTAATTGAGATACCATGCTCGTTTATGCAGAGGCTGGATGCAGCTGCAGGGAAGATGAGAAAGGCAGAGGGAAGGGGGAGGAGAGCAGGCAGGGAGGTTCCTGGGGTGTGCAGGAGGCGTTCTGCCCCCTTTCTCCTGGGTGAGTTCATGGGAAGAGACTCGAGGGCAGGAGCCTGCTCCTGCTGTGGTCCCTGTGACCTGGTTCACAGACAGGGAAGAAGAGGGAAAGGCCTCAAAAATAATACCCTTGAAGCCATGCAATACAGATGAGGATCCCTCACAGGGGACCTAAAGCCCTAAGGGAGGAATCCTGAACTGTGGGAGCCGGCAGAGACCATCCATGTCAAGATTTGGGCTGCTCTTCCCTAGAAAGGCCATGAGAGCTGGAAGGACCACGTGGAAAAGTCTGGTCTGTCCTGAAGGAGAGACTTCAGAGCTCACACATTTATGTACGTTTGGGAGCTACTAGGAGATGCTTGGAAAATCTTCCCTGTGGCCAGCACTGTCCTACAGCTCCTTACATGAATAATAAACGGCAGCTTCTGTGAAGCAGAGTCAGAACTAAGCACTGGCTGTGGGTGCCTTCTGCAGAAGACGCCTCTTGGTGTGGGCCAAAATACATCGCACGGGAATAGGAGAGTAAGGTTTAGTAGTTTTTGTGAGTCAGTCATTCCCTTTTCTCCTTCTCCAGCCCTTTTCTGTCCCACTCACACAAGTCTGCTCCTTCCCTGAACATCTGGATTCAACTATCAAACAAGAGGCTTTCTGTAACGCATTCCTTGCCTCCCTCCCTGCTTCATGCCTCGCAGGGTTTGTCCTGCTCACAGAGGGAATAAAGACAAAGAGGGGGAGGTCGGAGACAAAGACAGGGCAGGATTAAGGCATTGGTAGGTGAAAAAACTCTTTCCTTTTCCTTTCCTGAACCTAGCTCGTGGCCTGTTTGACGTGGGCTCCCCAACGCCACACAGATACAGGGATCCCTTTCAAACCCACTGCAAAATCCTTCTGAAATTGCCCCGTGAAAGCTGCCCTGCAGTTTAGAGACAAAACTGGGTAAGGTCTAGGAGAAACTGTCCACTTGGCCCACTGTCCTGCCCTCTGACAGAGCCCTCAATCACGTGTTTCCGGGAAAGCAACCAAATACCCTGCTGTGAACATCTGAAATAACAGCCCTCAGGGTCATCTACTGACCCGTCTCAATCAGAGGTTGGCTTCTGCCCTGAAGAACGTGGATTTCGATCCCTTCTAGCTGATTTCTTGTGCTGATGTGATTAGAGCTGGGCAGGAAGTATAAAGCCAGGTCTTCTGCAGCCATTAACTGGAAGAGCAACTTTCTGGAGTACTGATGATTTCCTCCTGCTGTGGTCTCACCTGGGGTGTCACGGGACAGGCTCTTGCACTGGAATTTCATGTTCTGCAAGACCTCAGCTCAAAAAGAGGGGGCATGGCCTCACCATGGACATAGGTGCCCTCTCCCTTTGCACAATTGTGGTCTTGGGGACACCAGCAAGAGGAACATGCTGAGGAGGGAGATGCCACTATGCCTTGGATTGCCAGCTCTGAGCTCTCCTGAAGACATCTGAGCATTTTCCTGGGAAAAGGGAAGCAGAGAGGGAAATGCTACTGCTCCCTCAACACCCAGGTACAGGAAAGAAAGGAATAAAAGTGGTATCTCACTAACTGGACTCCCACTGGGTATTCTGAGGAATCAAGTTAGTGAGATGATCTCCGCCACATTCCTGCTGGTGCTAACTTGGAAGAGGTTAATTTAAATCAGCACAGTTTATGCTGGAATGATCCCAGTGGAAATTACAGGGGGGAAAAAACAGGTGGTGGGTTCTTGCTTCATATATCTAAATTGGGAGGCTGACCAAAGTCTACGTAAAACAACATCAGTGTTGAGTTAAGCAGTGTCCTTTAAAACAAAAATGATGTGAATCTCTGATGCAAGACAAGCCTAGTGAAAGAGATATTATAAATCTAAGTGAAGCCCTCAAATTCTAAAGGGATATAAATCTAATTAAAGTGATATAAATCTAACTGAAGAAATACACTGTAAATCCAGCCAAAATGATATCCATCTAAGGAAAGAAATGCAAATGCACTAGAAACACCATAAATAAAATCAAAGCAATATATAAGATGTAATGGAAGCAATCTGAAACCTAAATCAAGTGATATAAATATAACAGAATGATATAAAACTAATTAAAGTGATTTATAAAATGGACATTTCGAAAAGAATCATGACCCACGGATGATGAGAATAGCTGAAGAGACAGACCAGGACAGGTTTATGAACAATAAAAAACACCTGCAGCTACAAAGAATAAAGCAAGGTTAATTAGGTGCTGTGCTCCAGGGCAATCTCCAGTCACAAAAGGGGTCAGGAGAGCTCCCATTTGAGCACAACACCGAGCCACGGCCGCTTCTCTCATTACGGGAATGGCAAGAAAGCAAAACAGGGGACGTTGGCGGGGAGCAAATGTAACGTGGTGAAGATAATGACAGCGCTGCTCAGGGGAACCTCAGTGTCTTCCAGCCCAAGGTCCCGCGAGCTTTGGGGATGCTCAGTTAAGCAGGAGTTCGTGGGAATGAGCATAATCCCCTGCACGGCTGAACGCACTCATCCAGGTCTCCGGGACCCAGCACAGCAAGGGGGGCTGGGAGGGCCAGCCCCACGTTGAGGGTCGGCTCTCAAAGCAGTTATGAGAGATCAGAATTTATTTAAGCCTGAAGCAAAAGGTTAGGCACATTCTAGCCATGCTTTGCCAGGTGCCAGCAGTGGTGGGACCGACTCCCTGGAGCCGTTGGTGTAGTGGGCAGGGTGAGCTGCTGGTGCGAGGGGCTTCCCCATCTCTCCTCACCTCCAGAGGGGTCCGGTTTTCCCCCAGACAAGGGGACAGGAACAGAGGCAGCTCGCCCCGTCCTGTCTGGAACATCTTCCCCAGGGAGGCTCATTTCCATTTCAAACTTTCCTGTATACAGTGAGGCAATAAAAAATAATGAAGTATTTAGGAATTTTTTTTCCATTTCATTTATGAGCAATGAACCCCTCCTTCCCCCCTCGCCTCCTGTGTTCAAAGGCAGAACTGTCCCAAATCTTCTGTGTTTGCAGAGGAAGACAGTGGTTAATACTCTTCTCTTAAACTGGGAAAATCTCGTTGGAAGCTTCCATTTTCATCCATTTTCACATAAAATAAATGCTTAAGGATCTTTTAGCTTTCACTTAAGTGATTTAATAACTAATACGACCACAATACAAATAATTAATAAGGCTGTTGCTTGTCTTTGGAAAAAAAATCAATTTCAGAACATAGTCAGATCTGCCCCAAACCCTGTCTTCCTTTAGCTAAAAGAAGCTCTTTCTTTTCATTCTGAATAATAAAAATGTCCTCAGCTCAGCTTTACAATGAGATTTTCCCTTCCAATCTTATTCCAAAGCAAAGTGCCATATGTTCTGTACTTAGGATTTCAAAATTTTCTCGTGCTTGAAAGTCATTTGGCATTTGAGCATCTGCAGTGGTCTGAATTTCACTTTTTTTCCAAGAGTAAAGGAAAATATCTATTTTGTGGAAACTTACTGAAAAGCAGCAACCCTCCCCCTCCCCAAACCCCCAACACCAACAATGTAGGTTAGAAATCAGCCTAGAGGGAAATGCAAATATTTTTCTAGCAGATTTAGCTGGAAATGTTTCCTATCCTTTCCTGGAACATTAATGCAAAATTAGGCAGTCGGTTGGACTGATGGGCCCATGGAATCACATAGATTTAGAAATATTTATATTATATTTTATTATATCATATCATGTCTATTCTTCTCATCAAAGCCATGTGGGGGGTCTAACCATAGGGATCAGCTTGAAATTGGGTTAAACAGCTGGGGGTGACCAGGAGCTGTTTGTACCACACCTCTGTTTTAAGGAGCCTCCAGCAAAACCTCGCAGAGCTTGTTACCTGGAACTGAGGAGGTGGGCAGACGTTCAGCATTGCTGAAATTCAAGCCTGATTTACCCCAAGCTGGAAGGAATGTGATGTGACGCTTGGAATTAACTCATGAGCTGGAAACTGGAAAATAGGTCTGGTGGCTAACAGCTAGAAGTTACACGGCAAATCCGGAATGAGCTCCCGAGAGGCCAGGTTCCCACAGCAGCACATCAATGCCTCCTGCTTTCCTCTGGCTGTTGGTAACCCTTCAAATTATCTGAAAACTGCAAATAAGCCTCAGATACAGTCTGTCACGAGGGAGTACATCATACAGGTCACTAGAGCCATCCTTCTGTGCTAGATTTGTATAACTTTACACTGAGAAGGATTTTGCCTCAGCAATTAGTCCTACCCTGAAGTCAATGCTAGTCCTTGTGAGCACGGGGGCCAGGATGTGGCACTGGGGATTTCACAGAATGCAAACGCAAGCTGGATCTAGCCCTGGGACTTAGCAGAGGTTCACGACCAGGCTGGTTCTCATCCTGTTCTTTTGCCGAGGTGGTTCCAGTCTGTATTGAACTGAAGCTGAAATCATTGTGGCAACAGAATTGGCAAACAAAAGCTCCAAAGCCATGCAGCACTCACTCTATAGTGTCACTAACTCTAGCTCAGGTCCCAGGTCACAGTCTTAGCATCACCAATTGATCACAGCTCTTGACTAACACTTGTAAATCTTTGTTGGGTGCTCCAACAAGCCATCAAACTAGAAATGATGGGAAGAAATCTTCCCTGTACCAGTTCCTGCAGCTCCCAGACCCTGCTGCTGCTTTGGCTCCAGCTCCTGGATGCCGTTATGCCGACACGTGGCTCCTGGAAACAGTCCACCCTCCCTCGTCCCTGTCTTCCGAGCTCAGTTCCTAGCTCAAGGTCCTCCTGCCTGATGTCCCTGCAGGCAATGCGATGGAGGCAGGCCAAGGGACAATCTGTTCTTCATTGAGGTCATCCTGCAGCTTGCTGCTGATGTGGCATTTGGGGGATGGAGAAAAATAAAATAAAAAAAAATAAATTTCTTCCTTGCCTGGCCTCAGTTCCAGCGCTGCTGGTGAACTGATAAAGCGTGAGAAGCACAAGGCCAGCAAAGGAAACTCAGCTCTTCCAGGTAACCCTTCATACACCCACCCTCCTGCTCCCACGCTGGTGGCTAAAAACCACAGCACCTCACCAGCTGGGCACAGTACCAGGACTTCAGAGGAATATTTTCCATCTCCCTAGGAGGTCTTTCCAAGGTCCTTTTCTGGTTTTGTCCCTTCCCCAGTTATTTCAGAGCAGGGGCTTCCCCCTGCCCTGCTCCCAGAGGGCCCCCCATGCTGGGAAGCTCTTTCTCTATGGCCCAGCCGAGCTGCTGTGTCATTTTAACGACCCAGCTCTAAGTGCAGCTGCCAAACTCAGATAGTTTCTCAGATTCTGGTGAAAAATCACAGCTGTCTGAGAGTTTCCTGTTGCTTTGCCTTCCCCCATTCGCTCCCCCATTAAGGAGGTGGGGAAAGCAGGAATGCAAAAGCTGAGAAGCCTTCAGAGCAAGGAAGTTTATTTTTCTTCTCTCCAGTGCATCAAAGTCAAGATGTGCATGCCTTCCCTTTCTGTGGCACGTGGGAGAAATCAGCAGCATCTTTTGAGAAGCTACCTGTTCCCAAATCCCAGAGCTCCCAACCCTCCCTCATGAAAAAGCCGGGACTCTGAATTTCAAGTACCCCAAAGCCTGAGGAGGTTTGGCTCAAGCTATTACTCCGGAGCTTGGGATGTGTCTTCCAGTCATGCTGTGGGGTAAAAACAGAGCCCACTATTAGACAGCGATTCATGGAAGCAGAGAAGCATGAAGTCAAACAGAAAGGGGGCACGAGAGCTGGAGTAAGACAGAGCTACTGCTGGGAAGACTGGGAAGTCCCCTTCGTGTGCCCAAGGCACTGTGGCATGACGCTCAGAGCTTGGCTAAGGACAAAACGAGATGGTCCTGCTCCCAACCATTTCCAGGCTGGGCAGCCCACAAGTCGCAGAGTGCCAGGCTTGAGAGGATGCATCATGCTGTTTGTGGGGCACTGCTGCAAGGAAGTCTGCGGCCCAGAATTAATTGAGCAGCTCTTAGCACTGCAGGAGGAATGGCATTATATTCCCTTCACAGCTCGCGGGGCGGGATTGCAAAAGAACAAGAATCCCTGACTGGGATGGAGCCACAAAAGGGTCAGGGCACTCTCCTCTGTATTAGCAAGAAAAGAGATACCTTCTGCTGGAGATAAGAGGCACTAACCGCAGCAGGAGGGAGGCAGAGCCTGGCACTTTGTGCTCCGCCTGTCGAGAGCAGAAGCTCACGAAGCACATGATGTACCCTGACGGGGTGCACAGAGGGGGTCCCACTCCCTGCAAGCATGCTCAGAAAACACTTTTGCAACTGGGGGCTGGATTAGTGGGGAAAGCTGCACCCCCAGTGATGCCAAGCGGGTTTGTGGCACCACTGGGAGCAAAGTCTAGGTTGGGGAAAAGAAATATCCCATTCCTTCTCAGTGACACCCCCCAGGGAGCAGCTGGGGGGTCTGCCCTAGCCGACCCACAGGGAGAGGCCAGCCCAGCTGTACCAGGAGATGAGGAATGACCCCTGTTTTCCAGCTCCAGGAAACCATCCCACTGGTTTGTGAGTCACGGTAACGGGAGTGTGGAGGCTGGTACGCGCATGTAGGCTCTTGCGTGCTAATCACAGCTGAGGATGGAGATGGGGGAGGTGGGAAGCGTTGGGGGATGAATTCCCCTTGGCTGGTATGAAGAGATCCAGACAGCCCGCTGAGTCAGCGCGGGGTCAGCAGGGTGAAGCCAGACAGGCTTTGATTCCCCCAGCAACTGGCTTTCAGCTGGTGCCTTCCCACCACCCGGCTCAGCCCCCAGCACAGGAACCATGTGTACGAGGGGAGCTAGCTTATCCCCTTGCCTCTCTTTCTCGCTGTAACCTTAGCTGGAGCCCTTCCCCACAATCACGTGGCAAACGTGGCTCCGTTTCAAGGGACAAAGTGCAGGAGTTTCTGATTAACAGAGAATGAAAACTGCCTGCTGTGATCCAGCTGCAGTAGCCCCGTTGGAGGAGGGGGAAAAAGTTTCGTGGGGGAAAAGGGAGGTAGAAGAGGAAATCAAACAAGCACAACTGCCTCACAAAGCTGGAGCTGAGAGCTTCTGAGCCTTGTGGTGTTGTCCCTGTACTCTTTTCCCCACGTACCCAGCTGAACCCCCACTGACTCTAGCATGTCATGCTGGAGAGGACCTTGTCCTGCTCCCTGAGCCTCTTGGGGCACCACATTAGCCATGACCTTGACTTCAGTGTAATGCCCAGCAAAACCCCTCTGGGCACACAGCATCCTCTGGAGCTTCCCGGCCCTGCCCAGACACCTGCAGCCCATCCCAGGATGTCAGGAGGAGGAAAAGCATGGCCTTCCCAGGTTATTTAGAAGCAAGGATCTGAATGAAGAAGAGGAGCAGCGGAAAGGGAAGTGGTTGCTGCAGTGTTTACATCTCCCCTTCTTCTGCCCCCTAAAAAGAAGGAGGTCAGATTGGATTTCCCCGAGGCAGCTCCCAAAGAATTTACCCGGCATTCAAAGGGAAAGGCCTCTTTTTTCCCACCTACAGACTTGGCTGTAAAGCCAGCCTCTCATTCTCCAAGAGGAAAAAACCCATATTGTTAGCAAGAGCCCACTACTGCCAAACAGACGGACCCACGTGGGCCAGGGCTGGGAGTAGGAGTGAGACAGGGAGGGAATAAAACAGCCCTTTATCTGGTGCCCGGGTTTCCAGGGCTGGGGGTGATGTATAGTTAGCATAACTGGAAAGGTCAAGTTTCATAACAGCCTGAAGAGGGGGATCTTCCTTCTGGGGAAGCCAGGGGAGGAACAAGGAGGAGCAGCTGATGAGCAGACAGACAGATGGTCACTGACTCACATGTGGCTTTTTCATACTGCAGGGGAGAGGAGATATTATGGTAGGACATGCTATGTGCATCGCATAACCTAGCGAGAGAGGATGGGAGAGCAACCCAGCCAGCCTCCAACATCATCAGCAGCAGATTCCCAAGCCATGGAGATGAAGGAGTAGACTGGGCAGAGATGGAGGTGGGGGACTGGGTGGCTGTGGGAGTGATGGGGTGACAGCATGAGGCAGAAGGGAAAACCCTGAGTCTGGATAAAGCAGGAGCACTGTTTTCCTTCCACTGCACTGACTCAGCACCACAGAAATCCAGTCCCAGCGGAACTGTTTGTTTGTGATTGTTTATGGTGAAGTGAAACAGGCTGCTTTCCTCTTACCCCCAACACACACATTCACTCACTGGCACATTATGCAGCAAGTTAATCTAAACTGAGCAAGGACCTGCCAGCATCTGCTGCAGCTTCCCCAATCCTCCCTTCCTCAAGGGAAGTTACAAGCAGTAGAATCATCCTCATGTTGTCTTCCCAGCAAACGCCTCTGCTTTTCCCCAGGAAGAGGTGGTGGTGTTGGCCAGGGTGGCACACTGTTCCCTTCCCACCTCCTGCTAGAACCTCTTGTTGAGGGTGAAGGGCAGGTTGCAAGAGACAAAGCCCTGATCCTATTGCCATGGAGATGTTAATTCAAGCCGAGTTCAAAGGAAATTGTTCCAGCTAAAGCTAACAAGCCTGGCAGGAAAGCCCTGCTGTCAGTTGAAAGAGGCCAGCTTCTCGTAAAAGGGGAAAGGAGGTGGGGTCAGAAAGAGGGGGCCCCCAGTTCAAAACACAAGCTCCAAACAGACACAGTCCTGTTCCCTGCCTTTGAGCAAAGCCTCCCCCCGCCACCCAAGCCACCAGCTGTGAAGCAAGACAGCAGAAGATGCCTGGCAGTCTCCTCATGCCTGGACCCTTGCAGGAGAGGGAGGCAGGGGTTGGAGGAGCTGGGCACGATGTGGTGGGCACACACTCAGGCTATCGCAGCTCTGCAGACGGCTGCTGGGCCCTCCCTGGTCAGGTCTCTCTGCTGTGGTATGTGCTGATGCTGATAACGAGCACTGGTCCCAGGCAAGGCTGGCTGCTGCCTGCCACGCACCAGCAAACACCGGCGGCGGGGTGAGATTGAGATGGGAACCTTTGGCACCTCTGGCAGAGCTCCTGCCGTGCTGCCCGAGCGCTAAAGGCATCGTGTGATCACCAACACCTTCCTCGTGGGACTGCGAGGGGCTGCTCGAGGGCAGGACACGTCTCGCTTAGCTTGTCACCAAAGTCCTTCAGGTTCTCGTACAGGCGATGCAGTTCCCAGGGTTCAGTGGAAGAATTAACATTGGGTGTAATGATTAATCCTGGCAGGTAGGACTTGTCGGCGGGTATAATACCTCGTGTTCCTGCCTGGTATTTAGGGAATGCTTTGTCTCTGAGAGCTGGGGGTGAAAATTCACAGCCCTTCTGAGGATGGGAGGGACCCACCTGGTCATTATTTGGCACAAGGGCCCGTACAGAGCATCTGGAGAGAAGGCAGGTGCGCTTTTCCACACAAAAACATCCTTAAACTGACAGAGGAAGTGACTCATGGGGGTGCGAGTAAGGCAGAGGCTGCAGTCTGGGCTGGACAGCAGAGAGGGGAGAGCTGCAAGGTCAATAAACAGCTTTGAAAGAGATGATGAAGCCATCAGCTGCCAACCCCCTCCCCTGCCCTGCAGGAGCGCTTTGAACGTCTCCTACCCTCAGCCAGAGCAGGAGCAGGCCTGCTTAGTGCAAGATTTGGAGGAGAATTATGAGCAGCCCCGCTCAATATTAGAGGCATTAACTGTGGTTTTAAAAAAAAAGAAAGAACAAAAACCCCAAACTCCGAACAGACTCTTCCAATTGAGCTAGAATATCTTCCCATCTGCTCCTCCCGTGCCAAGAGGCAAAGCAGGCAGGAGTTGAGCTGCTCCCTGCCAGCCAGAGCAGTGAGAGGAAGCTTTTGTCTGTACCAGGCAGCCCTGGAGAAACTCCTGCCTGGCAAAGAAAGGTCCTGAAGGAGTCCTCTGTAATCCTTGGCCGCTGCTGGGTCCTGAGGTGCCTGCAGGGCTTGCGGGAAACTGCTGGCAGCACAGTTCCCCTCCTGTTCCCCTATGGCTATTTCCTCCTTCCCATCCCATCTCTTTCTGTGCTGCTTCTCTGCAGTCCCTTCCTTCTCTCACAAGCTCACCCTGCTGCTGGGCTGAGAACTACTGCCAGGAAAGTGGCAGGGAGCAGCACGAAAGCGCTGACAGCCAGTTAGTACTGCGGGTTTCACATCCCACTGGTTTAGCAAGACTTGGGCCCTCTCCCACCTCTTTCTTTTCTTTCATCTTCCCCTGCTTCCAGGCTGTAGCTCGAGGCTGCAGCTGCTGCAAAACCAGGAGAAATTTGCTAACGGACAGCAGAGATATTTCCCACAAATAAAAGCAAGAAATGTTTTCCCTCTCTTCTTCCTAACTTTTACTCTCCTCCTCTCATCATGCCTTCTCCCTTTTCCTTCCACCTCTCCCTCTCGGACTCCTTCCCTTGCCAGCTGGCTCCTCTCCTCCTGTGTCCCTGCTGAGAGCATGAGGGGCTCACTCCTGAAGCAACGCTGACTTTTGGCCGGCTCAAGGAACATGCCTGAGCAAGAGGAGAGAAAGTAAGGAAAAGGGGAAGGACAGACTCGGGTTACTAGGAGCTATGAGAGCATGCAGTGAAGGGGAGGAAGAGACCTGAATGCTGGGGTTCGAAATAAATCACAGCAGTGATACTTGGCACCTCTCTAGCCTCGTTTGTCTTTGCTCCACAGCCTCAGAGACAGGGTCGCAGCATGCCCACGGCCACACAACCCACACAGGAGAGCCAAGAGGACCCAGAAACCAGACCCTGACACTGTGCAACTAAGGAACCTCCAGCCGCTGCCCACTTACCCTGCCATGGACAAGGTGGCCAGGGTGCCCCTGCAGAAATGGGCAGCGCAGCGAACTCCCCAGTGACTCAGCTGGGAAGCTGCCTGATGCAGCCGCAGGGTGAAGCCCCTCCATGCCCGCTGCTCCCAGCACAGCCTACACGTAAGCTGATCAGCAGCAGTATTTCTCAGAAGCCCTGTCTCCTCCTCCAGGAACGGGAAAGGATCTACTGGAGTAGCATTAGGAGAAACCCTATCACACACTCCCTTCCTCAAAATAGCTCAAGCTTCACGATAAAGCAAGCTAGAGAGGTGTCCATCTCCCTGCTCCCCTCTCAAGGTCTATCTACCAGTTGAATTATTTTAGAAAAGAAAAACAACTAGTTAAATAAATAAATAATAATAAAAAAAAACCAACTAAACCCTCCTAGGCAGCCACAATTAATTTCATTTTCCCTTTATATGTAGCCTTAACACTTCTCTCTTGCAAAATTTTCACTGACATTCTGCCAAGGAGCAAGGTAGCATTTCTGTAGTCATCTATGATAAACTTTCCCCACCCCTTCCACTTTTTAATTGTAAGTATTAAACTAGATGTTCTGGTCCTGAAGTAATGCTCAGATGACACAGATTTCTTAAAAATTGTGATGAAGGATCCGTGATTTCCTCCTCTCTTAGAAGCAGAGGGCAGAAGGTATTTCCCTAAATCTCCCCCAACAGAAAGCAAACTCTGAATTTTGTTTCTACCAGGAACTTGGCAGTTTCCCTTTTAATACCTTTGTCTTCACTTGCCCCACGTTTAGCCCTTTCCCCACTGATGATTAAGTCCTTCTGAGGCAATATTTTGACCCCTAATCTCTACCCCATGCTGACTGCAAAGTTTCACCATTTCTTCCTTCCTTGCTTGCTCTTTTTGTTCTCTGCACCCAAAGAACTTAGGGCTGGTTATTTTAACACCCATTGAGAGGTTAGTCATCCCGGCTTTTGACAGCTCTCATTGATTCCTCCACTGCCGACCTCTAAGCTGCTGCTTTCTCTGCTGATCTGGCCTGTTTCTCCATCCCTTGCAGGCATTCTGATTACTGTTAGCATCCTTTTGAGGTGGTTATTCATCTAGCTAGAACTGGAAACCTCTCTTGGAAGGTGTCCCCACCCCCCACCTCTCAAACATTTTGAACTTTGTTTTTTAACTTAGAAAAATTGCAAGTCTCCTCTGAGCTCCTGAGTCCAATTTTCATTCCTGTGGATTTCTCTTAGCCAACAAGGATTTGCCTATTTGAAATCAAGAACCTTTTTTACAAGCTTTGTTTGTCTTTCCATTGCACTTTAATTGAATCAGCAGTTAATCTCTGAATCCAAGGTTACTTTCTCAGTACGGTGCCCTCATCGCTTATCAAAACCCAGTCCAGGGCAACAAGACCTTTCCTCAGGGATTCAGCAAATGCTGGTGAAGAAATTCACCCACTATCACATGCCAGAATGTATTTCCTAGCGTTATTGGTGACATTAATTTTTCACGCTAAATAAAAGACTTTTACTTCCAGAGTAAGAACACATTTTCTCAGTCTGTATCAGGCAAGTAATAATGCGGGACTCTGTCCATGTCCCAGTCTGACTCTGGAAATCTACAGCACACCCCCCCTCACAGTGCCAGGACCAGCCCTTCTTTCTTTCCCCACCGATTTTAAGTCTAATAGGTTACTTTTATGGCTTGTCAAGACTTGAAGGATTCTTACTCCAAAGTTCTGTATTGCCCTTTCCACCACATACACCTTCAGGGAATGGTAGTTATTTCAGCTCTCGTCTCGGAGCAAGGTTTCCAGCTGTCCTGCTGTTTCTGCACCTCATCAGACAGACGTTGCATTGCATGGTGCAACACATCCTCTGCCCAGAAAGCAGGGCAGGCTGCAAACAGTGATGAAATGCAGTTCCCTGAACTAGGGATCACCTGAAACTGGGATTCAGCACAGAATGGACAAGGTTTTACCTTCTCTCTTGCTTCACATTCCTCCAGCTCCAAAATGCAGAGTTAAAAACCAAGGGTGTATGCTTACATCTTAGTTTCTGTTAGATCTTCCTCTCAGTCACTGTAACAGCAACTAGTAGATACACGGTGCAAAGAGCTAATGCAGACTCAGAGCAATAGTACAAACCATGCTATATAGCAGTGCCTTGCTCCAACCTGTGGCCGGGGTCATGGAGCAGCACAGAAATCTGCCTCTGTGTCATTACATCACTGCCAGACACAAACCAAAGCAATCAATGCAGAATGTCAAGGGGATTTTCTTTCTTTCTCTTTGATCTGTATTTGAGTTCCTCTCTAAAAATCTTCCCTTTCACCTCCTGATGTTCCTGCCTCCCCTTCCCTCCCCCTGGCCCGATCTTTAAAGTGTGACTTCAGCCTGCTAAGGTGGGCGTCAGGCCAGGCTCCTGAACCATAGTGTTTGCTCAGTTTAGCACTGGCTCCTGTTGGGAGGAGCCCTGCTGGCTGAACACGCTGCTCGTGGCCATATGTGGTGTTATTTACATGGGGAAGGGAAATAAAAAAATACATCTTTCTGAAATCTGAGTTGAGAGAAGAGTGAGACACAGACACAGGCAGAGCGGGGTGGGAACGTGCCCGCCTGAGAAAGCCATCCCAGCCCAAACTGCGGGAGGAATTAGCACAGGGCTCCCAGAGAGGAACACTGCTCAAAGCAATCTGCGAGGGTCTGCAACAAAGCTTTGTAATGGAAGAAATTGGACAGACTTCTGGAATTGGCGCACGGAAGCTTGGCTACCAGCTGGGAGACTAATTTCGTTTCTGTTTTTTTCCCCTTCTCCCCATCCTCCCTCCTTCTCCCTTTGAATAGGAGAGCAACGCAGCCAAGGACTCAGCTCCTGCCAGATTGTACGGGCTCAGACGGGGCAGCCTGGGTCACTCAGCGGAGGAGTAAACATCAGGGAAAGCTGAAAGAGCTTTCTTAGGCTGTGCTTGAGCTAAAATGCCAAAGAGCACTGGAAGCATTTGAAATCCCCAATAGGGAACTACCTGTCAGAAAGCAGAGCAGCCCGAGGACTGCTCTACATCCCACAGCAGCCACGGCAGGTATAGGAAAGCAGACACAGGCAGGGGCTAAAGCTGGCAAGTGCTCTGTCGTCTTCCTGCTGCTTAGCACAGCAGTACTCTGCTCCTTGACTGGTGCCCAGCAGTAGCATTGCAATTTTGTCATCCCCAGTACAACCAACCTCTTCCTAACACAGCCTGTGTCAGTACCCTGATGTGCTTGATGAGAGATGCTGTGCCAGTGGAGGTGCCATCTTTTGGAATAAGATGTAAAACCGACTGTCTGACAGCCTGGACTATAAAAGTTCCCTTGGCAGCTTCTGCCAGTGTTATCTTCCTCCCTCAGCCAAATTCCAGGTTAGAAACTGAACAAAGCAGTAGTGATGAGCTGCCAGTATTTTAATGAGCAGTTCCCACAGACACTTCCCTACCTCTGCCTGTGATGAAACTCCACAGAGCAGGTGCACGTGTGTGCTCTCAGAAAGGGAGCTGTATTTACTTCTCACTTGTTCAAACAGCAGCAGTTACAAAAATCCTCTCTCATAACCATCACTCAAGCAGGGAAGTGGCTTATTTGGCAAGGAAATTGTCATCAAGAGCAGTTTGCTGGAGATGTTTACACTGTGTTTCTGAGGGTATAATGAGTGTGCCGATAAGATAGTGCAGGAACTAAGCTGACTTGAACGAGGGGGGAATATGTTGATGGAGAAGCTGCTAGCTGTATTTTGCAAGGCCTTTGGGAAATACCCTGCTGGCACCCTATAGAGGCAACTGCATTTACTCTTAAGCATTTATTCCAGCTCTCTTAGGGAGAAGGTCTTTCTAGGACAGAAAAGCAAGGCTGGGAGAGCTGAGACTTCCAGTATCAGCAAGGAAGCTGGGGTGTTTTCCTTCCTATAAAACCAGCTATCCCTTCCCAGCATCTGGAGCATTCCAGCAGGGAGTAGGAGAAGAGGTGTTGGCAAACCCCTGAGGAGCCCCCTGGTGCCTGCTGACTATTAATCATGAAGGTACTCACCCCAGCATCCCTGCCTGGGACCCGGCAGGACAGACAAGGACCAGGAGAGCAGCACAGGGAGAACTGGCTCCAACACAGGCACATTTTCCTTGCTTCTTCTGTGCTTTGGGGAAGGGCTCAGCAGCTCCCTGCATCCCCAGGCTGGCTGCGTTTCACTGGCAGTGGATTTCCCTTCCTAGCAGAGAACAGAAAAGTCAGGAAGATTATACTTAGTGAAGCTCCAGCTCCATCCTCTGTCCCTGACCTTCCTCCTCCCTCCCATCAACACCTCCAAGGGATGACCAGGGACAAACACATCCCACCGGGATGTGGAGCTGGGCAGGTCCAAGCACCCACTCCATGGCCAAAGATGGGGTCTTGAGATAACATCCCCCTACAGGCAGGACAGGCAGCTGCGGGGGGGACACTGGCCCGTCCTCTCCGGTGGGGATTTTTCCAGCATGCCCACCTTTCCGGAGGCCCCTTTCCTTTCCCCGCGGGGCTCCCGACACCCGTGTGCGGGCCACCGAGGACACCTAGTGGCTGGCGAGCCGTGCCGGGCTGCCCTCGCCCCGCAGCGCCCTTGCCTGCTGGCTCCGGGGATGCCCTAGGGATGCTGACCCCATCACTCACCAGGGGTGGGAGCAGAAGGACCGAGGGATCTCCCCTCTCTGAGCTCATCTCTCCATCTTTGTGCTCGCACAGATGCCCCAGACCCAGGGAAATCCCACAGAATAGAGGGGGCAAAGTGGGGCTCAGGGTATCTGAACGCTATGTGGTGGGGGCACATGGGTGCAGAAGGTCAGCAAGGAGGAGTAAGCATCTCCTGTGTCCTCCCCCAGGCTCGACTTCCACATTCCCCCAGCATGGGGCAGGGTACCAGCAGGATAAGGCGAGCTGGGATGGGCCAGAGGATGCTGCAGCTGTGGTATAGGGAAGGGGGGACAAGGGTTGCCAGTAGGGCTGCACTGGCTACCCTGGGGTCTCCCCCATCACTGGGATGCTCAGAGAGCCCTGCTCTGTAAAAAACTCACTAAAAGTGTGCTGGGAGGGACCTCACCAGTCACTGCCTCATTTTTCCTTGCTGCATGGGCAAGATGTGAATGCCGAGCACAGGAGAAGGACTAAAGCCCTCCAAGAGAGAGACGTGAGAACCTTCCAGCAATGCCCAACAGACCTTCACCCATCAGAAAAACACTCTTTTTACACATCAGCTGCCCTTCAGCTGGGTGGTGAGCACTGTGAGCTCCCCTCAGCAAGAGGGAAGGCATCCTTCGTGTGTGTCCACACGTACACACTGCCTCTCGCCCCATCCTGCTGCCGTGGGGTCAAGGTCCCCAGGACAGGTACGAGCAGGGGGGTGAGGGCAAGCCCCTGCTTGCCCCCTCTCTCTCCTGTAGTGGCAGATGTGTCCCCCTGACATGGGGAACTCACCCCAAAATGCTGTCCCAGCCAGCCCAGAGGGCAGGTCATTGGTGCCAGGGCACAAGGAGTGCGAGGCAAGGGCAGGGGCGCCCTTTCCTGTACCAGGAGAGAGCTGCAGCTGCCCCAGGCCCGCAGCTTTCTCACTCAATCTTCCTCCACCCCCTTGGCTTTCCCTCCTGGGTGCCAGCCAGCCCCATGACGCTTCATCAGGCTGCGTTTGGACTTGATGGAGCCTCAAACTTAAATGCAATTAATGTAATAAAGGCCAGCAGGTAGTGCATGCATAGAGCCGAACGGAGCGGCAGGGAGGGCTCACCGAGTTGCCCAAGCTCCAGGTGTTCCCTGCCCATGCACAAGGAGCAACATCCCATCTCCACTCCCTGGCATTCCTGCGGCCTGCGGAGCTCCAGTGCCAGCACACGGCTTGGAGCTGCCTGGGAATCTCCCCCATTTACTTTACCCTCTTTCACAACTATACCACCAACGAGGAGGCCAGACCCTGTCTCCCTGCCAGCAGCTCGCTTCTGGAGAAGCAGGCTCTGCCAGGAGGTAGCGAGGTGGGGAGGCAGAAACGCACGAGCTTCCCTCTGGGTGCTGGGCGCTTTCCAAAGCTCACATGCAGCTGCAAAAGAGTTCTCCAACCCAACCGGCCATCCTGCTCTGTGGGGCCAGCAGGCGGTCGCAGTGACAGCGCTGGCTGGCACGCAGGGAACAGGGCAGATGCCTGACCTCAGGCTGTGCCCCTTGCTGCTGCCACTGCCAGTGTCCACTCTGCTGCCCTGCACCTTATTATTGGGCACTTAACTCACCACACACAGCTGCTACCGCGGTGACAGAGCTGCCACCGAGTCCAGAGGAGAGCTCCATGTGTGAGCCACACAGAAAGCCCTGCCCTGGGGAGGGAGGTGAGAGGATGGGATGGACAAGCAGGCATTCGTGGGCAAGGATGCAGTGGGTGGCTGTGCCTGTGTCACCAAGAAGCCCGTTCTCTCCCCAACTTTGAGTTAAGTCCTGCTGAGGGGGTTTCTTGAGATGGAGAATCCTTCAGAGGTTAGTTTTGCGGCGTGGGAGTGGAGAAGGGAACTGCTTTTGCTGCCATCAGGCCACAGAGGACTTGAAGCAGAGACCCCAGTGGAGTTGGCAGGAAGATGTGAGGGGGATTGAGGGTGCAGGTAACCCTCTGCAGTGCCCAGAGCAGTGAGGATACACCTGGAGAGAGGCAGGGGCAAGGACAGAGAGCTGCAATAGCAGGATGGGAGGTGAAGCCTGAACTCCTGCCATGTAGCAGTGGGGCTTGGGAGAAGGTGTAAACAGGTACTGAAGGACTGTGAGCTCAGCGCCAGTGGCGTAAGAGCTACCATGATCAGCCTGTCCCCAGATCCTTTCCAAGGCAAACATCAGACGTTTTCCATCAGACATGGCTCTCCTTGGATGCCAAAATTTCACTCCCATTTCTGCAAGCCAGGGCCGGTGTCCACATGTTCCTGTCAATTCCAGATCCCTTCCCAAGCCCCAAACTCAGAGCAGCCCCTGACAGGAGCAGGTAAGGGACCTGGGAAGGCAAGCTGTGACAAGGACTGCCTGCCCCTTGCTCCTACCCCCACCTGAACACCAGCAACCAAAATATAGTCTCCCTGCTCCTGCCTGGAGGAAAGCAGCCTTACTGGCCTTCCCTGCAGCTTGCTGATCCTGTTGTTTTCACTGGGAGAAGGGGATGGCATGACACAGTTGTTTCCCAGGCAGCTGCCACCACCCTAAAACCAGAGGGTGGGATTTGGCTGCAGAGGGATAATGCTGACCAAGGGCGAGCAAGCCCAGGCAAGGCATGCAACAGAGTGCTGCTCCTGGTGACTAAGAGTGGCGGATGCTAACACTCCTCGAGGTCTGGTCCTGACCCTCGCCCTGCCTTGGCTCCTGTCAACTTACCCTCTTATTTATGGCAGTCAGTAAGGGAGGCTCAGGCCTCAAGTTCACTCTTTTATCTAGGGTTTACATTTCTTTCCCACAATTGTTTTCTCCCTCTCCCTTCGTTTCTCGGTGTTTTCCCTCCTCTTTGTCTCTCCCCTTCACCTCTATCACATTTTTCTTTTGCTGTCCTATTAATTTCTGCTGTATTTCTGGAGGAAGGGAAGAGGGGAGTAAATTGAGACACACGCACGTGCGCACACACTGGATATTTGTCTTGCTCAGTCACCGGGTGAATAAGCGTCCTTGTTTCAACATGTTTTCCCATTTAACTTCCCAGGGGCTTTTCAGAGCAAGAATTCCTCTGAACAACCAGACACAAGAGCTGAGCTCACAGTCATTTGCTGCGCGTGGTGGCCTCATTCCTCAGGCTTCCCCTCGTCCTGCACTCCGATTTCCAGGAACCCAACAATGACACAGACCGGGGCCCACCCACCGCCTCCCCTAAAGCCTCTGGGCAGGCAGGGAAGCCCAGCAGGGTCAGGATGCAACTCCCCAGGCGTTGAGCTGTCTCCTGGCATGATGGAGCAGCAGCCCTCACACAGGCAAAACCTCCATCAGAGGTTTCTGCACAGAGCAGAAGCCTTGGGCAGCCAAGACCTTGGCTGCTGGGGCTCTTCCACATCTGTGGGGCTGCTCATACCAGCCCTGGCTCCCTGTCCCTCTAAGCAACTTCCCTGCAGGGGGATCCACCTCAGGAGGTCAAGCAAAGAGAGCCAACTTGAGACACTAAGGCTCTTGCAAGAGGTGAGGAAAGATCTGGGGGAGATGGTACCTGCTCTGAGTGAGAAAGACACTGACCAGGGCTGCAGATGATCCCACATGCCCACAAGCTTGCCCTCACCAGTACCTGGTGCAGGACCATGAACAAACACAGAATAAAGAGAGAAAGCATCTACCCCCTCCTCGGTCCTACCCGCAGCACACTCTCAGGAGAGAGGGTGAACAACCACACCACCCTCCACCATGGCAGGAGGTTGGAAACCGGTGATCTTTGAGGTCCCTTCTGACTGTCACCATTCTATGACTCTGTGCTGGGCTGCTCAGTAGCCACATGGGCCTGGATGCCTCATGAGGGACTGAGCCACAGTTTCTGTCTCCAGGGCAGGTCAGGGCAAGGAGTTCTCCTCCATGCCTGGGGAGAAGCTTGGCTTCATATTGCCAAATCCAGAGGATTTCAGAGTAGTTTAAGGAGGTTCTATTAATAGCTCTCTGCCCTTTTTCTTCATTCCCTGTCTGTCCTTATTCTGCTCTCCTTTACCCATTTATTTCCCCTCTTTCTCTCTACCTGCCCCTTCCAGACTTGGTGCCATGAGTCACACCTCGTCCCATCAATTTCACTTGTTTTCACTCCCAGACCTCACCAGGGAACTGGAGCTCTGCACTGACAGGGAATCTGGGGAACAGCAAATGACCTGGGGGGGCACAGACGCTTGGAGGTGGGGGGGGACAGTGAACTATGAGACTGCAGAGAAGGGGAGGATCTTTAGAAAGAGACTAAGGAGGAACAAGTAGTGATGCTCCTTATAGCCACCTTTTGTGATCCATCACCAAATGCAGAGTTCCTTCCAGCTCATTTAGCACACAGCCTCTGGACTCAGCCATGCAATGTCAAGCCTGCCTACAGCAGACAATGTGGACTTGTCTTTACCATTCCAAATAGAACTCTCATCAGTGGTACTCACAACCCTTCCCCAGCCTGGGCTCCATCCCACAGCACCTCTCTTTCAGTCTAGGACACCAGATAGCTGTATGACAAGCTCAGTCAGCACAGCTCTTTAGAGAGAGATAAACTGGCCCTCTGTTCAGGGTGGACAGGACAGCACAGGAGCCCTGCCCCAAATCTTTTCCTGGAAGGAATACAATCTGTTGCAGCTATCCAGATACCAATAAATCAATTTCTGCCAGCTGCAAATCAGGGAGTATTTTATTACTTCTTCTACAGCCCCCCAAACCATAAGATTATATGAACTGTTAATTTTATATGAATAATAGCTATCTTTTCTAGTGTGCTTTGCTTCTGCAGATCCCAGAGCACTTTAGATTATCAATGGGTTGGAGCAGAACAAGAACAGAATCATGATCTCTCAAAAGTTTGCATGTGGAACCACTCACAAAATCTCTTCTGCATGGTTACTGAGGTGGACTTGAAAACTGCCAGAGACCACACTCCAAAGAAGCCAGAAGAGAGTACACACCATCCTACAGCAGAAGGTAAAAGCCTCCAGTGGTCCTTGCCAATCCAACTAAGGAATATTCCTGATCCCAAGTTTGGAGATCATGTTTTAGTGCTGAGCAAACACCTGAGAGATGCAACCAGCTCCACCCAACTTCCCCATCTCAGGTTGTGCCAATCTCTAGTGCTTGGAAAGGAGGTGGAAAAGAAAACAAAAACTGAAAACCAATGACACAGAAACCAAGTTAATCATCAAAGAGGGGGAAAAAATTCCTTCCTGGCCTCCACAGGCAACCAGCAGAAGCCTTGAAACACAGGCTTAATTAATTAATTAAAAACAATATGAACATGGTGCAACAAGTCTTGTAAGCACATTGAAGGCGTGCAATATCACCCATACACTGTTATGCAATGTGTTGATGACTGTAGGAAGCTCATCGTGAATCCAGTTTGGGTCCTGGTGCCCACGACTCTGTTTCAAAGGCTATCCCTGAACTCTGCTCCTGTGATGTCTAGAAATCATCTTCTAATTTCTAGCCTATATTGTTTAATGAACAAATTTACCCTATTTGATCTTGCACTAGCACTGTCCTTTAATTCAAATAGATTTCCCTCTTTAGCTGGTATTCCCTTTCCTCTCCTCCACATGAATTTAATGCTGAGTAGTCATTTTCCCCTTCAGCTTTTTCAAAGATGAAGACTCAGCATAACCACTAGAAAGGGGTCCTCCCCCAGGCAGCACATATCCTCCAGTAAATGCCTTTGTCCAGTCACACACCCTCTCACTCCTTCAGTGAATCACCCTCCTTCTGCACGCTCGCCGAGTATCGTCGTTACACAACAGGCATTTACATCCTACCTGTAACTTGTTCCAATAATTAAGACTCCCCATGGTCCAGCTCATAGCCTGCAGGCCTGATTTAAGCCCTGCTAAGCTTGTGTTTGGCCTGCCATGGTACCCTGGAGGAGCTATTCAGATGCTCTCACTACCCTAAAAATCCAAGTCCTTATATCTGAAACCAGGTCCCGACCATCTCCATTGAGCCCCCGCTGCAGCATGCCCCCTAACGTGAAACACAGCCCCCAAACAACTGGATCCTCCTGGTTCAGTTTTCCTTCCCTTCATCATCCACTCGGAGACACACAGCTGGTTATCACATGGAGGCGGCGGGCCCAAAGTGTCACAAATAGCTGAACTTAAGTTTATGCCATATAAATTGAGTCCCTCTCGTGTAAATCACAGTTCTGAGAGTACTGGCAGCTCTGCTTTAAGCTCACCTGCAGCATCGTTTGTTTCCCCACGCAGCCTCTACCAGGATGGCTCTACAGATCTACCTGGATGCATTGCTGAGCAAATCTGATACGTGTGAAAACAACACGAAGCCTTGAACCCGTTCTGCCTGCTCTGCTGTTACATGAGGAGCTGGGTTGTGCGTGGTCATTGCTCAATGGTGTCTACGCGCTCGATGGACTGATTTCCTGCGCTTTACTTGCAGCAGGGACAGCCCACGTGCATTTCAGAGCAACATTTTCCGAGCTGTGGACGTGTTTCATATAAAGGTGTAAGAAATGAGAAAGGACTGAAAATATGTAGGATGTGAAAGGGAGTGTGGATTAGTGGGTAGAGCACAGAGTAGGCAATTAGCAGACAGGTTCCCTGCTCCTAGTTTGGTTGGAGCTGTTGTGAGAACTGGGGCCAGTGAATCATGGGCTGGTTGATCTAATTCTCTATGATTCTCCATGACTTCATCAGTCACTGGTGTTTGAAACTCTGCTCCGGAGCCCAGTCTAAAGGAGTGCCCCGGGGTTGGTTTAACTGTTTCTATTCCATTTAGTTTGAAATGGACCCAATTTTTTCACTTTTTCCATCCTGGGGAAATTTGTTTATTTTGAGGAACCTACCCATGAAGATTTTTTGTGCAGCAAACTGCACAGTAGAAACACTTCAGTACAAGCAAACTTACCAGTGTATCTACAATGAAAAAAATTAAGTTCAAAACAAGAACAAAAGCATCATGGAATATAAAAAAAAATAAATATAGGGATTTAGAGGGGTCACAATCATAAAAATAAGACACTGAGCAACCAAAAAGCTGCATAGCTATTTCAGAAGAAAATTTTCAGTCAGTTCCACAGTACATGCCTCAGTTTCCCTAATTGCTACATGGGGTTAGCAACCCAGACCTATTTTGCAAAGGTGTTGTCAAGTTTAATTTGTGAACCTTTGAAAAGCGCCCCGAGTTTTTCAGATGAAAGGCTCTGCAGATGCCAAACGTGGGTGTATGCTCTGAGTCAGAGGCACAGACACGGGCATATTGTGTGATCGGCTTGACGCACTGCGCTAGATAGGAGACAGTTGTCCTCTGCAGGAAACGTAGGGATGGCTGGTGCAAAAATCACAGATGATGCTTCCACAAGTGTGAACTCATGCTATAGAAATCAGGAGCCACCCTCTCGGGAGGTGCAAAGATAAAGCCTGCAATAAAGAGATGTCTAATCTGTACTTTACTTTGGCTCCTAAATTGCCCAAAATACACGTGTGCGCACGAGTCTGCTAAATATGGTTAGGCACTGAAGCACAAATTTGTCTAACAAACTACCCTTTAACTAACAAACTGCCCTTTAACTCCAGTAGTCCTCCTGTAATTCCCAGGTAGGATTAGCCAGCACTGGCAGCGTTTATGAACACCAAGACCATGTGCACCTCCAGTTTCAGACAGGTGTGAACAGTAGATTTCCCAGGAAAGACCAGAAATTACAAGAGAGAGGTGGATTCCATCTGCAAACAAGGTTTTTTTGGCACAAAAAAGACGTGATGAGGTGCAATGAGGTACAGAGAGATAATGTGAAAAAGAGTGGGCAAAGCCACAGTCTCAGGACATGTGGCAGCAGAGGGGGTGTATTTAGTTCTTGCTGGTGACACTTGCCATGGTCCTGCCATGGTTTCACCAGCCTTCACAAGGAGGACATGCCCAAGGTGCTAATGCCAGGCCTATGGGATGCTCTGAGAGTGAGATGAGGTTGAAAGGGGACCTCTGGAAGGGGCATTACACAGAAGTGACTGGCAGCAGCGGAGAAAGTTCCTGGGGTACACACAAGTTACATCCTTCCTTTCTTCTGCAGGCATGGCTGGCATCAGGACTTATTGGAAGGTGTCCGTCTTACATGTGCTTCTGCATGAACAGCAGAATCAATAATAAACCTCCACCTGAGCTCAACTACTCCTAAATCTGCCTGGAATAGGTTTATTAAACTCATTTACTCTGGATTTGCATCAGTAAAATCAAGATAAAAAAAAATTCAGTCCTTACTCTTTTGACTGCTTTACCTACTCCAAAATCTTAACAAAACATGAGGGAAAGAGAAACCCCACCTTCTTGCAAGTTAGACCTCTTCACATAGATGTTTTTTTGTTTCTTAAGTATTTATGCTAGCTTGGAAAAGCTCTGCTGAGTCTCTTCTGTACACGTGAGAACAGGCACCTCCACCCTCCAGTATTTTTAATTACTTGGAGATCTATAGGACTGTTGACGTAAAGATCAGCTTGGCCCAGGAAGCCAAAGGGAAAGAAATATGTCATTCAATCTCTTTCTTTTATGAGATTTGTTTTTAAAAAATAGCATTGCCCTTTCCTATGCCAGAGAATGACTTCTGACTCACGAAAGACTACGGTCCTATTAATAAAAAACCTGTCCATTAGAAATTACTGCAAAAGGTATGGCCTTTCCCAACAACTGTTATCCAAAAAAGTACTGTATACTGAATCTTCTCTCTCCTACACAGAGAGCCATAACAACACACAGGCAGTAAGAGGGGCTAGATCTATGAGTCAGGGGTTCCAACTGCATTTCAGTTGAAAAGAAGAAAAACAAAATTATTTCCTTTTCTCTCATTTTGCACAGACAAAGTCCTTAGAAACTGTATCTGTCAGACAGGCGCTTCCTGGCTACCTCCTTCTCATGTCAGATCCAAAATGTATGCTGTTCCTGTTTTGGGCTGCACCTCTATTTCCTCCACACCTAAAAAAGAACTGCAAAATGCAGACCTGTTTTTTTCCTCCACTACTTAAGACATGTCAAACTGAGGTTTTGTTATGAATTGCTAATGAGAACTTTTTACAGGCTAAAAATCACATTCTCCAGCAACACCGCCATTGCATTCTGTGAAAATTAAATTAAGCCATGGTTAATTTACACCCTGGGAATTAATCTCAGAGCAATCTCACTGAAATTCAGAGCATAATCTATGCTAAATTGCCATGATATGAGTGGAAGATCAACCTCCTCTTGAATTTGATTGGAATTCACCAGTGCTTATAAAGGGTCGTCTTCTTCTGAAATCTTCTGTAATTCAACAAGTTGAACATTTCCCAGAAATACAGCTACTGGAGGCAGATCTAGTTTTAAAAGTCTCAGAGGGTTTGTTTTTTTTTCTTGCAAGAAATATTTTGGCCATGTTGCTGTAAAATATTTTCTGTTCCAAGTATGTTACAGGTATGTCTCTCTGTTTAGTGGACATTTAGAGGAAGAACTGCGTAAGATACATCTGAACCCTTAACTCTGATAGAACATGCAATGAAATAGGCAATGGGGGTTTTATTCTACTAGTCATGTTAGTGGACATCACATCGCCTGTGGGAAAAGCAGGACTAGCCAATTTTTCCTTCAGGTCAGCTGTGTTCTTCTGATACATGGTCTGGCTATTTCCAGGACTAGATGGATGGGCCTTGCACAAACCCAACGTCAAAATCAAAACAAAGATAACAGGGTCTTTTAAACCCACCATTATCCATATGTTTCCCCTCCCTGTCCTACCAAATACAGTAAGCCCTCAAGGGAACCCAGTTTAAGAATGCTTTATTCTAGGCGTTCATTTTAATTACAACCATAATTATTTTTGTGCGTGTATATGACCCAGTTAACAAACCCATCTTCAGCATCTCATGGTCTCTCCGACCCTGCCCATCTCTGCAAGGAGGTAACCTCAGCTCCTGGCAACAAGGAGCAAAATTATTTTTGAAACAAGCGGTCGGACTGGTTGCTACGTCTTAATGAAAATGATTTTTTTATTTTTTTTTTTTAAAAAAACCCATCACATTTCTATGTATATAAACAGCCCTTCCTCCCAAACCTGGTTAGACAAGAATGTTCCTGGGTGTGGACTGCCTTGTATAATTAACCGCACAGCTGGAGCTTCTGATCCCTCCTAACGTCTGTTTCTTTCTTTCTCCCTGCGTCTACCTAGCATAATCCAGGCGTTCTCCTCCTCCTCACAGGAGCTCCAGGTGCGTCACTTGGGCAGAAACTTTCCTGCATTCCACCGTCATTCCTTGCTGAGACAACGACCAGGCAGACGTACCCGCTTTTTAGAGGGCTGAGAGACAGGAACTGGAGGAGCAGTGAAGCCAATTTCCCCTGTTCAGACGATGGAAACGGGGAGTGCAGCAAGGACAAACGGTACCACTGGGAAGCCAGAGGATGTGAAGAGTCCATCTGCCCCCAAAAAAGAAGAAGAAGCTAAGAAGACCACAAGCCCTAGCGGAGGCGAGAAGGAACCTATAAAAGGCACTGGCACTCCTTCTTTGGAGACCGGGCAAATCAAGAGCTCCCTCTTCTCTGGGAGTGACTGGAAGAGGCCCATCATTCAGTTTGTGGAGTCATCTGACGAGAAGAGGTCAACCTACTTCAGCATGGATTCAGCAGATTCAAAGAAAATGCAATATGCCAGCGGACAGATAGGAGACATGAGGAGACCACCCCTCTCCTTTGCAGAGAAAGGTGATCTCAGGAAGTCCCTCTTCTCCTTGGATTCCAAAAAGAGTTTCCTGCCTAGTGAAGGGGAAGGGAGGAAGTCATTGTTCTCTGGGGGGCAGATGGGGGACCTGAAGAAAAGTTCCCTCCCTTTGGTGGAGACAGGGGACCTGAGAAGAGCCACCTTCAACAAGCCTGACAGAGCAGCTGGGTCAAGGCCCAGGGTGAAGCTTGAGGATGTTCTGTGTGATTCCTGCATCGATAACAAGCAAAAGGCCGTGAAGTCCTGCTTGGTGTGCCAAGCTTCCTTCTGTGAGCTGCACCTCAAGCCCCACCTGGAGGGAGCAGCTTTCCGGGACCACCAGCTCCTGGACCCCATCAGGGACTTTGAAGCAAGAAAATGCCCTGTGCATGGGAAGACCATGGAGCTGTTCTGTCAGACAGACCAGATGTGCATCTGCTACCTCTGCATGTTCCAGGAGCACAAGAACCACAGCACAGTGACGGTGGAGATCGAGAAAGCGGGAAAAGAGGTAATGCTCCTTTTATTGCACATTCCCAATCTTTCCAACGGTCCCCAATAAACATGAGGGAAAGTTTGCTCTCCAGCCTGCAGTCTCTCCTAAAATCATGTCTGAAATGTAATTGTGGGATGCAGGGGTTGTGGATGGGAAGCGTTTAGTGGAGAACTGATGTTGCCTGGGTTCTGCTGCTATAGGATTGTCCTTCTCCTAATGGCCGGTTACAGCAGCACAGTGCTCATGTTGTGCAGCAGAATGGGTCGGGGTGCTGAGGGGTGGAGAACTTGATTTCCACCACTGACTTTCAGCAGAAGCTGAATCAAAGCCCTACGTTCTAAGTTTTCAAAAAACTGTCTCAAGTTTTGACGGTGTTTGTATAGTTTGTATAGAAAGGTGGGGCACTGCCCAAGTTCAGGACCTCCAGAAATATAGGTAGTCACATCACAGCTAAAGCTGTGAGTGGCTGCTGGGTTACTATTGAAAAATGCCATCTCAGCTACTTAGAGTGAGATTATGGCTTTTTGTTTTTCTTTTCTGTTATGGATATAATAGTGTCAAGCCCCACCTATGGGAAGAATCTTTTGAAACTCCGATGAAGAAAAAAATGCTGGGGCAAACACAAAACATTATAATTTCCCCTGAAGTGTTACTACAATAGGTTCAGAGGATGGACATCTAAGGGGATGAGGCTGGAATGTGAAACAGTGCTCACTCTAATGGAAAGTCTTCCACCTTTGTTTGGTTTAAGTCTCACGCTGTTTGCTTTCTGGGTGGATTTATGACTATTCCACTAGCTCTAGTCAAGAGCAGGGTCTCACCATGTTCAGTTCTGCACATCCCCATAGTAAAAGCATGTTCTGGCTTAGAGACCTTCTGATCTAAGCAGACAGGACAGGAGAGATTACAGAAAGGAGACCCATGAAACAGTAATTTAAAACAACTTGCCTAAAGTCACAGTCAGTCTGTGGCAGAAACTGGAAGGGAGCTAAGATCTGCTAAATCCCAGTCGAGCACAGCCCAAGCCAGCTCTCTGATGTGGTGAGCAGACAAATACGAGTACTCCCTGTTGGAAATTTTGAGTTGCCCTTGACTTGGAAGAACAGTTTAACTCCTTCTAATGTGCTGAAAGAACATCTTATCTAGAGCTTCTGTCTGTCTTCCAGTGCAAGCGTTTGGTCTTTTCTTTCAATGCCATCTCCAACTTGCAGCCTTGCTGAAACCAGACAAGGTTTCTGCCCTGTCTTAGACAGTCTTAAAGAAATTCCTGCAGGGCTCACCAGCCTGCTGTTTGTTTCATAATTACTTGTTCTTGTGTTTTTGATGTCAGCTCGGAACATAGCATATGCCTAACTTATAAAGCTGTCTTTAGTGTCTGCCAGGTTGTCCAATTCCTCTTAGACATTTCTACTGAAAAGAGGTTGTCACTTGCTCCCTGAGAAACCAAAGTTGGCCAAAGCCTTCTTCCTGTGGTTGGATGGACCTAGAACACCTTGCTTTTAGAGGCAACCATAGCTGGGCAGAAAAGACTTTACCTATGATTTAAATTGTGTTGGATTTCTTTCTTAGAGTCCTTGTGCCACTCTTGTTAGCTCCATGCTTTAGTTCCTGTACTTTCCCCTGCACCGCTTCTGCTGCTGCTAAGCCTAAAGGATTTAGGGCTTTATCAATATGAATCATACACATGTGCAAGTTTCTCCTGACAACGAGTTTTGATCATGTTGTAACTTGAGTGAGTATTCACTCAGACAAAAACAATTACCAGGATAGCTGTTGCTTACAAATGTTTATTCCTAGCTCTCATTTATTAACCATTGGTGGAGACTCTACAAGAACCACAAAGAGGAATGAACATTTCCAAGTCCCTCATGTGCACCACCTACTCTTTTCAAGTCTTGCAAATCAGCTGAGCTGGAATATGACCACAAATTGGAAGAGTGGCAAAGTGTGGCTGGTGCTGCTGGCCTTTGTGGAAAGAATAAGCAAAAAACCCACATCAGGTCAACCCCATCCCTGCCCCATTTCCACAGCATGGCATCCAAGCAGCTCCAGGGTAGCTTTAATGCCTCTAAATTCATTAACTATGCCATTGGACTGGTGACCAGAATACAGCCGTGTCCAGACAGACCCTTTCACACGGTGTTAGCTGTTAAGGAACAATTGGCTTACCTGCAAGGATTTCCCAGTCCTTGGCTATAATGTGACTCCAAACCTGGAGAGGATGCCAGCAGAACTGGGCAGGGGGAATTTGATGCTGTGATGTACTTAGGCCTGACTGTCATCCTGGGTGCTCCACAATACAGAGGCACAAAACTGTCACATAATAAGGTGTAATATTCTTGGTTTAGGTACCTCTGTTCTTTTCATATTGCAGAACTAATGAAGGCTACCATCTCCTTCATGAGTTTATCTTGTTTATCTTTGCTATAGCCCTGGAGAGAAGTGCTGTACTTCAGTGTTGGGAAAGAAAGGGAGAGCTTGAGATGCTTCTGTAGAATTAGGTAACTCTGCTTGCTCCACAAAGCAGACACAGACAGCACAGCTTAAGAGAAGAATGCAAACAAGCCAGGGTACAGACACCTACTGGTTAGAGCATTTAAGCAAACAGTGGAAAGCCTGAGATCTGTGTCTGTGGAAGAGAAGGAGAAGACAACAGCATCATCCACTTTTCAAGAGCCTGGGGTGAGAAGCAGTCATCTGCCTTTTCCTGGTGTGCTGCTGAGCAGACAAGAGCGAAAGGCATGGGGGGTGAGACGGAGACAATTTGGCAGGAAAAACAAGAGACATTTTTTCTGAGTTTCCACCCAGTGGTATTTGCGTATTTTACCCAGCAAGCCTTTAATGCCTTCCCCAAATCCACTTTGCACTAGTTTCCTGCTACAGATTTAAAGGAAAAGTAACACCCCCACCAGGACCAGTACAAGAAACAACCAAGAAAGGGTCTGTGAGGCTGGGTAATAGCCACACACAGCTGAAAAGCCAGACGCCAATAGCCGCTTGTACACTCAAATAAACCCCTCTGGCCAGCTTGATTTATCAGCAGAACTCGAGCCCTGCTTTCAGACAGCATCCTTCAGTTTGAAAGGGGATCCTTCATTCAAAACCTGTTTTACAGGCCTATTCTCAAAATGAGACAGCTTCACATCTGCCTGCCAGTCACTGAGCTGTAAATAACCCGGCGTTACTATCCAGCGCCAGCCTTAGTACTCAGCATGTCAGGTCAGTTCTAGTGAAAAGCACTTTGATTTTTTTCTTTAATTCTTTACCTTTAAAGAAAAGTTCACATTGTACAGCAGGTTTAAAGAGGCAGCAGCGAACTGCTGTGCAGAAACGGGAGCTGGGTGTTCCTCGCTTCAACAAAGTGACTTTTAAAAGGGGAGACTTCACAGAGTCTGAACTGGGCTTTGAAGTCAACCGTCCACAGAGATGGATACAGAGGGATTTCCATCTAAGCCCTCTCCGTATTGCTTTCACTGTCTGAATAGCGCACAAACAAGGGTGTATCGATGTGCCAGTGGAAGGATTTTTGGCCTGTCCCACTGGTGGGCACCATGGGTTCAGGCATAAGATGGTTGTGAGACTGTATCTACACTAGCTGTGGTTGTTCTGTGGACATCACTTAAAAGAGATGCTCTTTCCAAAGAGACGGTGTGGTTACGGGACGTTCTTCCTAAGCTGGAAGGCTGGGGAAGCTGTGCTGCAAATTGTGATTTGGAGTAAATTGGTCTTTTTGCCTGTATTCTGCATCGATGCGTCTGCAGCAAGGGCAGAATCCAGGGAAAAGCCACCAGTTTGTAAGTAAGGAATTCTCTTTGAACTGCACAAAGCAGAGAGCCCTTTCTGGCCTCTGCTCATGCAGTGACTAGTGGCATTTTTGCAGGATGCTGGCCAAGTCCCCAGAGACTGTAGCCCGCTGACACCCACACCTCTGCTTGACAAAAGCTCAGAAAGAAAAATGTAGTGGCAAAACCAGCAGAAATAATGTCTCAAATGATTTTCTGATTTCTCAGCCATGTCATTTTCAATACAGGCCCTGTACTGGGACAACAAGTTTAAACACTTCTTCTCTAGCTTCATTATTGCTTTTGGTTGTTGCTGTCAGGTAATTAGCATAGCTCTCCCAGGCTGGTGACACAGGGGTGTTCCCTGATTCAGGGACTGGGTTCCCAGAGCATTAAGACATGACGATGCTTGTATTGCTGCCTTGCAAAAATGAGTTGCGTCATGATGCAAGACCCATAATCTCACATCTCAAGGTCCTTTACAGCACAAGGGCTGGGTTCAGTTGTGGATGTTAAGTTGTACACTCTGAACTTTCACTTAGGCCTCTTGACTGTCCTAATTAACTTAGACTCTAATAGGGGATCCTCTCTGAGCTCAAAGACTCTCAGCACCAACGTTTCTCAACTTACTGTAGCCAAACCAAATGGTCCAAACCTGTATTTCCTAGATCTTCTTCACTGTTGTTGCTATTTCTGCAATGTAGGGACTCCCACGACGATGAGTGGAGCTGCTATATTATCTTTCGCTTGGACTTTCTGAACCCCAGGTCTCATCCAATGGGTTTGTTCTGGGTGGCTCATCACATAAGGGGATCAGGGATCGTTGACCCTGGAAAATCTGAGAACTATGGAGAAAACTAGAAGAGAATTTTCTTCATAGGCAATTAAACTGAGAAGTTGACTGCTCCTAGTACCGGTAACCACCCTACTGTAAATGTAACAGTGGATATATGGGGACAGGTAAATCAGTTTCTAGCCAGTTCTAGACCGAGCAGGGCCTTAAAAACAGCATGAAATCAACTTTGCTGATCCCCTTATGTTGTGGTCCATCTCCATATCACCCCTACTGCATCCACCTCCTTGTGCCCATGTCGCTAGTTCTTGTACTATTCCATAGTCTTCCTGGACCTCTTTTTAATGTTATTTTTTCTATGGTAAGACTAGTTTTAGTGTTTGTACTATCATGCAATGAAACATCTCCTTTAACCTCCCTTGCCCTTGCTGATGTCTGTAGTAGTGTTTCCTTTTGCCCTCAGTATGGGCGTCTTAACCCAAGCCCAACCTGGATGACTGTGGTATTTGCATTCTGTCTATTGGAACTATCTCTATAATTTCCATTTGCAAATCATAATCCTCACTCTAAATTGTAGTGTGGGTCTGCTCTTAAATGGTTGTTACATCCCGTCCCAGAGGCAGCCAAACTACCTTTCTGGGTGAAGGGATATTTTAACTGCAACAAGCTGTTAAGAGTTAGCCATCACTGTTGAGCAAGTATTAGTTTCCAAAATTCTTTTGAGACTCATCTTAATTAAGAAGTGCTATAGAAGTATAATACTGTTATCACCACCTTTGAGCCATCACCTGAAATTTTTTCCTGTTACTTTTCTTTTCAGCTCCCTTGTGTCTGGGAGTGTTTACGTAGCTGTGAAAGGTCTGCTCATCTCAAAAAAAAAAAACCACCCAAAACCCTCCAGTCCTTCTCTGTATGATTTCACTTACTTTCTTGTGATAAGTACCTCCTGATATTTAGGAATGAGGAGGGAAACAAGACCTCCCATTGCTCAGGAGATGTGCTTTTTACTTTACTAACAATTAATGCCATCTGGATATAGCTCTGTGGCTCAAGGAAACAACTTGCATTATAGTGTAATTTCTCACATTGGTTACTGCAGTGCAATGAATATCTGGATCTAAAATGCTTTTAACTCGTTGCATTTCCCTGCTGTGCAAAGGTGGTTGCACACCCTCGTGTCCTGATGCACAGGACATCTCACAGTGTATATGAGAACAGAGAAAAGCACGCATTCCTCCAAGTCATTGTCTTGAAAATGTGAAAACTATAGGATCAAGCTCATCCTATGGAGTGAATTTTCTCATCTTGATACCCTTATGGTTCTCTGATGATCCTGTACCACAAATCCATGTCTGCTCTGAGCCTCTGTAGAATATGAGCTCCAGCTCACGATGGCATTCAGTTGGCTGTTGAAGGCTGTCAGGGTGTATGGGTAATACTTAGAGGGTCAGTGCTCCCCTAACTCTCAACAAACAAGGACAGTTACAATGGCAATGTCACGATGCAGCTCTTCTAGCATTGAGATACCTTCAAGTACATTTGCCTTTTTTGTCCCCTCTTTCTTCTGTTCTATAAGGCAATAAAACAACAATCAAATAATTTTCCCTATATAAATAGAGATTTTCTAAATTAGAACAGCTAGAGTCAATGGCTCTCAGATGCAGCTGTGCTTGATTCAAGCTCAAGAGGATGTTCAGACACTATGGTGACTGGCACCAAGACAAGAGCCCTGTTGGGCTGATTTCCTTGGTGTGAGCTGGTTGACAGCTTGTTGCCTGCTCTTCATTGTGTGATGCTGTTTTCTACTCCTTGAACAAAGAAATTGACATTTTTGACACTCCCAGCCCGAGGGCAACTATGATCACAAGAGAAGACTCAGGTTTTCATGTTGTATTGTGTACCTGGATGGGTAGCAAAGCAGTGGGAACTACACCTTGTGTTAGACCTCACTGTGCTAGCTTCTGTGGGAGTGTATTTATCCCTCCCTCATCTCCCCTGCCTCTATTGGCCTAAATGGAGGTGCTTTGGGGAAATATAACCATTTGCCAAAGGATCCCATGTGAACAGTGGTTTTTCAGAGCTTTTCTAACGTGACATAGCTCATTTGTGGAACAGGGGTAATTTCTGCCAACTGCCTAGTTCCTCAGCAGCTCTGGGGATGAGTCCCATAGCCAGATTGCCTGTAGTTATAGTTGTGCTGTGACCAACCTGTACACACATGAAACACAGAAAGATCTTGAAACGCATCAACAAAGGCTTTGTCACGATCCCCTGGGCAGGGCTGTTCTGAGTTGTGAACGACCCGAGGGAGGGGTTGCCCAAAGTTAACGGCGCAGGCTCGGGTCTGCTCCTGAGACACAGGGTGCACACCAGCTGGTGTGTCCCACCAGTGCCCGGCTGCCCAGCCCTCCACCGGCTCCAGGCTTACGGGCTGCCTTGCCTGCAGTTGTCTGGCCTGAGCTTCTCTGGGAAGCCAGTGCAAAACGATATGCAAATGAATCCCAGTGAAGTTGCTGATCTAAGCCAAGCATGGTTGACTGCACCTCCTCCCTCCTCCTTTGTCTTCTCTCCTTTTTTTTTATTTTTTTATTTTTTCCAAGCATTCCCCAGCTTCATCATAACATGAAAGCTCTCAATTCAGAGCAAATTAATCCACAATCCTGTCTAAACAGAATTCCTGCCAGAGGCATCGTCCTCTTGTTGCAACACTCGTCAAACGTCATTCCGTAATTACATGAAAACTGTTATTGCTGCAGAGGCACACCCTGGGATGGGCCCTTCACTGCATACACAGCTGAATTTTGAAACAGGCCTCTTCCCCCTCCAGCTAATGACTGTAATGTGATTAAAAGCGGCACCATGACAGTAGCCTAGTAGGTGGGTGCTTCGGCTGCAGTCTTTGCTGAGGGAGCTGAATCTCTTGACCCAGCCAGAAGCTCTGGGATCTTGTCCAGTGTCAGCACATGATCTCCATTTCAAGCAGTGCCAGGAACCTGTACCTCCCCGCTATTATTGTTCGGGGCTAAATGCCTCAGTGGAAGCACAGCGCCTCTTTGAAGTAGGCCACCCTCAGCCCCAGCTCATGAGACTCCTCTCTTCTCACAGGCTGAGCTCTCGCTGCAGAAAGAGCAACTGCAGCTGAAGATCATTGAGGTAGAAGACGAGATGGATAAGTGGCAGAAGGAGAGGGACCGCATCAAGGTGTGTATGGGACAGTCTTTAAGTGCATTTCTCTCTGTTTCCTGTACTTGTTGCTCCCTACTCTTTCACATTCCTCTGCTCCTTTCCTCAGTTTCCCTGACATATCCAGCTTGTACGCACCCCATTCCTTACTCAGGCTCTATCTCATCACTCTCCAAACCTCACTCATGCCCAGTCTTGGAAACAACAACTCCTACTGAAGTCATCTTGCGACATACCCTGCAGGAGATCAAGAAGAGGCAGCGCAGCCTTGTTACAAAATGATCCTTGGCACCTCCCTGCTTTGGGTCCCTTACAGTTCTCCAATCACCAGTAGGCAGGGATTCGGAAACAAAGGTGTGCTGGTTTTTTTCCTGCTAGACCACGCATAAAAATAAACTCCAGAAGGGCTCTGGATTGCCCCAATGGAGATAAGGCAACAGGAACACATGCAGTTACACCAACAAACATCTTGTTTATAATGGAACAGCTTATTTCCATACTGATACAGGCCTCCTTTATATTTTTTTCACCACACTAAGGGTTAGAATAGAGTAATGGTGCTCTTTTTTTTTTATTTATACCCTAACTGAATAGACCAGTGAAAACACTATTTGGAGACACCCCAGAAAATTTGCATAGCATTAATAGACAAAGTCATTCTTCTCCCTTTTATGTGGTACACACATATTGGCTTGCCAGTTCTGTTTTTTTCTGCTTTATTATTATTATTATTACTACTACTATTATTACTGTTATTATTATTATTGGAAATCTGACCTAGAAATTTTGACTGTGAGCATAGGTACCTCCACAATCCTCCTGAGGAATATTTCAGAGAGACCTAAGGGTCAGGTTTGTAAAAAGTGTTTCAGCACCTTTCATCCTTTGAAATGGTGGGAATTTGGTCCTCAAATTCTTGAGGAGGCAGAACCATGGTTTATAATATTAAACACTGTTTTTAAATATCGCCAAAGAGTGCCACTCACAAATTGAAATAAAATATATGCTTTTATAACCAGGAAGACGGCATGCCCTGTAGACTACACACACATAATTATCATAAGACCAAGTATTACTTCTCTTGGCACAACTTTTCTGGTGCTAAGGCTTACATACCTAGACACTCCATAGTCACAGTGTAAATGCTGACAATGCTTGGACACATGCCCCTCTGCATCCCTCTATCAGCAAGTGACTCCCAGAGAAGTTTAATATTTTATTTCTCCCATGTCTTTCCTGCTGCCTCCTCTTTCTGCCCCTTCCCTCCGCAGAACTACACCACCAACGAGAAAGCCACCGTGGACCAGCATTTCAAAGAGCTGATCCGTGACCTGGAGAGGCAGAGGGATGAAGTGAAGGCTGCGCTGGACCAGAGGGAAAAGATTGCATCAGAGAATGTGAAAGAAATTGTGGATGAGCTGGAAGAGAGGGCAAAGCTTCTGCGGGAGGACAAGGAGAACAGGGAGCAGATCCACCAGATCAGTGACTCTGTGCTCTTCCTGCAGGTAACTGAAATCACACATTCCTTTCTTTTTTTCCCACAAAGACAGGATTTGACCCAAAGACAAATCCCGAGTTGGTGTAAGGTATGGTAATCTTCTCCAGTGCAATGCACAAGTACGGCAGGAAGCAGCTTAAGAGCATTTGAAGTTGTCTCTTCTCTGGTAGGTGAAAAATGACTCACAGCCAGAATATCTGTCTGCCCCCTCCATCTTCATTGCTCTCCTTTGCACGTCGTGCTATCTGAAGCATAACATTTGCCAGTTCTCTAGGATCTATCCCCCGCCTCTTACGTTCCTCAGTAACCTCTCCTCTGTTCTTTTTGACAGGAATTTGGGGCTTTGATGCGGAATTATGTCCCTCCTCCCTCTCTCCCAACATACAGTGTGCTGCTTGAAGGGGAGAGCATGAGCCCATCCATGGGACTTCTCAGAGATGACCTCCTAAATGTCTGCATGAGGCATGTGGAGAAGATCTGCAAGGCTGACCTTGGCCGCAACTTCATAGAGAGGAACCACATGGAGAATGGTAGAGTACCTAAGATCTGCTTCTTCCCTCTCTCCCTCCCTGGGCAATGTCTAGCTCAGGGATGAAGGGTGATGAGCATGCTCTCATGGAGGAAGTAAGCAAGGACCTTGTGTGTAGGGGTCTCAGGGGCCCAAACTAACCTTGTTTCCCTGAGTGCTGTTTCATGTTATGGCTTTGCGGTGTTTCATAGGTTCAGCCACATCCTGTGTGGGACTTGAGAGCAACATTTCTCTTGGGGGTCAAGAACAGTGACTCCTCCCTCCCACATGAGGCCAGCAGGGACACTCTGCCTTGCACCAGGCTCCAGCAAGCCCCAAATATACTAAAGCAACTCAGAGGCTTGCTGGGTAAATTAAGAAGGCAGCAGCAAAAATGAGGATGTAGCACATTACCCCAGTAAGGCAACTTTGAAATCCTGTCATTAGCCTATTTGTACAGCTCAGTTAGCACATTTGCTGTGCTGGCATGACGTACCATTTTACAACAGCCCATTTCAGCCACTGCTTGCCTGGCTGCAACATGAAATACCCTGCAAGCACCTGTCATTTAAAATGAAATAACAGATTTTCCAAGTAAAAAGGTCTCAATTTTGACGTTCACGTTAAGCTATGACCTGAACCAGTCTAACTCTTTCTGATCTTACTCCTCTGCATGTTCCACTAGGGACAGGCTTGTTTCCCACCTGCCCTGAGCCAAGGTGTTCAAGTAAAACACAACACCTAATGGTCCCCGCACTTCAGTGATGTTCAAGGATCTTTCTTATGTGAACAGAGGTGTCACAGTCAATACCACAGCACTGCAAGGAATCTTCGACGTCTCAGAACCCACTTACTTTCTCTGTCTCCCAATTAGTTCTGCAGAAAAAGCTTATCTTGCATCAAACTCACACATAAGATTAGGAGGACAGGGCACTAAAACGGGACTCCACAACTGATGTTCACTTTCCAGGTCTCCCACAAATGGCCTTTATAACCTCAGGCAAGTTACTTAATCCCATGAAATGACCTCTTGCACAAAGAATAATAAGGATCAGAATTAATTGTTATCTTACCAGGCTGCTATAAGGATATAATCTATTAATAATTGTGGAACCCCAGATACCAGAACAATAAAGGTCAAGAAGCTGGATAGGTAACATGAGGATAAATTACATCCTGCTGTCCAGAAGGATGTGTAATTTGAAAAGACAGGAATAATCTGAACTCCAGTTCATGAAACACAAGCAGTTGAGGAACTCTGCTGCAAATCTGCAAGATCACTGTTACTTCCATTTCAGAGAACTCACTAGACATTCCTCCCACAGTAATAGACCTTTTTTTTTTGCTGGGCAACAGCCATGCAAATCACTCCAACTTCCTTCCAGAGAGATCCACATTACAAGATGATATGATCATAGAATCATAGAATGGTTAGAGTTGGAAGGGACCTTAGAGATCATCAAGTTCCAACCCCCCTGCCATGGGCAGGGACACCTCTCCCTAGAGCAGGTTGCTCAAAGCCCCATCCAGCTAAAAAGGAGAAGGGGAAGAAACAACCCAAACCAAAACCCCAGAAAAAATACAGCCCATTGAAAAGATGCATAAAAGTCAGAACAACACAGGTTGTGATCACTTTTAATTAGGGTCCCATTCCATGTAACTGATGCCAGAAGTCCTCAATGGTACTTGAAATCCGTGGGATTCGAGTGTCACAACATTTCTGAGCAGGGCAGCAATTAACTACTGCCAGAAACCTGGGCACTCAGAAACTTTACCAGGGATTTAATGGACACAGCTTGGAGTCTGCCTAATGAGAAGAACAGTGGTACCCACTCAGTTGGGAAATGTTATTTAGGGTGAGTCTCAGAAACTTCAGAGCTCTCAATTTTTCAAACCACTGTTACAGCTGAAAGAGGACAGCACTCTGCATCTAGTGACTGCAAGGAAATAACTCCACAATTACTTAATGGCTTTAATTAACTCAGACTCCCCCTGAGTCATTGCAACAAATTCATTTGCAACCGGCTTGATCTTCTAGTGTAAAAAACTTCCCAGGAAGAAATATTATATTAATGGAATGAAACCTGCTTAATAGCAGACTCCAAAGGGAATCCACTTTCTTTTAGTTGTCATAACAGGTACCTACTTAGTAGTGTGGCAAGGAGACAAATAATCAGAGAGCATCCAGGGAGTTTAAATAACACAAAAATAAATTGGAGAAATAGCATAAAAGTTTGTTCAGTAACTTAAGAATCAAAGAATGGAACTATTTAAACACGGGAACCAAATTTACCCCCTTGCAGACAGCAATAAGTTTATATAACACTTGAGGCCTTAAAAGAAAGTATTTTTATGAGCGACTGTACTGATAGAGCATCAACTGGTAGCTTTCATCCACTTTGCATGAAGCCTGAACCAAATGCCCCTGTCCAAGAGCCCAAGAGCTGTTTGCAACTCAGGTTTAGCATCTTTCTTTAAAAAATTGATCAAACCAGCCCACTGAGCCCTCCCAACAGTGAGTTTGTTGAGCTTTGTAACACTTGCAGTTCAAGATCTGCTGGTTGAGACCCAGCTCTGCGCACAGATTAAACACACAAAAGAAGCCAAACCCAAACCACCGCTTTTGAAGTGGGATATATTTTTAGCCACACAGCAGTATTTTGGTAGGAAAATACCTCAGCCCTCAAGTCTCCCTACAGATTTTCAGCAGATAGCGTATCTAGCGAGTGGCCGAATGCTTCAGCTGTGCTCTGCCTCCAAGGGAGCTTTCTCTTTTATCCCAGCCTGAACCTCTGGGCAGCTACCTCCCAGCCAAAGAGCCCTGCAGATGAATTACAAAAACAGAAGAACTTGTTTTCAAAGGGCAGAACCGCCTACCCTTGCCCTTCCTCTTGTGCCTCTTAAGGCCACTCAACTCCCTCCTCAGCTCATGCCCTTTGCTTTTCCAGGTGACCATCGGTATATGATGAACAACTATGAGTGGAACCAGCCCGACAACTTGAAGAGATTTTCCATGTTCCTGTCTCCCAAAGGTACAGCACCCTAACAGTGGTCTGGTTTTCTCCAAACACAGCATAGGAAAGAAAATTCATTAATGATTTGTCCCAAAATTTGCTTTTCCTGGTATTTCCTGCCATCCCCTAGACAAGATCGGCCCCTCTGCATTTGTTTATGCCAGGTTTTCTCCAGCCTGCAGAGCTTTGAGAAGCTTTTTCACATCAAACAAGGCAGCAAATGTTCTCAACCCCACGGAGGAGAGCTAGAGCATCTGAACTCTAGTTTGTGAATATAGGGGAGTTTTAATGTGTTACTAGTCAGTGTTATCCTCCACCAGAAGCTCATTCCACTGTGCTATCTGTGAAAGCTACACGAGGCTTGCTCTGCATTAGGATTTTACTTTCACCAGAAAACATATTTTTTCCCTGCAGGGAAAGGATAAACTGAGGATCATGTCCTAAAAATGCAGGAGTCAGGAGTTCTTTTTTGAGCTCTGACACTGACAACGTGAACTCTACAGGATGAGTCTTTGGAGTGAATGACTGTTTTCAACACATTCAGTTTTAAAAATGGCAGTTGTCTATTTCTGAATTAGTGGTGGGACCTCCAGAGCCGTCTATTTCTCAATTAATGTCAGGACCTCCCAAGTGAGAAGCAGAGAGTGGTAAAAGCCTAGGCAAGGGAACGCCTGCAGAAACGAAAGAACAGAAAGTGTAGCACAGAGTAAGTAACCAAATTCCCTCTGGTCCCTAGAGAGCAAGGCTCTGCCTGGGTCCGCCAGGTGTTTACAGCTGCTGTTCTGCAAAGCCAGATGGCGGGCAGGGCAGAGGGATGTGCCAGCAGTTAGCAGTGGCACCCCTCTGAAGGCTCATTGGAAGTATGATGTTGCCTGTGCTGACTTTGGGTTTCATGGAGATAGCCCAGATCCCAACACTGAGCCCTTTGTCTGGAATTCCACTATGACCTTCTCGGCTGTTTCCAGCCCACGCCTGGCAGCCCTGCCTGGCGCCAAGGGGGTGAGGATGCCCTGTGAAGGGAAACACACGCTCTGCTAAGAGGAGCTGCCAGGGCTGGGGAGAGACCACAGCCTCAGCCCTGCACCCAGAACTGTGTTCAGCCTTAAGGGTTCGGGTGGAAATGGCCCACTATGTGTTTGAAGAGCGTGGTGGGGTGTGATGAGGTGGGGAATACAGCAGATAATGCTGTTCTGCCACCACTGCTCCTGTGTTTGTCTGGGACAGGGCTGAAACCTGACATGGCAAAAGGATGGGAAAAGCCATTTGTGGCAGTGCCATGGCGTGGCATAGCCTGGCTGCTGACTGCTCTGGACCAGAGTGCCTGAACTTCCCTCTGCTTCTCTCTGGAGAAAGCCAAGACCTGGGAGCAGGGGCTCCCAGGTTTCCAGCTAGGATCCAGCATCCCAGCCTCCTGAAGGATGTTACCAGATTTCTTATTTAGTGCTGTGTATTGATACAGGGCAGTGTGAGGGTTGTACAGTGGCTTGCAGTGTAGTGGCCTGCTGCTTCCTGCAAAGGACTTTTGAATATACAAATACTGGGGGAGCATTTGTTCCACCTACACGTCTATATCTTCCTGAGAGCGCAGACACCTTGCCTTCCAAAGCTGCTCAGTCTATATTTTCTACCAAAAAAGTTACTTTGTCAAAAAAAACCTAAGCACATGATTGCACACACAGTCTCTGCTGAAATGGGGATTGAGCAGCACTGGATTCTCCACCAGGGCGAGGGCTCAAGCGTGATCCCTTATGGGAACACTGACAGAAAGGAGCCAGCTGCTGAAACCACATTGACAGGGACTTTGGGAACAAAATGAATCAGTAGGCAAAACAGGAGACATGACCCACTTAGCTTGCACGCTGGCTAGCAAAGGATTATCCGATGAATAATGCAATATACCCATAATCATTTAACTCTCTAGGGCTTTCTGTGCTCTATTCATGTGTCATGTGAAGTCCAGTGCTGTCTCCAATTGCATCTTTTCTAAGGAATCCCGTAAAATGAGAGGAACAAACAAAGAGGACCACCCTTTTTATTGCGTAATATGCACAGAGTCCTTCTCGCTGGGCTGGATCACTGCAAATTCTGCCTCATGCCACAGTGGCAAGTCTGTTTGCTGCATTGAGGAATGCTACCCAAATAGTACCTTGCACTAATTGCAGTGGCCTGTACTAAGAAACTGCTTGGATTTGAGTTGAACCTATTTGTTTTTAAATCCTGCTTAAATTCAAGGAGCCTTCCACTGCTCTTGTCATTAAAGACAGTATCACAGAGCCTCTGCCTTCAGTGATGACATAACGAGGCAGAAAGGAGACAGACAAGGTTTCAAATGCTGCCTAAAAGATAGAGGAACAGTCTGTTCAACTGCTCGACAATCGTTTCTGTCCTCTTCCACTGAGCTTTCTTCTCCTGATATTGCAAACAGCTTGGCCAAAGCCAGGACAAGATTGGAGACATCATCTCGTACCTTTGGAAGACTTTGAATGAAGAGTAGAAGGGACTCAGTCACACAGAGAGGGAGAGAGAACTGCTTCAATAGAAACACTGCTTAAATTGAGAAAGCAGTCCACAGGATGGCAGCATAACAACTCAAAGCGTTCATCTCCCTTACCTTCTTCTGGGAGTCCATTGTCTCACAAAAGGGGTACAACAGCTCTAGTCTGCATCACAACATGATGTCCCAGTGAAACCCCAGAGCACATGCCTGTCACAGTGGCTAAGACAATGTGTGCATGAGCAAGGAACGTTCCTCTACTTGTGTCTCTTGAGCTCTAAATCCAAGCCTCTGCCTGCAGGTCTCTTTGCAGAATACTCATGTTGCGTAGACAAACCTGAGTTGGCAATTTAATGCAGCTAAAGACAGCTCTGTGGCAGTGAGAGTGCTGTGTTGTCTGAATGAGAAGTCTATTCGCCATTCCCTAGAAGCCAGAGAAAAAATACCAGGCTCTCCTCTACTCCCTGGACTCAGATTTCTGGTTTGGGGCTGCTTCCAAATTGGTGGGGACTGTTTCATAGAGCAATGCCAGGCACAGGCCTTTGAGCCAGCTCATCAGGAGCCGACTGCTGAACTGGATGCTCTTGTTTTACAGCCAGTTTCAACCCACGATCATGGGAATTTTCCTCCTTCCAAGCAACTGAGGAAACACTTGGTACGGGTAATTCCGACTTCAGTTTGAAAGGATCTAACCCCCCGTGCCACAGCTTTCTAGCTGGCTAACCAACCTTTTCTGCTTCCCCTCTCAGCTGTCCTGTCACCTCTCAGCCACCGTCTCACAGAACCATCTCTTAGCTGGGTTATCAGCACTGTCTGCATACACCCAAATTCAGAGTCTCACTGCTCGAGGTGCAATGTATATAGGAGGGAAAGGCATTCCTGGACCTCATTGTTCAGTTAGTAAAAGAAGACGGTGGAAAACACAAGGGCCAATTTGTAAAGATCCTGAGATAACTAACCAACTTCCATGGATGGGAGTGCCAACATCATCTAAGATGACCTATGGAGGTTGTGGCAGAACCAGAAGCAGATTCCAAATACCCTCAGCCAGTCTCTGAAGCACAAAGCTGCTCTTCTCCATCACACAAACACCTTTCACTTAACTCCTACCTTCTCAAAGACAGAGCCTGCCCCATGCTCACTATCTGAACAGCATCCAGCACATCAGGGTGGGGGTGCTTTGAGCTAGTGTACCGAGACCCAGCAGCAATGAGTCGTGCCTTTTCTTCTCACATCCCCACCTTCCTTTCTCTCGCCTGTATTTTCTTACTCTGCTTGGTTCATGCTCAGAGGGTCCTGCCTGTCCTTTCATTCAGAGGCAGCCTACAAGCATCCATGGCCACTCTATCTGGGGAAGCTCTCGTGACTCACAGCCACACCTGAGTCGTTCCTGCTTTTCATGCCACAGGCAGGGCTGTCTCCCTCTCATCATCTCTGCTCTCGGATTCATTCTGGCAGCCAGGGCCTGACCCCAAGGAGGCCAGGAGGGGAAAAGCCTTGCTTTAATTTCAATGGGCTTTGAATAAAGCCTCAACTGCTTGGAGGCAAGGGAAGCTTTGGCAGGTATATAGGTTTGCCTCATTACTCCAGTCTCTGGAGAGGCAGTTTACCTGCGAGGAAGCTGCTGTTCTTCAGTCACACCTGCACTCTGGGTCTCTCCAGAGAGGGGCTCTTCCCTGCCTGCCTGGAGCATCGGGATCTCCTCACACTCACACACTGTGTACACCGGGACCCCACGACTGCTCTCATGTGCCTTTTCTTACGGAGAAAGAAAAGGGACAAAGCTATTAGTTCCCATTTTCCCCCAAGGTGGTTGAAGGTAGTTTTACAGGGTGTGTTTTGCAATGCTTAGGCTTCCCCACTGCGGCACGTGACACCATGGAATAACGCAACCTCTTCTATCTTCCAGTAGGCAATGGTACTAAGCTGCCTTTTCAGTTCTCCTCGGTGGGACAGAATCCGCCCGGTGACTTCAGCAAACAGTCTGATGGGAGCCTCTTCACTAAGACCGGTACTAGGCATTTAGTACTTTCCCCTTCCCTCTGCCCTCTTTTTAGGTGGTAAGATGTTTAATCCTGTTGTTGCTCCCCCAGAGAAGGCCTGGAGCAGTCCTACACCTGGCCCATATCTCCTGCCCTGTCAGTCTCCTTGATCCTCGCACATGTTTACATGAGCAACTGACTCTCCTGAACCAGGGCAACAGGAGTTTATTACAGAGCGTTGAAAAGTATTAATCAGTTATACCTAGTGAATGGTTGAAGGGGTTTTATATTTCGTTTATAATAAGTAGAGATGAGAATCTTAGATTAGTTTAGAGGCACAGGGACCAGGGAGAGAAAGGTACTGGAAAATTATGTTCATGGCCATTCAGCCTTCTAGCTTCATCAGTGTTTTAAAACAGCTATCATCCTGAAAGACTAACGGGCACTGAGAATCAACCTTTCAAAAAAATATGCAGTGGCTGCCTGTCCTCCTTCATCTGAATCACCATTCACCATCTCATAATCCTCTTTTCACTACCCACTAGTTCAAGGGCACCAGAGGTGGAATCCAAGAGCATCAGCACCTGCCAAACAGAGTCAGGTCTGATTAATTTGCGAATGGGAGATGGTGGGGAAAGGCCATTGCCTGATAGCACTGGAACTGGTTGTGATTCAGCAGGGCTGCTATTATTTTTGAATCAGAACGGAGCTGGTATGGTAGAAGGGGGTTAGGACTTATCACACTGCCAGAGGTACCGTCATTAATTTCTGACATGAAACCCAGACCTCGGCTCTTTGCACTAATGAAACAGCCTGTAGTGTTCTTTGCAAGAGTCAGAATGCTTAGTTCGGGACTTGCCCTAAATTTAATTGGACTGATTGCATTCCATGTCTCTGCATTCCTCAGACATTTTAATTAGGCAGACCTTCTTTACTCCCTTCTTCTAACTGATTGGGTGGTGGAATAGGCATCTGTCTGATGGCTGTTGTGTCCCACCCCAGAAATGGCTGCATTTCAGTGTTAAGCAATGCAATACTAATTATGTGGCACTTCCAGTCCTGCTACTCATCTTGACGCTCGCAAGGGGAGTCGGGGATGGGGGCAGGGACTGATCTATAACAGGCTGTTTTATGTTGTCACAGCTTATCCTTCCATAGTGAGACACCAGTCTGCAAAGGTGACGCCACAGACATGGAAATCCTCTAAGCAGTCTGTATTGGTAAGAAATATATCCCTGGTGTGAAAGCATGTGCACAGCTTCAGCAAGAGAACTATCTGTTCTAGGCATACCTGAGACTTGAGACACTAGGGCTTGGCTTCTTTGGAGATGGGAAAGTAAAAGCTTCACATCAACATTTTCTATTATTTTTTCCTGTGGTTGACTGCGTCCACAGAGGGATGTAGATTAACCCCCACACACCGCCTCCACAGCTCTGGGTTGTAGGAATAATCAATACTTCAAAACAACATTTTGAAAAGATTTTGCCCTGGTCTAAAATTTGATCCAGGCTTCTAGAAGCTATACAAATGCTACAGCACACACGACTCTCTGAAGTACTTTTCCTCCCTACAGGGATATCATACATTCCTTGTAGTCTGTGACATCTAGGAAGCACAGAATGTGTAAATGACATTAAAAACAACCATATAAAAGTATTTTGCTAATTACATCCTACAGTGGGCAGATGCAATATCAAAGATGAGGGGTCAGACTATGATCATAAACCACTAGAACATCTGTAAGTCTCTCATTTCGCACTGTTAGCACAAAACAGGTAACAGTAAGGGGCAGAGGAAAGCGCTATTTTAGGTTGTGCAATCTTTAACATTCAAAGTTAACAAACAGTTAATGCATAATCATAGAAACACTAAGTTAACCTATTTTTCTTAACATCCATACACATTGTGCTGCGTTAGGATCTTGCATGATCTGAATTTAGATCATCAAGTTTTTGCCCCCATCCCTGCAGATGAAACCTATATTTTGAATTCTGATTATACATTTGTGAAAGGTTATTTACCGTTCCCTGGAAATAAGAACTGTCAGAAGGAGAGGGTCCAGAAGCAAGAGCATTCCCGCACTGAAGGGAAAAAACGAGGAAATACACAACAGTTAGAAAGTGGCTGCCTAAGGACTGCAGCTGTATCTCTCTGCTAAGGAGATGAATGCCAGTGAAAGGGATGTTCCCTGGCAGACTGTATCACCTTCAGAAAATCCAGCCTTGAGCCTCTGAATGCTACAACAAAACACATCTAGGAACAGCAAAGTTTTGCAATTGCTCCTGTCTTGTGTTTGATCACTGCCTTTCTAAGAGATTACCTTCTCCATCACGTGTGTGCTCGGATGGAGACTCTTCCCAGTGGTTTTAGATACCAACCTGCCCTCCCTAGTGGTGGAGGTATACTGGGGAAGTCTGGTGAGGAAAGTGAAGTCTGTTAGCACTGGTGGATGCGAGTATGGTCTTCTTACCACTAAGCACCCCACTGCATGGCAGCCAGCGTGCAGGGCTCCGTGGACACAACCCATGTTCTCCGTAATCCGCACAGAGAAAGCCTGAGTAACTTCTCCCATGAGAACTCACCCATCTTTCTCCATTTCCCTTTCTCTCTCATGCATACACCTGCAGCGGCTATTTTATTTCTACAGCTTATATTCACCAGATAGCCCTGAACCTAACAACTGAGTTGATAAATACAAGCATTAAAAAGTCCCAAAATAGAAATACACGCTCTGGACTGCAGTAGCTCTGCAGGAGCTTTTATGGTCTATCAGGCCAATAATCTAGCTTTTAAAATAGTCTTAAATATGTATTTAAGTAATACACATTCTAAAAGCTCTGTAAATATGAATTTTCACAAAGGACTATACTGTTTAAGGAGGAATGTCTTTTTAACCCACAGGGAGTTCTTTAAGATGAAGCCCCCTTCTTCCATCTCTTAATTATATTGGAAATTAAAGCCATAAAATGAAAAGAATTTCAACAAAAGGGAACATTGAGCAGGAGGTATTGGGAGTTGGCAGTGAGCAGCGAGATGGGCTGGGTTTGCTCTGCCTATGCTTCCAGCCTCCCGCCGTGCCTGATATTAACCAGTGTGCTGCAAAAAAGCCTACCAGCGTGTTGCTGTGAGGTCTGTCCCACCTTCTGCAAGTGAGATCCAGGCAGTGGATCAAACCTAAGACAGATCAGGCATTACAAAACCACAGTTGTTCCCAACTGTCTTGGTCAGTGCATCATTGGCGCCAGCATATTCTCACCCAGGCTAAGGATTTTGCCTTGAGCAGTGCAGCCAGCTATCACAATCAATAAATTGGCTTTTGTGTTTTGCAAGCATTCCAAGGCAAGGCTAGGCTGCACGGCAACTTTGCCACGTGTTGCATATTTGTAATGGTGCAGATAAGAGCTAAATTCCAGGTGTAGGTCCTGATGAGATGAGATACAATTAGGGACGGCAGTAAACAGAGACAGGAAAATGGCAATTCCTTTAGGGTCTGCCCTTGTCTCTCCACTTATGTTTACACAAACATTTAGTACTGGGCCCTGCAATGTGTGGGGATGCAAATAAACAATGCGCCATTGTGTGAGAATTTCCATGCACAAGAGTTTTGGCTTGCCAGCCAGAGAGCACAAATAAATACCAGGCGATTTAGTTGATCAGTCGCGTAACTGTGCGTGGCTTTAAGCACGAGTTCTCAAGTTAGTGAGCAATTAATAGACAGTGGCAGAAGCATAAAAATAAAGGTGACATTCCTTTTCTCCCAGAAACCTCTCATCTAACCATGAGTCATAGTCTGAGATTTTAGATGATGCACAGACTCATTTGGCTCAGGAATGAAGTCCATGCAAAGCATGTACGTAAATCAAAAACCAGCAACATTTGCATTTGATCACTCCAGCACCTCCAGTAGTGAAACGAGGCGGTGTTGCTCTGCGACAGGAAAGACTGAAGGTGTTAAAATAGGAGTACGTTAAGATATGTATGGTTGGGCTACCGAGGAGGGTGAAGTATAGGTGGTCAGGAAAAGAAGGTAGGTCAAACTCACATGCCCCAAATTCTCCATTGCAGTCACATTACCGCCCCTTTTACGTCAACAAAGGCAATGGAGCCACTTCCAACGAGGCACCTTGATTCCTGAAGATTTAGGGAAGAGCTGGCAGCACTTGGAGTGAAGACTCAGCTGCGGATTTTCATGGATGTACCTGCTACTGTATTAACCTTACTGCTCTAATCTCTGCCAGGGAGAGGGAAGGTGCAGAAGGGACTAGCCTTTACTAGAGCAAACAAGGACTTTTTCCAAATCACCTAATCACCTTGAAAGCTCCACAAGCCTTAACAACGTAACCCCATCCTCTGCTGTCACCTCCTTATTCCCTCTTTGTCAATGTCCTTCCTTTTGCCTCTGCAGAGCAAGCTGCTCTGCTTCTCCTGGGAAGCATGCATGCTTGGGTAGCACACCCCCACTCTGCTATACCAGTTGCCCCTTGTCCTGAGTGTGTTTATATGACCATAGCTATTAAGTCCTGGTGAAAGACCCCAAGCTGGTGGGGCCCAAAAGTCTTCCTGGAATAGAGAGGTCCCAGCCACTGGGAGCACTGACAGGCTGAAGCTCTTCCCACACTTCTTTACCCAGTCACCCGGACCCAGCCTTGGACAGAGACACACAGCTCTCACTGGGATCAGGTCCAGTGCTGCCACCTCCCTGAGATCCCTGCAGACTCCCCCAGGCTCACACTGGTGGCAGCACACTTCCCCAGGGCCCTTCATCAGCTCAGCTCTGCTCCTGCTGGCTTCCAGAAAGCCAGCCAAGAGAACCAATTCGGAGCTGCTGCAGCCCAAGGCCAGCTACTGGTGGAGGGCAGAGAGGCTTTCCATCCCATTAAAGTACCCCTCCAGCCACCTTTACAAATTAAGAAATAAAAAGAAAATCTATCCTACTAATATAAGATTGATTAGATGCCACAGGTATTGGGTGCTTTTTTGGTTTGTAGTCTATTTTTAAATCCCCTAAACCAAAATGGATTTCTATTTTGTGGTTAAGGTGGGTTGTTTTTTGTTTTGTTTTGTTTTGTTTTTGTTGTTGTTGTTTTTTTTCTGCAATGGGAATTAGTACCATAGCTTTTTGCTTGAGATAGTATTTTTTATTTGTCCCCTGGGTAGATGAATTGTGTCAGCACCTGGCTTGCAAACCAGCCAGGGCTGGTTAACCACCAAGATTATTTTCCCTCCCCTTGGACAAAGCCAAGAGGTGAGGTCCATGCTATGCAAAAACCTCCCCAGACCAGTCAATGGGAGCAGATAGTCCATTGCAGGATCAGAGCCCTCAAACACTGGTAAGCAGCTGCAGAACAGAGAATCAAGACCTGACAGCTACTTTTCACAGTTTGCTCTGTTCAAGCATTTTTTGTAATGGCTTTCCCCCACCTTTCCTACCCCCAAATGCTTGCAACGCCTTGCTGAGAGAGGTCATGCCTGTTGCTCCCTGAAAATTACTTTCTTGCTGATCTCCGTGCAAAGATACTCACTGCTTTTTCATCTGACACCTCAGACAAAACTTCTGAGGCTGAAAGTTGGTTGCTCCAGAATACTTGAAATGGCACCTATTTTATAATATTTTTTTTCTCTTTAATGACCAGAGGAGAAAGAGATAGCATGGTAGGGAAGGATGTGAAGAAAGGGAAACTGGAATAGAGTTGCTAGGAAATGCACTGAGGGGTTTGAGTATGTGTGTGAAAGGACAAAATAAGCTGCCCCTCTCCCCCAATCTCACTGTTTGTTTTGCCCCCAAGCAGGAGTCCCGTGATCACTTGGTTCCCTTATGTTCCAGTAAAAGCTTCCACCACCTCCTTTCTATTCTCCAGAATGTGGGCATGATCCCTCCCCCTGCCCCAGTCTTTCCTGCCCTAAAGAAGGCTGCTTTCAGCCGGGATCTGCCCAGCCCCTCGCCCGCCACGCAACCCCCTGGCCAAGGTGGCAAGTAGCCCCTTCCTCCCACTGCCCCCACCTCTGCAGCCCCTACAGCCCCCAGCCTGTTTGCTCCCCTCCCTCTCCTCGCTGCAAGGGCCTCCCCCAGACCTCAACACACTGCTTTCCACTCCAGCGACAGGAACAGAGCTGCTGCCCCCCCAATGCGCGTTAGAGCCTGGGAGGACATCGGGCATCACCCCCTTCCAGCCCCACAGGAGGAGCGTGGGATGGGGCACAGCTCTGGCCCCCACTCTACCTCCCAGTCCTGGGGAACTAGCGGTGCGGCTTCGAGGTGTATTCTGCATGAACTGTTTTTTTATCGTGTTTGTCTTGATCAGCAAAGCAAGAGGAATTCCACCTCCTCAGACAGGACACGACTGCGCTGATGTAAATGAGGCCCTTCACGTGTGCAACACATACTGCAGAAATAAAGGAGAAAGCTCCATGTCTGACCAAAAAAACCCTGGGGACAAGGTCTCTCTTTGTTGTTTGTACGCTTCAGAGTCTCAATGAGATTTGGTCTCTTCAAAATATTCTTTATACAAGCAAGGGGTTTGGAGAACCCAATTTCCCAGCTCCTAGAAGCTTTCTTCTCACTGCTTTCTGGATATTTTGAGTCAGAGTCGCATCAGCTCAGAGAAAATTCCCACATCCTTGAAGGCCAAAGCCAGATTGATGGACACACTACTAATATAATACTACCCCATAGATAAGCCCAGCTAGGTCAGTTCCTAAACACCAGTGCCATGCAACTCCTGCCCTGCGAGGGCATTTCTAGAAACCCCTCCACCTGTGGTTGGTTGTGGTTTCAGTGCCTCTCCCCTGCCAGAGTTAAACCTCACCTGTTCCCACTGGAGGAAAGCACTTTCTCACATATGCAGAGGCCAAATTCAGCCTGGGAGAGACCAGGTTGTGAGGAGACCTGCTGAGCAGAGGCACGGTTTTGCCCCAGCCTGGACCCGAGTCTCCTGGGAGGCTGGTTCTGGGAACCATTGGGACCTGCCACCCACTTGAACTGTACTGGGAATACAGGTCTCCAGATCTGCACAGCTCAAATTTCTTGCCTATATCATGTCTTCTCTTCCCTCTAAGAAAGTGAATAAATCCCCTGTGAGCTGCTAAAGATGTGGATTCAAGGGCAGAGACATCTAGAGGCAGCCCTGACAGCTGCTTAAAAGAGCAATCATGCACGCAGATCTGTGGGGACAAGAAGAGAGACGGGCAAGGTTCACCCTAGATATGCTACAGCAGGGAGCTTCCCAGAGGATGCCTGGCATATTTCTTCTCCCAGGTACTTGGTACCAGCTATTTTTCCCCAGACATTGCCGACAGTAATTCGCGAAGAGTGAGGATACTACCAATTCACTCCAGAAGCCAGTAAATTCTCCTTGTTTACCCCACACGGGAGTTACCAGAGAACAGAGCTCAGCTCTTTCCCATCAATTCCACTCACTGCCTCCATTACTGTTATTACTGTGATTAAAAAGCAATCAAAGAGAAATCTTCTTCCTGTCCTGAAATTGCTGCAAACATCTCAGTTCCACCTCTTAAGCAGGAGAAGAGCAAGTTACAAGCACATTCTGCACTCCCGGGCTCTACAACACTGGGAAATAAATAAATAAATAAAGATAATGGGGCTCATCGCCTGAGCGGTCAGAGGCAGCGAGCAGGACCAGCGGCGCGGGGAGGGAGTAATGAACCTCACATCTGCAGGGCTGAGAGGCACCTGCCCAGGGAATCTAGTCAGAGCAGCCCCCAGACACACCGGGATGGACCTCACAGCCTGGAAACACGGTCTGAGCTCAGGGCTGCTGCACACCCAGCTTGTAGACCAAGGACAGCCAGCATCTCTCGGTTCAGGCAGAGCAAAGCGGTTGGATCTGGGGTCAGGCATCAGTTGCCCATCCCAAGGGGATCCCTGGAAGTAGGGTTGGGGGTGATGGGTCCCTCCGAACCAGCCAGTGGCTGCAGAGGGGCAGAGAACACTCAGACACCCAAAGCTGGGCTGTTAGAGCAAGGCGCAACGGCAAAATTCACAGTCAGGCTGGCTCAGAGGCGAGTAAGCAGTTGGGATTCCTCTTTGGAGGGCCCAGATGCTGATGGCAGCAGGAGTGGTCTTCTCCCTCTTTTACCCCCAGAAATTTGTGGTTTGCTGAAAGTTTAGGCTTCTGGGTCTAGTTTCGGCAGGTGTTTCTCAGCACAGACTTTATTCACCAACCCCCACTGCCCACCAGAGCAACCCCAGCCTCTCCCCATCACCCCTGCAGGGCACCTTAGACCCAGCCTGACACCCATCCAAAGCATCCTCGGTGAAGCTCAAGACAGCATCTTGGGGTGCAGGTGTACATGTGGGTGCCACGGGGTGTATTACAATAGCCTACAATAATCAAAAAAGACACAAATAAGAGCAAGTTTATGCTGAATTTTACTAGCTTATATGTAGTTCTGGGCTTCTAGAATGATGCATGACCTGTGCGAGTCCAAGGGAATCATAAACAACAAGGGGACAGACCCTCTGCTTGGATGCAAATTGGCTGCAATAGTCAGTTAAGAATCAAAGCAAGTAGCTCCAAAAGCTGATCATCTTTAATAATTCATCCGGCTCGCTCAGTCACTTGACTTTTGTCACCACCACAAGACAAGCCACTGTTTTATCTTTGTACATATTAACTATAAAATTTTAAAATGAACAATTCTTCAGGGGCATAAACAAGAAAAATAAAATCTAATTGCTTGTGAACCTTTAAATTTCTGCAATATTTTAATGACATAAATTTGCCACTCTCTTGCACAAAGATAACACAGAAATAAAGTGTTTGAATTTGCTAATTAACAAGCATAAAATTCAGGGACATGCTCTTAATAAAACTATTGGGATAGTTCAAATCAAAGACTATGATAGCTTCTGAATTTTCATTGCCAGGAATCTGATCTTTAGACTTGCAGTTCTCCAGGCTACAGACCTTGAAACGAGGCAGCATAACAGAGCATTTCCTCCACGCCACGCTGGAGCTGAGGGGCGCAATGACACCACTTTTTGGACCCCCTTTTTTGGTCAAATTCTGCCCTGAATATTTCATATATTAGCTAAGGACCTGCCTTCGAGACATCGCTTACCACATGTAAAATTCAGTATATGGATGTGTCACACATGGAACTGGGGCTGGGAACAAATAGGAAATACTTAGCATCTGCGGTACAGCCGCTAATTTTGCTACCTCAACATGTCACAAGAAAAATCCTTCTCATCTTGTTCAGCCCTCCTGGACATATCTAGCTGCCATGCCCTGTCAGACAAAGCTGCCTGTGGATTGGACTAATGAAGGATAAGCTTCTTGTGCTTTCCATTGCTTGTTACTACATGAACTTCAGTGTTTTGCAAGTAGGAGTTTTCAACACTTTCTCCCTGAGGAGGCAGGGAAGCACGACCTGCAGTTCCCTCCCCAGGAGACAGAGGCAGAGCACAGGGAGCAGCTTCTCCAGCATTGCTGATGCTGGGCTTGGTGCTGCTGGGTTTGTTTCAGGGAGGACTCAAAGCAGATCATCGGGGACTGCTCATCAATCCCTGCCTCAGTAGCACTGACTTACACTGATTTTATTAAATTGCCCAGCATCAGATTGCTTGGGAAGTGACTTTGGGTCCCTGTAACTCAGGTGTCACAGGACAACTGTCTCAGTTTTACAGGGTCATGCACAGAAGGTATTTTTGTGGAGTTTGAGAGAGACTGTCTCAAACCCCACAGCAAGAGCATTAGGACTCAGGAGTCCAGCCTTGCATTCCCTGCTCCAGCAGTTTGACAGACCCCATTACCTTTTCACGTGCCATTTGGCTGCTGTCAGAAGCAAGAAAGCTTCTTAACAGGAAAACCTTTAAAGGCCACAGCCTGCATGTGTGTGCTCTTTACCCGGAGCCTCCTTCAAAGAAAGGATTTACTGCATGTTTTCTCTTCCCACTTGGGACCTCCAGGGGACGACAGCTCCATAGCCATACTCTCCCGCCTGCTTAGGGATTCTGAGAATACTTTCCCATTGCAAATCCTGGAGGATTTAATATCCACTCTGTAATCTACTGGCACCAACAGGCATTATCTAACTAAACCTTAAATTGAAAATGCTAGTCTTTCCATTTTCCTCAAGCCGTTGTGAAAAAGTCGGATTCTCATAGTCCGATATAATTTACTCTCACTCTAATTAAAATACACCAGTCAGCTGTTCCTGGCAAGATACTCAGCTGGCTGATGCTGGGAGTGCCAAAGGCACATCAGGACCTGTGTGGAGCTGATGGGCGGGACAGTGATGCCCCAGGTCTCCCAGACTGACTCTGCTTGATCGGATCTGCCTCTGCTCTGCCTCCCCATACACCAGCACCAGCACGTTGGATTCTCCTCTCCTCTATTTTGCTGTGGATCAGTCAAGTTTTGGCTCTACTGGGGCCAAGAACTGTCACTGAGGGCATCCAACTCTTTGTCCCAACCCCTTACCAAACCTCAGCAGCAGGGATCAGCAAGGGAAGAGTTCAGCACCTGTGTTTGGTTCTACAAGTGGTGGGAACTCATAAAAGTCCACAGAAACACCCTCCACCCGGCTCACTTCCCTGGCTTCTGATGCCAACAAGAGTAGCTACCTGGCTGGGCTAGCAAACACACGTGGTTGGGGCATACAATGGTGATCTGCTGGGGAGGAGAATAAGCAATATTCATTTATGATTTCCAATTTTATTAAACAAACAAACAAAAAAATACTGTCCCAGTCAAGCCTGTTGCAGGTATCAGTTTTCCACACGGACAGGGTATAGATATAGATAACTCTGTAGTAGTTAATCCCCACCGACACACAGCAAATGGAAAATGGAAACTTTTAGAGGAAAATCAGTCAGAAGATGCAGGAACAAGGACAGTGTCAGAGTGAACTGCAGAGCAAGTCCATCTGGTTCAGTAATGCATGTGACAGTACCAGATGCTTCAATGGAAGAGGCCAGTAGACGGATGTGGGATAAACTGTGTTTAGGGAAAGCTGTTTCCTCCTGACCCCATCATTTAGTACTTAGCTTATGTCCTTAATTAATACCACTTTTAGTATTTTAAAATCCTATTAACTATGTATCTGATGTGGCTCCCTATTAGTGTAACAGCTGAGCATCAGGATCTCTGGTGCATTTATTTTCCCAACACTTAAGGCAAACGTGAATCCACATTTTACAACCACAGGGAACAGAAGCACAGAGAAGGTGAGATTTGCTTAAGGTCAACATAAGGAGTTTGTAGCAAGGCAGGAATTTGAGGTCCAATGTCTAGCCAGCAGAGGATTATTTTCCTCAAACATATTTAATCCCATTTTGAACCCACTTGTCCCTTAGCTCAGGAGTAGTTTGTGGCAGCAAAGAGTTCTACAAGCCACATCCCATTTGAAGAGAGACCACAGGCATCACTGGGAACCCCAGCCTTGCCAGGCAAGATGGGGACATGACCAATATAGGGATTTCCTCCACACTTTTTGCTCCAGCATAGCACATTTACTGGGACAAGAATCACACAGGCTGAAAGGCCACCTCTGGATCAAAACGAGGGGGTTGGCAAGGCGGCACTGGGGATGGATGGACAGCTGGACATCAGCAGCGTGCCTTTTGAATCGATATATAAACTCACTGTGGGAAAACACTGCAGACTGATACCCAAGATATGCCTAATAAGGTTAATATTTACTGCACATTTCTTAGGAGATGATGAAAAGATGTAATAATACACACAATCAAAGAAGTAGAGGAACCTAAACAGAATAATGTATTTTCTGGGGGGAAAAAAAAGAAAAAAAAATGTTTAAGGAAAGGAAATTTTTCCCAGTTGAAACATTTATTACTTGATATACTTTTAAGAAAAAAAAATTCAGGGAAATGTAATGGTTGAATATTCCCAAATCCATTAGCTTCTGCTAAAAGAACAGCTGCACAGGAAATATAGGGAAATAATCAAGAAGAAAAACCTCATCCCAGCATACTCTCGCGTTCAGTAGGCATAAGGGACTTTTGCCCTTCATAACTAACGTAATAACTTTGTGTTTTCATTACCCAGAGAAATGATTAATCCCCATTTGAACCTCTTTAGATGCTGCACTTCTGTCACATCTAACCCAGCAAGTTCCACTGAAACATGTGGAATTAAAAGAAGGTCTAGGACAGAGGACTGACTTAGAGTAATGAAATATGTGAACAAGGTCACAAGTCTCTGTGTACAAATAAAAATGCAGAGCTCATCTCTCTGACCTAGGACAGCAATTCTGGGCACCCATCTCATTAGCACAGAATCAAACTCCTCATCAAGATATCCCACACTGAACCAGCTGTTCAGAAGTCCAAAGCTGTGTGCTATATTATTGTGTTTTATTTGTAGGCTGGTAGGAACAGTTTTTATCACATGCTGATAGAGTTATGGCCAGTCAACTCAGTTATATTAACCATTAGAGGTTTTTTTAAAGGGTAACATCTTTTCATTTCATAGATAAGACAAGCTAAGAGTGCACACATAGTCACAGTGGCTTGGCTAATGAGCAGTAATTTGTTAAAGGAGCAATTAATTTCAGTAAGTGGAGTCCATACTTTCCCTGGTGAAGGGAGGGGCAGGGTCCAGACTCTTCAGCTCCTAAGACACTCCCGCCACGTGCAGTGAGGATGAATTTCATTTTTTCTAGTGCCTAAAACATAATGTGGAGAAGTCCCAACGCCAACCAGGCAGTGAGACAAATCAATGCACATAAACTGGCCAGTTTCTGCTCATAAAATGTGGTGGCCACACATCAGTGCCCTCTGGGTGATGAAGGCACTGGCCCTTTTCCCTGCTGCTTCAGACAGCCTCAGGGAAGACAGCAGCCTGCCCGCAGCAGCTCTCCCTTCAGAGGGGTTTAGAAGAACCCAGCCACGGCAAGGAGTGAGGCTGCAAGGTTCCTCTCCAAGACAACTGCATATCAAGTAGAAATCACACAAGCACTCTTGATAAACAGCAGGCAGCCCCGCTCCTGCCGGCTAACAGGATTAATCTAAAGGCACACAGACACAGCTGGGAAAAATCAAAACATCGAGCAGAGACTAAATTACACCACTTAATGGCAAAACGTCTTCCAGGCTCCCACTTCCACCCACTGCTGCAGCCGTGGTAAGGAGGAGAAGCCGCATCCCTGTCCCTCCAGCCCTCTGGCAGGCACCAGTTCAATGACGGGCAAACTTCAGAGCCAAAACCCAGCCACCCAGTTCTCTAAGAGCAATGGGCAGGAAGAGAGCCAGGTCTTCACAGACCCAGAGTCCTAGCTACCCAGGGTGAAGGGATTAGCTTTTGAAGCAGTAGCAGCGGAAAGACCTTGCGCAAACAGAGAGGGCATGGCTCTGTGGTTAACACCACAAAAGACTCAGGCTTTTCTGGCTTTGCTGCCAACCAGTTAATGCCAGAGTGGGTTCCCCAGTGCAGCGCTGAGCCTGCGGTTCACCCAAACCACAGAAAGCAGTTTTTAACACCAAAGAGAAAAAACTCCACATGATGCAGCAACAGAATAAATTTGAAGTGAAAATAAGAAGTGTACGTTCAAAAGGTTAGTGTAATTTACACATGGTCAAAAGTAAAAGCCACACAAGGCAATGCCATACAAGAAGGCCCATGGATTTCCTCCTCCCCCCAGTAAAAATCAGAGGATCTTGAAATTGAAAAAGATGGAGAATTCTACCATAGTTTATGTTTGTTGAAGTGCCTGCCTAGATAGTGAAAGGGAGACAGGAATTGGTACAGCTGCAGTCACAACTGTGTTTTGAAAATGAAAAATGGGCACAGGGATCGCCTTCCTGACTCTGCCTCAATTTCAGCCTGTCCATTTCTCATTTAGCTTGGTTCTCAAAAACTCCTGTAGAGAATCAAAGAAAAATCTAGCTGTCATGGCTAATGTCCCGGCATCAGTGTCCAGAGTCACAGTGATGCAGGTGCAGGAGATACAGGAATTATTACACCAGCTGACAAACTCATCAAGGATGGAAATGGTTTGGGTTGGCTATGCCCCATTGCCAGATCTCATTCAGAACCAGTAAGCAAGGCTTTGCGTAGGCTGACCTCATTCATATAGAGCTTACTAGAAACAAGATGAGCAGTCATCTAGGAAGTAATTGCCTGACTCACCTCATGTGAATTTTCCTAGCAGGCAGAAGCTGAATTTCCTGTCCCTGAGATCACAGATGACCAAGGAAAGGTCATATCAGGCTGTGGCAAGCTGCCCTCCTACTGGCTACTGATCCAGGACAGGTTATGAGTGAGCAAGCTACTTCCAAGTGTTCTTAATGATACCTGTGCACTTTAAGGGAACATCCTTCATTCTCCAGAGACAATAATAGCTTCTGGTATGATAACACCAGAGCCTTTGTAGTTTTCAAATCAAAAAATTCCAGAAACACTCCTAAATTATTGCAGCACTTTACAGAGGTCTTAGTGGAAGATGGGTTTCCTCTTAGCAGAAATGACAAGCAATATGCTTCTCTGAGCAGCCCTGAGAGAGCTCCAAGCAGTTGTAGAGCAGCGATGGGAGGTTAGAGAAGCAATGACCAGATTTTGAGAGACCTTGTGAAGAACACAGAACCCCCAAATAAATAGCTGCTCACCAGCTTTCCAAACTAGCAACAGAAGTGAAGCTTCTTCTGCATTCAGTATTGTAGGGGGCTGTCAGTACTATGTGCTGTTAAAGTTGATCAGACAAAGCACAGAGAAAAGAAGCTAACATTCGTAAACTAATACTGGTCAACATGATTATGGCTAGTTTGTGGCTGCAGGATGGAATCTCCTTGTAATTTCATGAATATTAATTGGTAAGAATTATGCCACAGGGGAAACACAGTCATGGGGCAAATCAAGTTTCCAACTCAATGGATGTTATTATCTTTTCTCTTTTGCTTTTCCTTTCATTATCATTTTGCTTGTGGAATGCAGTTCAGCAGCTAAGCATTCCCCTGTCTCCCTGGTGGGCTGAAACGACAAAGCTGGAGCTCAAGCAACGTTGAAACTTTTGTGGAAGTGGCTGTTTCCTCTTTAAGGATAACAGTACGTCTGTATTTCATAGCAGAAGGGAAAGATGCTTTCTATTTAAAGCAGATGGGTTAAAAGTTCAGGAAAGGAGGATGAAAAGAGATCATGGGAGGAAAGGTTCTTGGAGATGTAGGGATTTGAGAGTGGAGATAGGCTGGCACTTGGCAGACAAGAAATTACACAGGGCAATTTGTACTAAGAACTATTCTGACCTGTCTTAAATCAGTTCTTTAGAGTCTCCCCTGAGGTACCACAGTAATTTCCTTCAGCTTTTACTCAAAGGCCAGACTCTCCTCTAGGCAACTTCTTTTTCAGGGGTTGTTTGGGTGATCTTAAATGGCAATTGCATTACCAGTAAGACCAGTTTCCTTTATTTCTGCCAATCAGTATGTTACAAACCCTGTTACCTGCTATAGAACACAAGCCCCTGCCCGGGGCTGTTGTTTCAGCAGCTTTTAAAGCCCCAAGTCTTATGTAGACTTGATGCAATGGCCAGATCCCCAGCTGGGCTGAGGCTACCACACCTCATAGCAGCTTCCTGCAGCAGCTCCAAGAGCAGCTTGGCCTCAGCTCAGGGCTGCAGAGCAGGATGTTCTTTGTCCCAGGTCACCCTGAGCATATCATTAAGGAACATACATTCAAAAAGTGCCAAAGTATCTTTGGGGGTCTAGTCTGTAAGTCTTTCCAGGTGACACCTCTCCACTAGAAAACGCTGTGCATTTCTGTGGCTTTCTGAGGATGTCCATGCATCCAGACAGACCATACTAGGACCCAGACAAAGTTTTTAGAGATGCAGAACAGGCATATACTGATTACACAAAACTGGGAGGGGTGGCTGACAAACCAGAAGGCCGTGCTGCCATCCAGCGAGACCTGGACAGGCTGAAGAGCTGGGCAGACAGGAACCTGATGAAATTCAACAAGGGCAAGTGTTGGGTGCTGCACCTGGGGAGGAATAACCCCCTGCACCAGTACAGCTTGGGGGCTGACCTGCTGGAGAGAGCTCTGAGGAAAAAGACCTGGGAGTCCTGAGTGGACAACAGGATGACCACGAGCCAGCAATGTGCTTCCAACGCCCTATAATTCTGGGATTGTGCAATATACCCCTCTTCTCTATTATTCCTTGTTCTGTTTCTTTTTTTAAGCAGCATCATTAAATTATTCTCACCAGGCATTTTTAGTTCTAACTGAAATAAAAAAAAGTGTCTCATTTCTTGGTTTGTTTCTATAGCAGCGGGCGAGGAGCACCCTTGTTGAAACTAATCGCATTGTGTATCTTTCAGACATTAAGTACTTCACACCATGTGAATGTCCTGGTGCATGTGTTTGGAGAGGTCAGACTGCTGATCATCTTTGGGACTTTTTTTTTTCCTTCCCTCATATTCCTCTTAATTGAGTGATGCTTACCTGCCCTCCCCCTTTTCAGCATATTTGAAAAACAAAACCAGACAGCTACTGGTTTCCTTTGCATGTAATTTTTTTTTTCTTTCCTAAGAGACCACAAAGATAAACCTCACAGGCCCAGCAGCAAATCAAGAAATCCTGCAGTACAAATGCCCGAAAATATTTTTTACAACAGTTGTCTTGGTATTTACATATTTGCTCCCAGTCTCCCCATCTAATTAGACTCTGAATCCCGTATTCACTTATGCTGGCAGATAGCTCCATTGTTTTCATGTTTTGGGTTTGTGAATATCTGGAGGGCTACAGTATAATCCCATTTATGCCTTTGCTTGAGGATGAGGCAAAAACAAAGAGAACTGAATACTCAAGCGAGGAGGAGTCTGTTTGCAAAGGCTGAGGATGGCCAAGGCAATGCTAATGCAATTGATACTATGGAGCCTCTGAGCAGGGCTCAAATGCGGGGCAAAGACTCACCACCTCATTGGATTCACTGATCTGTTCAAAGATCTTTCACAGAATTAGCCAACTATAAATGCAATCCAAAGAGAAGTTACTGAGCACCAAAAGAAAAAAAAACACCATTGGCAAATTCTGCAGATGAGGGTGGAAACACTGGCAAAAACCAACAAGGTCTACAGAGGCAGGAGAAGTTTCCAGCAGGTTGTGCAGGGATCTGGATTATCCAGGCATCAAGAACTTCAGTGAGCCGCTGTCTCCACGTGTGGGACAAAGCCAAGGGGAAGAGGATCGGTTCACACATGAGCTGTCTCCTACGTTAGTGCAACATGAAGCAAGCGACCTGGAAGCAAAACTGGAGCAAATGTGGCTATTGCTTCACAGCTCAGATAAATGATGAGCTCGCAGAGAAGCCAAGACATGCTCAAGAGGACCAGTCTTTGAGACGCAGCCACAGAGACACCGGCTCAGTAATCAATGCAAGGCATTTGGCATGACAGCTTCCCAGCTGGATTTGTGAGCTGGGGGCTGGCCAATTGTTGCAGCTTCAAGTGTGTTAGCAGGGATGTGGCCATAAATCACTAACTTCCCAGGCCAACAGCAGGTTGAGTTGCAAGGACCACACCAACTGACGCTAATGCTCAGCAAAGAGCATTGGGGAATTTTCCCCAAAGTATGATAGAAGCATAATGAGTAAGAGAGGGAAAAATGCCAGAACAAGTCCTTAGAATAAACCTGAGTTCTCTTCTCCATAAAGCAGAGCAGCTTGATCTACTTTATTTGAGTATCTATCCCAGTAGTAGGGTCTGCCTGAGATTGCTGTTGCACCTTCTCAGATTCAACAGTGAAAACACCTTCTTTCAAGTTAGATGACTTGATTTTGATTAAGGGCAAAGGGAAAGGGTAGGGTAAGAAGACAGGGGAGAAGCTGTGAAAAGAAAAAGCACAGAAATTAAACAATCTGAGAAGACGTGAATTGAGAAAATTTTATTCTAACTCATTGCCCGTTTCCCTGCCATGTGAAGGGATGATAACATCTACATCTGAGGGATAGAAGCAAGCTTGCTTCAACAGTGTGTGCAAAATCCATTTGCCATTCCTGCTTGGAAAGGGCTATTGAGATGCATGGTATTAACTGAGTCTTTATCTGATACCCTGCCAGCTCATTCAAAAGTCTCTTTTTACCCACAGCAGGGTCAACAGCCACTAACATGGCTGAGATAGGGCTGTGCTGCTGGCACAAAGATCCCATCCTGGCATTTGTCTGGTACACAAATAAACTTAGAAGCTTAGGATTTCTCTCCCATTGGTTAATGCATTATTCAGAAAAGCAGCCAAGAAAGAAGTCTGATTTGCCACGGACTGGCCCGAGGGGAGCTAACAGTTAAAGACATTAGCTAGAAGCCAAAGAAATTCTGGCTCCCTAGTCTTGACCTATTTGTTTCTAAAATGCACAATGCAAATCACTTTGATTTTTAACTAAGAGTTGCCCCAGGGCTGTGCACTGGCTCGAGGGGCAGACAAGAGACCACAAAGCCTTTCCACCTTCAGGTTAGCAGCAAACCCGTCCTGCTTTGATAGCAGCTGGATGTCACAGGGGGCTGACAACCTTGTAATTGCCAATGGCATGTGAGTTTCAGGCTGCACAGTACCAAACCTGTAATCTCTGCAAAAAAATGATGGAGGCTTGGTCAGAAAATGGTAAGTGGTATGGGAATGGCTGTTGGCAGAGAAATCTCCTCTGTTGCAGCTTGTGCTACCAACTTAAAGCCAACTTTCTCCCCAAGAAGTTTCTTTGCTGCACCTGACCAGGAAGGGATGGGATGGGAAGATTCTCACTCAATGCACTTGCAGCATTTTCTCTGTGATGGGAATTATATGCCGAATCATATATCTTGCCAGTCTACTTAAACTGAGATCTTGTTGACCCTAAACAAGGAAAGGAGTTTCACAGCATAAGAACCCTTATATACCTTGGGACTACAGAGATCTTCAAGGAATACAAAGCTATTCTGGCAGCGAAACTATGAAATACTAACCTGCCTCCACACTCCACACACACTGTGGGGAAGCGTAAAAGAGGCTGCAGCACTAATTATTGATGCCCAATAGAATTAATAAGGAAAGAATGTTTACTACAGCTGATAAAACATTCCATGTAAGATCTTTATCCTCATGTCAGTAGCAGAAACAAGACAACAGTATGCAGCCCCCTCTTCATGGCAAACATGATATAATACCTTGCTTCTCACAAGGCAGAAAGACTAGGGAGCTGCTCAGGACACAGAGTGAGTTTCCACCATGCAATGAAACTTGGGCCATACCACTGCCTGGTGCTAGTGCTGGACCTCAGTGCTATCTAGTGCAGCTACACGGTTGCCCACCTTACAGCCTTGGGGAGCAATGGGCTGCCCTAAACCTTGCAAGCCAGCTGCTGGTTTGCAGACAGATGGCTACACCAGCAGAACTGGCCAGACTCTCTCTACAGATAAATAAGCCCTCTGCTTCGAAGTGCAGTGGAATAAGGCAGCCCAACTTGAAAGCCTGTGCAGGCCTATTTCTCACTTAGCTTGGATTGAGAGCTGTTTCTCAAGGCGAAACCCCCTCTGGAGACCACAGCCTCTGGTCACTATGGACATCTCTGGCAATAACGTAATTTTTTCCCCTTCCTCTTGGTGTGTACACACCAGCACCTACATAAATATTGTCAGTGCACATAAATCTACATAAATTAGCACCCCCCAAACATATAGTAAAAGTCTAATCAGCAGAAAAGAACAGATTGAAGATGAACGACTAGATCATGGCATTGCATCAAGTCCGCGCGGTTCTTCAAGTTGTGTCAAAGTTACCCTGTTTTACCCCACCTGATGGCGTAATGCAAACATTCTCCCATTGCCTTGAGTCAGGATGTTTTATGACCTAGTTCTATTTATTTGTACCCACAAAGCAAACTAACCTGCATTATAAATTATAGCGAAGGCAGGGGCTATTTTTCTCCTTCTTCCAGAAAGCGTTACATTCATCAAAGTTAATTGTAATCGGCCTTTAGCTCCCATAAATAATCAGATATATTGCTGAGACACAGAATAAATCCACCCAAATTATGCTAATGAGTAGGATTTTGAAAAAGTTTAATCAAAGTTTAGATATGGAATTGCAATCAGCAGAAGACTGCCATTTCTTAAAGCTGGTCTGTCTCTAGTCATCACAAAACCCCTAAAACCAGGAAATAGTGGTAGCTTCAAGTGCTGAGTGTTGGAAATCAAATCAGGAAGGTACTAGTCTCCTCTACATATCTTCAGGTCTGTATTTATATTGCCATCAGCAGCACTACAGCAGTACCATGTCTTGCCACTGCCTAAACAGGACCCCAGGAATGAGTGGATCGAAGTACAAGGTTTTGGGCATCTGTTCTAGACATGGTTCTATACTGCCCTCCTCCTAAAAGCCTTCCTACTGCACAGTAAAGAACAGCAGATGACACCTTGTTTGGGCTTTCCCCCCTTCCCCTGCAGCTCCAAACACCAGCTCAGTCTCAGTCATCACTCCCGCTAAGTGGGAGTGATGAGCTAAGAGCTCCGCTTTTCAGGTCAGCACCCTTTCTCTCTTACAAAGTTTTACAATGAAGATAGGTGCCCCACAAAACCTGGGTGGTCTTCTCACCTCTACATATCAAGGGGCAGAATGGGAGTACCAGGAGATGAAGGCCCATACTCCTCCAGGCCTTGCTGGCTGGGTGATAAAACAAGAACTATCAGTGCATCCTCCTGCTGCCAGTGTTGCTACAGCTGTAGTAGCAGGGAATTGCCCATATGGACAATACTCACAAACAATTTCTGTGAAATAGATGATGGGACTGTAATTTCATGTCTTATGTTGTCAGGGAGTCACAGCAAACTCAATCAAAAGTTGAGACTAGAATAAAAGAAAGGAGAGAAAAAAAGTGGGACATGTGTGTATACATATATACATCTGTGTGTGTCGGGGACAAAAATGATGATTGAAGTGTCCCCATGCCCCAGCAATAGGAAGTGTCTGCTTTTGATGAGAAATGGGGGATTCAGAATGTGCTGAGAAAAACCAGGAGCACGACCGGGAAGGAATCCAGCTGACAAATTACATTGAGAGAAGATCCTTCCAGGCGCGGGAGGCAATGAGTTGCAGTTCTGATTGAATAGACTTGTTAATAAAAATACATTGAACAAAAAATGAAATAGAGAGCAAATCCTTTCAAATAAGATTTCAGTCCTGACTTAAATCCATGGCTTTATTTATGAGTTCCTCTGTCCTTGCTCGCTCAGCAGGACAGCAGAAGAAAAGAAAGAAAGAAAGGTGAAAACAGACTGAAAAGCATGTCATGTCCCTCCCCAGGTCTGACGCGGAGTGATACAGCTGGGGGACAGAAGTGGAGGGGAGCAAAACTACAGCAGTTTTATCATCTTTCCCTTCCAGTTGATTTAAAGTTACAGCTTGTTTTTCTGGAAGTGGAGACAGCCATAAGGCAGCAAATCTGGCTCAGTGTAGTGTATGCCTAGCTCTGTCACACAGCAGGCCCACGGTGCACCTTTACAGCAGCAACATTGGTCTCAGCCCTCTGTTTCTTCCGCTTTGGTGTTTTCTCCTGCATTGGCACCACAGAGGTCCATGGCAGGTCCCCAGTGTCAGATATAAAGCTAGAGAGCTGTGTCAGCCAGGAACTGGAGCTCCATCAGCTTGTGGTGGGGCAAGAGATCTACTTGTGGTGACTCTGAGGGACTCTTCGGATGAAGCAGCAGGACTAAGTATTTTGCAAGCCTCGGGTGCTGCTCTTAAGCATTTCACAGGGCTGGTTTTTTCAGTTGTGAGAGTCATTCTCAGCAGTGTCATGAGCCCAACACTGTGCCTCATTAGCACCCATTTCAGGTGCACGATTTAATTGTCAGCTTTGGAGAACACCTTTAGTGCCATGTGGGGAGCATCAGAATTGAGAGCAGGAGAAGGGACAAGGGAAGTGCCAAGAGGCATGAGAAAGGCTGTAGCTCATGAAGGGCTGAAACTGCATAAAGGCCCACAGCTCTGGCTTCTGCTCTGACCACACACGCTCACAGGCACCTGAGTCCCACCGATTCACCAGTCTTAGGCCCAAGATCACTCTGGTTTCCTCTCTGCCTGCTCCCTTTTGTCCATCCCCACTCCACCCTGATGACAGAGAGCTTCAGGAGCAAACATCAGCGACCACCACTCAGAAGACAAGAAAAGCAGCAAAAATCTAAGTGGATTTCCAATTGACTCCCCTACTCCCCTGCTCACAAAGCCTTACGCTTTGTGAGGCATTTTTTCTGCCTCTTTCAGCTGACAAACTTCCAGTCCCCAGGGCCCATTTGCCATCTGAGACCCATTTGCACGCTGCTTCCCAGAGGAGTTTAATGGAGCAGAGAGTATATTGTGCGCGGGAGCAAGGCGGAGGGTTTCGGTGCGCTCTCCTTGCATGCCTGGAGGAAAACTTTTGCTTCCTACAATCGCAGAATTGCCTAGGTTGGAAGGGACAATCTTTCATCCACGACTGAGAGTGGTCTGTGCCAGCCCCCAGTGCTCCCGTAGCGCTAGAACCCGATGGAAAATCCCCAGCTGTCCTGCCCAAACCAGCACTGTTGCTCTTTTCTCAGACCATGGAGACTCACATTGTACAAAACCTGCCTGGCCTACCTCTCCTCGCTTCACATTGCTGCTTAAGCTGCTTTTCACTACCTTCTGTAGTGCAGAAACATGGTGAGCACCACTGGAGGGCCCACAAGTTGTTTGAAGAAATCTATCCTATATTTGCCACCCCCTGGAGTTAAAATATAATGAGATCTATAAATAATAAATAAATCAGCAATTCTTTTTCATGTCTTTAGAAAGGCTATTCTCTAAGGCTACGTAGCTTTTAGAATTTTTAATGGAAGTGCAAGGGGGGAGCTAGAGAGTTTTTATTCTTGATTTTAAAGATAAACACATGATTCGTGGAGGTGAAGCTTTAAGAAAAGAAAAATCAAGAAAATGAAATCCAATTGAATCGTCGCTTTCAGCCCAGTGCAGAGGAAAGACAGGAGAAAAGTGGACTGAGCTTTGCTTGAAACCTTCTAAGAGAAATATTTACTCCCACCAGACAAACAAATCAAACTCTTTTAATGCATCTATACACAGCAATTTGAACAATTCCTTTCCATGCAATAGGGTGCTTGAAAATACGAGCTCGGTGTCTGAGACATCCACAAAGAGGGAGACTAAATGGGGAAGAGGAAACTGACAGGTACTTACTAGCACGGGTCTTGTGAATCTGTCTGTGCTGGGGAGACAGGACAGGCTGCCTTTAGGGTCATTGAGTTCAGCACAGCAAAGGGTATTCATAATCATAGAATAATGAATAAAATAGTACAATAACACAATCCCCCCATATCTGACAGATGGATATACTAGGTCAGTTCAAGTGAAGCATCATTGATGAAAGCAGCGCATCCCAGTTGAAGAAAGCAAAAGAAAAGCCAATATCACACCCTTAGGTTGTGTTTCAGCAAAGCCTGCTCTGCCTGCTTCCTTCCTAATGAGGCATTTTACAATGCTGATGAGAAAATTCCCTGGTGGAATAGAAGCACCAGGGTGGGGACTAGGGATGCGCTGAAATTTATATACAGTAAGATGAAGGTAGGCACACGGGAAGGGGAGCAAAGGTGGAGAAATGGAAAAGGAATGAATGTGATTTGCTCTATTGCACAGATCTCAACGTTTACAGCATCTCCTTACTTCTATCAACCCCCTTGCTCCCCCCTGGAGAATAAGCCAAACCAATACACAGACCTGTGTTCTATATTTATGAGAACCTTCTATTCGGTTACCCCTGGTCCAGCACGGCTTTTTTGTTTTTTTTTCCCCAAGCATCAGAACAACACTGCAAATCCTACACAATAATATTAATGTAAACAATATGAATATGCTTGTAAAAGAATATCAGCCACTGTAAAACAACACAGCCAAAGGGATCCAGTAATAGAACAAAAACAAGGACAGGAGCTTATTTTTTTACTTTCTTTCGTTCTTCTGTAATTTTCTGTCCATTTTCCCCCTGCAACTATGTAAAATAGAAATAGATAGAATAGAATTCTTGGGCATTTTTGTTAAGGCCAAATACTAGAGAGAGATCCACTTAAGTATCTGCTCTTCAGGCAGTTTGGAAAAAACACCCAGAGCTATGTCTTCCCTGTTGAACTCCAGGTAAGTACTGCTCAAGCTGTCTGTCAGTCAATGTTTGGCTAATTATCTGTACAGTATCACTCTGACAGGGGAGATTATCAAACTGAGCCTGTTGCTGGATGGTGCAGGCAGAGCAGAATCCAAGTGCTGCTGTCCCAGGACAGCCTTTCTACACAGGCTGTGAATGTTTAGCACAGACCGGAGGCCTCGCTCATAGATGGAAAGCACTAGCATTTCTTCACACTTGAAAAGGCTTGAAACAAATACAGAACAAGCAGAGTATCTGAGATCTTGAAAACACTTCCCCACGCAACTCTAATTAAGTGATTTTCTAGTGCTCCCACAGCCATACCTGGATGAGAACTTGAGTGTTCTACTCATATTCTGAGACTATATTTGTGGAGTGAGTCATTTCCTGCCAATTTGGGAAAACCTGGGGTTTGCTTTTGAAGGCATGGAGTTTTCTTTCTCAAGTACTGCAGAATGCAGGAGCTGGCAGGGGGGATTTGTCTCAAATAGAGCTGTGTCTGCACTTCAGGTTGCTAGGCAGGTTCTAACAGTGTGATCATGGCTCTGATGGTAGCTATCAGCTGCCCTGCTCACAGCTGCATCACTGAGAAAACTTCTGTTCAAGTTTCCCTTTTGGGGGTCAGCATCTCCTAGTCTGCACAACCGGTCTCTTCAGTCTTTGTCTTCATTTTTTTTTTTTTTTTTTTAATCTCCCATTACTGTTTCTTCTAAAAGCTCTGAGATGGTCCCCAGAGGCCATACAAGAAAATAGAAATTGAATGAAGATTAAAATGCTGATCTAGAGCTGCTAATGCCCCTCAGGAGTTACACAAACATCCACTTGGAATGAGTCCCATCTGGATAACAGCAAGAAATGTTCAAGAACAAACTTTGAAGGTTAGTTAACATATCAGCTTCCTCTAGATCTCGTATCCTCTTTGACTTTCACCCCTTTTCCTGGCTTTAAGGAAGGGCTTTGAGACCACATGCTCTGACAGTAGTCACACAGCTTTAGCCAGGTCAAAGCCACCCCTGCTTTGGGGGCTGTAGGAGCCACCCATGGACTGAGAAATCTCAGATGCTCTTCCAGGACATAACAGTCTCACGTGTGACTGGCCAAGTCCCCCCACCTCCCTAAACACAACTATTCACAGATGATGAAGGGTTGTAGTGTAACTAGGAAATCTATGCCATTTAGGAAGAGATGGGCTCAAATTATTCAGAAACAGGAAGAGCTGTTCAGGTGAACAGGAGATTTTGGCTTACACTTTAATTAGCAATAGAAACTTATAGGGCAAGGTCCAGCTCTGCCAGCGGGGATGCCTCTGGCACAGAGGTGTGTGTGCTTATCACCCAGCAACCTCGCCAGGTCACTTTTCAAAACAGTAGAGAAAGGGGCACTTGCACGGGGTTCATCTCCTTCTGAGGGCAGGTCCTTGCCTGACTTGCCCAGAGGCTTGCTTTGGACAAGCCATGGTGCTGTGCTCCCTGCTACTGCTGTGCTCCAGCCAATTCACTTGTTACTTCCCCAGTTCATCCCATTCTCTTTTAATGCCTTTGTTTTTGTGATAGATTTTTACGTGTGTGCACACATGTTAAATCTGTGCAGGAATGTATTTGAACGTTTAGCCAGATTAGCCTGGGTTTTGTTTATTCTTGTTGGGACACGCACTCCAGCCCCTGGCTGACATTGTATTAATTGTTTCTGTTTCATTATCCTTACATAGAAGGAAGGGGGGTGTGTGAAATGGAGAAAGGCTTTCATGCTTTGCAAATATGTTTTATTTCCGCTTTGTTCCTCACCAACCTATTACAGCACCAATACCCACTTTGAGCTGGTGACCCTGATGCTTCTTGCCCCTCCTGATTATCTGCCCATCCCTGTCCAGGACCATACTCATTTCCTACTCTATCCTCCTCTGCCCCAGACCCTTCCAAATTTCTCCTTCTCTCCCCAGCCTGCCAAGGCCATCATTCTCAGTGTCCACACTCACATCCTCCTGTCTCCCGTAGCAAAGATCCCCAGTCCCAGGTATCAGCCCCCCAGTCTGCAGTCTGAGGGGGAGGTCTCCATCAGGATGGCACACCTGGGCAGCACAGCCCTGCTCCAACAGGTTACTAAATTCCTGATAATCCCAAGTCCACAAATAAGAAGTGGCACTCTGGATCTTATAGAAGGGGCAGGAAGACTCTGAGAGTGCCCTTGGTCTGGGAGGGACGCTGCACCTTTGCTCCCACCCTCTCCTTGGGTGTCTCCAAACTCTTGGTCTGTACATAAGCACTTGTGTTTATGGGGCCAGGGTGCTGCTGGGGTGGATTTGAGAGGCAGCAGAGCTGCCCATGGTAATGGCCTGCTTGTACCTTACTTCTTTTTGGAGTAATAAAAGAAGGAGCTAACAGGTGCCTCTTGCTGCCTTTCTGTGCTGGCAGGTTATTTATATGCAAATTTCTTGTCTGTGTTGGCTGCTTATAAACACAATAACAAAGCCTTCCATGGAGATGGGATGTGGGAGAGGTGTGGGGGGGCCTTTTGATCCAGTCAGGAGTTAATACAGTATTATTCACAACCAATTAGACATTTTCAGACGGGAAGGGATAGCTATATAAAGAGACACAGTTCGTTAAACTGAGATTGTGGCTGGGAGCTGGGGAAGGCAAAGGAGAAAATCCCCTAGAAACATACTCAGCCACAATTAAACTATATTGAAACACCAGCTCTTGCTCACCTCAAGGTCAGCAGTAACACTTTCCTATTGCAGTATTAAGAACTAGACCACTCAGATTCCCATTTGGTTCCTCCTGTTTCTGCAGAAACTCCTGGGCTTAATTTATATTGCGCTGTGACTTGGGACTGCAATGAGATGAGATGAGCCAAAGCTGTCCTACCCTGCCATAGGTCTCCATCTCCTCTTCCCAGGGCAAGACACGATGTGTTCCCTCGCTCTACAAAATTCCACATGGGGACTAAACAAACACCTTCTCAGTAGTTTTTGTATTTATTTTCTGTGATGCAATGAGTTTCCCCAGTTTCTGGGCCCTATTTGAGACAAAAGTACATTTTCAGTCAAGTCACCTGGAGCCCCCACCAGTCTGGCAGCGTCTTGCTCATGGTAGCTCACTGCCAAGTGTTCTCTCTGCCTTTGCAAAATAAGCTTTGATTAACCGAAACTTAAGACATTTTAAGATCCTTAGAGGAAAAGTATTGGAGTGGTTATGAGAACAGTAGATTCACAGACCTGAAGAGGCCCCACTTCTCATGAAAACCTACTTCCTGCCCAGAATAGGCTGCAATTTCTATATGAGCAAAATTACACCAGTTTTAAAGGCCCCATAATCTTGAGCTTAGTCCAGAGAGGACCTGGGTCGTCCACAAATCCTCTCAGCTGTCCATTACTGCTGAGAGTAGCACCCACATACCCTGCTCTCAAGTTAGCACTAGCAGTAAGTGTCCAAGACCGCACATTTTTTTCTGGGAAGACAGAAACAGCGGGGAAGGAGAATTTCCTGGGAGGTGTTGCAGAAAAAAACTAGTTTATGACTAGTGCCATAAACTCCCTGGAAGGTAGGGCTGCTTTCCAAGAAACGCCAAGTTAACCCAAAGGCATGAGAATAGGAACTTGTGCCCCTCTGCTCTCAGGCTCACGGCTCCTTACCTCAGGGAACCATTTGGCCTCACCACTAGCTCACTCAGGTCCTGCCTGTTGCCCTCAACAGGGCAGGTTCAGGAGCTGCTGCCTCTAGAGATCTCACTTGGACACAGGGATGCGAGAGCCAGCCACCACAGAGACTCGTGTGCTCACTGTTCAGGGTAAGCAAGGAAAGCAGCCAGCCAGAGGCTTTGCTGCTGGCTCCTGCCTCTCCCCGCAACCCCAGGGGCCATCCCTGGCATCCCACCGCTCTGAAGAGGAGACGCTGATGGGTTTTGGGCCATGTCAGGCTATGTGTCAAGCCTGCCACTCACTCCCTCCACTTTCCCAAGGAGGAGGGCTAGAGGCGCCGCCTGTCACAACGGGTGTACCTCACCATGACAGACCCTGTCAGCTCTCACTTCCCCTGTCTTGACAACATTAGGAAGTTCAGAGGCTTCACAGAGCCTCAGGCACTTAAACCTGCCACTGCTGTCTAAACAGGGACAGGCAGAAGGAGAGAAAGAGGAAAAGGAAAACTACTCCAAGGAGGAGGGAAAGATTGCAGAAGGGTTCAGCTAAATAGAACAGCATTGGTGACCTGCAGGTAGAGACCAAGACTAAGCTCAGAAATGCAATTCTCCCTTTGACCAGCTACTAAAAGTCAGGTCTGTAACAAGCGAGACAGACAGCCCTGCTCCTTCCCCCACCCCAGCCTCCTGCCTCAGCCCCATTTCTCACTCTGGTCCACAGCAGCACTTAAATAAACTCTATCTAGGCCTGATTTGCCTCCAGCTTATGCCAGGCGAGGTCAGCAGCCCTCCCACGAAGGCAAGCTGAGCTGTGCTGGCATTACCTCCACCTCCATCCTGCTCATCCAAGCACCTGCTTTGGTTTGGGCTTCATACCCCTGTGGCTGGCCCTGCTGCTGCTCAGCCCCCCAGCTCTGCCAGCTGCCAAATCCTTGGCCTGGGCTTTTGGAACAAAGATGTTCCTTTATTTTTTTGTGTGGTGATGATGGTGGAATACTGGCAGAAATTGATAAACACTGAATCTGCTCCTTCCAAAGAGGCTGTGATGATCGCTGCAGGATCCAGCCATCCTCCAGAAACCCTGTTTTCAATTGCAATTTTAATTACAGATTAAACCATGAGTGTTGGTGTGAAGTTAGTCCCCCAGCCAGGCTGACAGAAGCAGCTGTTTGGGTTTATTCATTTCATGTCCTCCCTCTACCTCTTGGCTGCTGAGTTATTGATGTGTCTTCCAAAGACATAGGGCTGCCAAGCCCTAAGATGCTTATTGTATCATTTGTTTGGCATGTTGGAGCTTTCACATGGTCCAGAGAAGCAACCTGCAAACATGCACAAAGCCAAATCCTTGTTCCCCTTCACAGCTCTCCTGAAAACACCCTTACAGAGAAACCAGTGAACAAAAAGCTTTATGTGGGGGATGCATCTCCAGCCCATCATGACAGACTACCCTTGCTTCTAGCCTTGTTTCTGTTTACTCTTTATCTCCTGGCATGTTTAATTTAAACTGTCTGAGAAGACAATCTTTTTACTGAGACCTTATTCTTCTCTCAACACCAGAGGGATTGAACTATACCTGAAGCTCCTAAGGAAAACCACTATGCAAGTGAGATATTTATCTAATTTACAACAGTATTCCTGTTGTAACATCATCAACTCCAATGGTACTGAGGTATTAAATGGACCCCAAGAAGACTTATTCAGATCTCCCCCACACCTTTTTAAGGAAAAAAAAAAAGTCCCTGCTTCCTCAAAGCATATACTTTGGGGGATACTCCAGGTTTCAAGCCTGTTTTAAGTATTTGTGATAAAGAGAAAGGACACATGAGTAACTAGGGAAGTGCTGATTTCACACACATCTGTAACGACTGAGTGGAGAAGGGGATCTGGGTCCTGATTCATCACTCAGAAAGCCTCTCCTCCTGTCACCAGAAAGCATGGGCTGGAGGTGAGCTTCAGCCTGGCAGACTGCGTCACAGGGAGACAGGCAGGGATTCCATACAGCTGCCTCTAGGAATCTCATTTCTCCAGAGTGATACAGCAGCAGTGCATGGCAGAAGGGATGGTGTATGGGGCAGACAAGTCTCCTCCAGCCTCCGGTGCAGATCAGAGCTGCACACCTTTGACACCAGCAAGAAAAATAGATGGAGACCTCTCCCCTCTCTCAGGACTCACTCTGCAGATGCCAAGTGAGGTACAGCAGGGCATAACCAGGCAGAGGGAGCAGCAAATGAGTCTGACTAGCTCCATTTGCTATCCTGGTGAGTGACTTCCCCTGCAGAGATGGGGACTGTGATCTCTGGAGGAACCTGTCAGATAACACTAGGAGCTGCACAAGGATTTATGCTGGCAGGGGCACAATATTTCACTTCGATGACACTTGCTTTCTTAATATTTTAATCATGCTGTTAACCTCGAGACTTGAGAGACACAGGCGGCTGCCACCCTTCCCACTTTGCCTTCCACTGACGAAGCCAAGCCCTGCAGCGAGCGCCACACTGACAGTGCTCAGCACAGCACACGCAGCTCAGAACTTCTCCGGGTTCCTGCGTCACAGCCCGCATCACGCCAGAGACCAAGGGACCAATTACCCATTCCCTGCCACTGAATTCAACCGTGCTCATATCTCAGAAGGAACAAGAAGGAAAGTCAAGGTCAAGGCATCCAGGGCTGCAGGACTCACTTCTGCATTCCTTAATAACTGCAGACAGCAAAATGCAACAACATGCTTGCGTTCCAGCCAGTCCCATGCTATATTCTTATGAATGATTAGTCATAGAAGCATCAGAGAAAGGCAAGAAACCCCCAATGTCCAACCCCGTGTGCAAGATTCATAGGCTCATTTATTGCCTAACAAATTCCCTGCTATTTCAGTGACAGGAAATTTTTTTATGTCCTTGTTCTGTTTTGCTTTCTTCCCTCAGGTTACTTTAGCTTGGGAGCTTTTGCTTTTGTTTTAAATGTATTATCCTAACATGTGTATCCAAGGGAAATGTTTCCAAGACTCGTGTGTAGAAAGGAGATTTTCAAGATGCTTGTGGACACATCTATTACTGCAAATTTTCAGGGGACTATATCTGATGAGCCAGATGGTTACTTCTAATCCAGGGTCCTGCGTTATATTAGTGTAAGATGAAAATTTACATTGATCATATCCAGGTGATGTATTTATCTGATGCCCATTCTGTTCACAAGAGTAATCAGATTATTCCAGAGATGTACAAAAGGACATGAAAGAGAAACCTGTTCCAAAGTAGAGAAAGGCAGAAAACTATTAAATGCTTTCCTAATTCTGTAATTCAACAGAGAGATGAATGTCCTAATGAACTGACTTTTCCAAGTCTAACTTGCAACCTAATAAAGTCCTTTGCAGGAGAAAGAAGAAAGCAAAGGCTCTGAGGACTCAACTTCAGCAGGCTGTGCAGATCAGCACTGGGCTGAGCCATGGCAAACCCCTAGCAAGGGGCTTACAGAGCAAGCAGGAAGGCAATAGCAAGACATTCAGGGTGCTCTTCTGTCTGGCAAATGAGTTGTACCCAGCCCTGCATGACAGAAGATTGCAGGCAGGTGGCTGGTCGCTCACAGGAGACAGGGTGATAAATCCTTCCTGCCACTGACTGCATTCCTGCTCTTCACCGGTACATTTTGACAGGGAGAGAATTGAATAGTGTCACTAACAGACAGAGCAAAAATTATAAGGTTCATTTAGAAGGCAGTAAAGAGGGAATTTTCAATTTCCTTTTAAAATCACAACATAATTATTCTTTCATAGTGGTTTCAACAGGGGAGAAGGAGGTAAAGGGACCTCAAAGAATTTCAGTATCCAGCTCCACAACTGGGATGGGAGTCTGGGCTCAGGCTGGGAGAGTAGCTTTGGGACCCCAGCAGGCAGAGGACTTCAGGCAAACATAAGGACTGGTGCATGCTTCCAACACCTGGACATCCCAGCTAAAATCACGGCCTCTTTAAATGAAAAGACCCTTTTTCTTAAGGAGGTTATATAATCCTAAAGGAAACAGGATGTTGTGTTATCACTAGGAACCAAAGCCCCCAGAGATGCTAGAAGACATGAGCAAGGCCTTCTCGGTACTCTGAGGCAGTACAAAGATCTGATTCCAGTTTGGACCTAAGTGCAGGGTGAATGTAAAATCAGGCTTCTGCACTGCGTGTACCTGCATATAGATTCTATAAAGACCTAGGAACATGTGCAAGTTCACAGACAGTAGAGAGGATACACGTGACAGTGTTAAAGTCCAAGCTCTGCCATTAATTCCAGCTGGCTCCTTGCATGAAACGACTGTGATTTCAGGAGCATTCCTGGAAAACCAGAACAGATATTCGGCATATGGGCAAGCGTTGATTCAAGGTCTTTGAGTCAGTATAGATTGGTACACATGAATGAGGACAGGGTCCTGGAGAGGATATGAATACGTGCACATGCCAGACCTATGGAGTCAGGCATGGAACAGGCACACAAGGGAAGTGTGCCTTTGTATAGGGCTGAGCAAAGTATTCACAGGCTTTCTTGGTTAACTGTTTCCCTATTCTTGCCATTGCCTTGTAAACAGCTACAAACTAGCCTCGGCTGGAGGTATGGGGAGATGATTGATGCAATCAACTTATATGTAATTAGTGACCAAAGCAATAAAGGCAGTCTCCTGGTGTTTCATTTGGGATCTAATAACGATACATACATCTTATACAGAGGCGTACACACAGCACTTTCACACACATATATTTATAGTTATGCCCATGGTTAGATGATTAAGAGCCATGAATAGGCCTGAAGGCTCTGTTTTGCTGTTGTATTAGGGGTTTGGAGGAGATGCCAAAAGCTGATTGCTCCTACAATGCAACAGTTCCTGTTTGGATCAGAAAGGCCACATAAAAATATATTAACTCTTCCTTAAATCCATTGTGCAATTCCTACTATTTTAATTTATAGCATTTTGTATTAGTATTTTTTTATATAATAAGAGCAAGAGTTTCATTTGCTAAAGCAAAGTGCAATGCCACAGAAATCGATGCATAATGATAAATTTTCTGTAGCTCAGGATCTGATTCCCAATCTTTTATCTGAATTACTGTATTGATTGGTGGAAAAAATGGATTACAAATAAAAATACAAGACAATTAAATGCTATGCAATTAGCACTAAGCTTCAAGAAAGATGACTTAAAGACAAAGGGTAGAACTCAGCAATCAGCTTTTGTTCCCACTTTTTTAAAGGCTATAAACCCTCACATTTCAGTGCTCAGGCCAGCTCTAATTGGTGTATGTTAGGAAGAAGCTTTCCCTATGAGAAAACAGTTCTTATAATTATCCACTGGTGACTTCCTCTCTAGCATCTGGAACCATTTATTGTGGGAGATAGATACTGCTTTGGTAGACCAATGGCTTGATCCTCTAAGGCTATTTCTCCGGGAAAATAGCCAGGTTTGAATACCAATTATCTCATTAGAAATCTGGAATAACTCCATTGACTTTAATGGGAATGGTTAAATTTGGAATAACTTCATACTGTGGGTTCATCCAGGCTGAAATGTGCAGCGAGGACAGCATATTTCAGTCTAAACTAGAAGGACCTCCACTGGGAGCAAAGCAAGAGAACACGGAGCACTAAGAATCCTGTTTTGAGGCAGTGTGACAAAACCATTCCTGCCAAGAAAAACCCCAAATTAGTTCCATAAATCTCTGAATTTGCTGGTATCATTAAGGATTTGTAGATGTGGAAGGGGAACAGAAAGGGCAATTGCATTTATTACTTTGGAAATAAGAGCAAGGCATCCACCAAAAGTAGAAATGTTTTGGGATACATTAAGCTTGACCGTTAGGCTACACTATGGTAACACACTTGGCTAGTATTATCCTTTGGAAGCACTGCCCCAAAGTTGTATATAGGCCTTTATTTCCAATACATAAGCACCTGTAAGTTTGATAGCTCACTGCTAGCTGATCTGTGACCATAGGTCACTCTCAAATCTTAATTTACGTCAGGTAATACCATGCATCATTGATTTCAATTGAGGAGATGCTCATTAATAAGATTTAGTGTATTGGATTGTAAGACTAGCAGAAATACCATCTATGTCATCATAACGATCTAGAAAGCTGATATAATTCATTGCATCACTATATAATTTTCATTAGATGCTTGCCATAGTTTTTGATGTTAACAGCTTGCTTAGAACACTGAGGCTCTACTGCAGGTCTGAGGACCTAATACCGGTACAGAAAACGATGTGAAGATTGCAAAGGCTTCTCTATTAGAATAGATTAAAAATATTAAGACTAGAGGAGTTTGGGGAGGAGATGAATAAGAGGTGACATGATAGAGGCATGTTAAGTTAATAAATGGTGCAGAGAAGGTCAGCTGGAGGCTCCTGGTTTTACTTTTCATAATACAGGAATCCAATTAAATTAAAAGGCTATTCATTTAAAACTGATAAAAGGAAATCCTCTTCTCAGATACAGTGCAATTAGGCAGTAGAACTCATGAGTGTGAGGTATTACAGAGGAAGAGAATTTTAAACTGCCCCAAAAGGGGCTGAATATGCATATTTAGCTCTTTAGAATACAAGGTTTGAAGGGGATAGAAACTCATACATGAGACTATATATTATGTGCAAAGCTCAGAAAAGCTGGCCCAAAGCGTCACTTTCATTTCAGAGTGACTTGCTTCTCTCCATAGCAGCTTCTTGATAGAACGAAATGCCCTCACATAATTTCATTGCTGTCCTTAGCAGGAAAGATATGCAGCAGCACTGGGTTTTGCTGTTGCAAATCCCAGACTAAAGTAGCCATCAATTTGAGGCTACTGACAGAGAAAAATCATCCCTAATTCCATTCTTCAATGAAAAAATTTAGACTTTCAATTAAGTGACAGAACCCTATCTATCTTTCTGTCAGAAAAATGAGTAATTATAAGAAATTAAGTACCTTTTTTTTAAGCAAACCTTTAGGAGGCACCTTCACGTTAGGGAATGTCAAGAAGACCTAGTTAATAAGTTTAATGCCTCTTATCTTGGGATGTCAGGTGAGCAGCCACCAACATACCTGCTACAACAATGATGCAATATTATTTCACCGTTGTCATTATTTATTAGCATGCCAGAAAATGCTATCCAGATTAGGCTCCTATTATGCTCAGAATTGTGTATACACGTGGCAAGATAAGTGCTACTAAAAAGCACTTGTGATCTCAAATTAGGCACAACAGGTATAAGTAACAAACAAATATAGGTAGTAAAAGAAAACGGATAAAAGCTCTAAAGATAAGAAGTGCCCAGAGGCTCTTAAAGTCGTTTGTTTGGGTTTTTTTTTGTAAGAACCACAGTAAATGAATTGCCTGGAAAAACTGTATTAGATACTATGTTTTAAGCAGATACATTACTGAAAAAACAAATTCTGGGTTTCATAATCATAAACATTTATACAGGAAATCTGATGCTGTGATTTATGCTTATCCAATCAGGGATTTAAAATATGCCATAAAACCACAGACAAGAATCAAAGCTGCTCCAAATACACTTCCCAGACACTCATAACTGACAAGCTTTAGGCCAAGATCTAACAGTAGAAACTATTTTTGAATATCGTGTTGCCAATAAACACATTTCAGAAAGTTGCAATCATGGAGTATTCACAGAAAGCGAAGTGGATGAAACTGCCACCAGACATTCACTTTGAATAAAATGAATGAGGACTTGAATGGAACTGTTTTCCATTTGAAAATGTCATTCTTTCAAAATCGAAATATGTTGTGAAATTGTGCTAATTTTGGCCACTGGGTATAAAAGAATATTGACAATGATGAGACGTCTTCGTTTGGCAGTTTTAGAATAATACTCTCTGATGTTTCTTTGTGAGATGATTTAAATACTAATTTTTCACCTGATAAAGTAAAATACAAATATCAACACTGAAGCAAACTGATTTTGAAAGTTGACCAAGTTCCACCTAAAAACAGGTTGTGTTTTTTTTTTTTAATCTGTTCCTGTTATATCACCGCTTATAAAAACCTTCTCGTGTTTGAGCTAAATGTATTCATGAACCCATCTGTTCGGTCCTTTTTTAGCTTACACAACAAGACATGGGCTGAGACCTGCAAAAAGTCATCTACAGAACAAATAGTGCCTCTTTAGAGCTGGCTACAGGAGGGTATCCATCCTGTGAAGGGTTTTCAAACTCATTTTGCTTAGAAAATTCCAAGATATGAAAACGTATCTCCCTTATTCCACTCCATTTTAAAAGGCTAAAACAAACTGAAAGCGATTCTTTACATGACTTGGGTCTCACACTTGCCTTGCTCGCGCTGGACTGTTCTAGAGTGTCCAGTTCCCAAGGTGGGCTGGAGCCTTTTACCCACTCGCTCAAGACACGTGCTACAAAAATCTGCTCTTTTTTCCCCCAGGATAGCCCCTGTGGCCAAAGTGCTTTGGTGCCCTCCAGTATAACTGAAAGAAACTAATCCAGCTCAATCTCTATAATTAAATAGCTGCGGCTGGGGAATCCCACGTTCCCACTTTTCTATTATTTTACCCTGTTTCTGAGCTTCTCCTTCCATTCCTCCTGGCAATTACCTGCCACTGTACATGATCTGTGGATGCACAGTCCCCTCGAGACCATGGAGGGAGGTTTTGACAAAGGTCTCTGAGACAAGCCACTCTAAAAGTGACAAAAATGTAAAACCCTGCTGAGCTAAATGCAACGTGAAAAGGGCAAAGCTAAAGTCAGCTCAGCAGAACCGGTCCTGCCTTTGCTCAGAACACACTGCCTCAGCAGAGGCCAGGGCTGGCCTGCTGTTACCTCGCAGGTTTGAACAACAGGACTTTTCATTTAGCACCCAGGGGGGAGCAGGAAAAGGTCTGTGCCTGATGACATTTCTTGTCTCTGATCCCATCTGTGGCCACCCGAAGTTCATCTGGCATCTTTGAACATGATGCCTGTCTAGAAGACGTTACACTGCCAGCGAACATTCCTAAGTGGCTCAGCCACATCACAAGCTCAGAAGGGAAAACTTTTTACTCTTACCCTGAATATCTAAATTAAGAAGTAGGGCTGAAGGTGTTAAAAGCAGATGTGTTTGGTGTTGTATGTCCCTCTGTTTATTACACAAGCAACCCACTGCTTTAACCCATGCAGAGACATGAAGGGAACGGTGTCATTCCTAGCAAAGGGAGAAAAGAGAAGTCTAACAGAGGGAAAGTGGGAGGGGAGATCTCTGTGCAGATGTGGCTTCAGCATTAGCACTTTGGGATCATGCCAAAACCCAAGGCAGATCAACCAACAGATTTGGGCTGAGAACCGATAGAAACAAGAGCATCTGTGAATCGCCACTTTGTATGTTTTAGCTTCTCCCCTTGTGAAATAAGCGACAGGCTTTGTTGAATTAAGCCTGCTTGCTAAGCTTGGGGCACAGAAATGCAGAGTAGGGACCTGCATTCCCACCAAAGCTTTTGACACTGCTTCCACTGTGCACTAAGGATTTCCTCCCCCTCTGCCTCTATTCTACAACTCAGCGCACGGTGAGATTTGGAGAGCAATGAAACAGAATAATGGAGCTAAATATTGCAGCAGAGAAGCAAAACTTTGGCACTCATCAAGCAAAGCATCCGTTGAGGGGGCTGTGTGTGCGTGCACGCCTGTGAGCGGGGATTCTTCAGCTCAGTGAGGGATTAGGATGACTGACAGCAGCCACTCGAAGGATGCAAGCCAGGCACAGCAAAGGGACACTGCTGAAAAGAGGGACATTTGGCAGTGCCTGGTGCGCTGCACTACCTAAGGAAACAGCAGCGAAGACAAAGGTGTGAATTCAGCCCACGCAGCCCTGGAAAAGTCCTGCTCATTTCCTCACAAAATAGGCTCTAAATGCTGTGAATCACCAATTCCCAATTTAATTCTGAAATTCATTCAAGAGAGAGCGAACAACAGAGGAACATCTGTGCTGGTAAGATATACTGAGACCCAGATACTGAACATTATTTTAGTGCAAATTAAACTTTTTCCCCTTCCTCATTCTTGTTGTTGATAAGAATCTTCAAACAACTAAGGGGAAGGAAATAAATGCATTTAGCAACACCTCAGTTGTTGCTTTTTCCTAGACAGCTGCTTGAGCAAGAGTTTTTCTGTGCTGAGGTTACAGCCGGCTAGTTGTGATAGTATCATCAACAAATTACATCAAGAGCAGCAATTTTGGTGAAGACAAATATCCAGCTATCCTATTCCTGGTCTCCAGTGGTGGTCACTGGGGAAGAGCATAAAACCAGGACAAACAGAGCATCCTGCCTTCCCCAGATGGGGAAGGATTTGACTGTAGGGGTCTTTTCTAGCTCCTGACTGTAGTGTGCAGTCCAAGCATGTACCATCCACCTCTGTGGCATGGCAGTGAGGTATGATCCCTCCGTTCCATCGTCTGGTCTCCACAGCAAAGAAACTGCAGCATGGGCCAGAGAAGAGCTGCAATTGCACTGAGAGAACAGCCGTTCGGATGACAAGGGACTGAGGATGCATGGCTGCATACACCAACGGGGAAGGCTAGCCACAGCTTTGGGGACTTCCCTCGTACAATACCAGAGTTTCCAATTATATTCTGGTGGCTTCTCAAAATTAGAATAATTTTCCGCTTTGATGACAGCACAGGGACTGTGAGGATCTCATTGGTAACTAAGGATCTTGTATTAACTATGTCTTGAAAAAAACTCTCCCACAAAAGAGACAGGGAAGAACTCACATCAAATAACTGGATTTCAAGAGTTTCATGGGACTTGATAGACTCACAAAAAATGCTACGGAGGGCACTTTAACTTGCTACTTCTCTGTATGGGCTCATTAATTAGGGACTCATATGAAAGCATCCTATGGTTCTCTCCTGTGGTGGCCAGGCTGTTCAGAGAGATGCTGCTGCTGTTCTTCCAGGGCTGCTACAACAACAAACATGAGCTCTGAACTAACAGAGAAATGGGAGCAGCTGCTCCCACAGGAACCAGGATCTGGGAGAGCTATTCCAGCACATCCATGTTGCTGAACAGCTCACACACCTGCAACGAATTCTCTTCCACTGGTGATGTTACCTCTCTTTGTAGCACCACCTCTTCACACTGCAATGTCTTTTTGAGAGGTTAGAGTCATACAGTGCAGGGTCACACAAGGACTGCTTTCTGTCACTGTGATAAAGAAGTGTACTACAGGACAGGAGATCTCTCCAGCAACCTGTAAGACCCTGTTCTCATCACTGCCCTGGGGGGAGCAACACCCAAGGAGCATCTCTGGGCAGAGGGAGAGGGTGTCTCCTGCAGGACAAATAGGCCAAGTCTGCTTTTGTCCTTAAAAACTGACAGTTGATAATGTACTTAAAACTGGCCATCTGCATCCTTAATCTTATAAGTGGATGTAAAGAGCTAGAGCTTTAAAGCAAGACCCTGCCCTGCCCTGGAGGAAATTCTTGCTTGAAACAGTGAAGTTATTCCCTGGAACAGCTTCATCCAGTTATTTTCCCTTTAAGATGGAGCTGGCCAGCTTTTATAGGAGCCTCAAAGCTCTCATTTCTAGCTTGCCTTAACCTGGCCTTCATCCTAGTTTTTCCATGCTGGGAAAAGTATGAGGAGAAAGGAAGAGGCAAGGCAAAGAGTTGTCTGCTGCTTTCCTATCCTACTGGCAGTAAAACTGGCTGCAAATTCAAAAGCAGCCCAGTCATCCTGGTGGGAGTTTCAGGCATGAGGGATTTTGACATTGCTGTTTTCAACTTCTTTCCCTCCTGTCCTTAGCAAGCAATTTCCAATTGTCCAGCATTTCTCGCCTCTCTCATACTCTCCCCTCTACACCTATCAGCAAGTTCCTTTCAGCAGAAAAACATCAGTTCCTTCCTTTTTCTGAACCTCTGAGCTTAATTAGGCTCATTCTGCACCTGTCTTGATGACACATGAAGAAAATTAATGGAACCAGCAGCCATTTCAGACTTCCATGTGGCCTGTGGGAGCCTCCAATTACTTCCACTATGGGGCTATGTCAGGGATAAGAATGAAGGACTTTAATTATTGACCCTGCTGTGCTGGGGAATGGCAAGGAGATGGATATTTGGCTACATCACGTGATCAGCATGGAATCCTGACAGCAGCATTTGGAAGGGAATATAGCAAAGGTTGTCAAGAGCAAATAAATTCTGAGTGCAGAGCCTTCCAGCAGCCTACAAAAATCACAGCTCTGCCTGCACTGGCAAATGAGCCAAGGCAGCATGAGGAACAGTGCTACTGAAGTTCATGGGACAACCAGTGATGGATGTCTCTGAGCACTTGCACAAGCCAGTCCTGAAACAGCATCTGAGCATCCAGACACCCCTCTCCACACAACTACTAACTTCACTGTCCTTTGCTTTAATGATACATAACTCCACCGATTTTGGTGAATGCAAGCTATCGCACGACCTTGAGGGTGAGAGAGAAGACAGATTATGTGCAAGAAGGGTCTTTCAGCAAAGATCTTTTCCTAGTGCGGTACATTTTTTAGTCAACATAGAGAACAGAACAGAGATGAAAAATAAGAGAAAGAGGTTTCTTACATTTTGGGAGAGTCAAACACTGGTAACATACAAGAAAACTTTCACAACAGAAATTATTTTTGACAGCAAATATTTCTCTAAAACCATGTTTTTACACATTCTAAAAGTGGCTGTGAGCACACCTAATCTCATGTGTGTGCACACTCACTTCCAAAATAATTTCAACAAAGCCATTTAAAAAATTTTTTAGGGAAGCAGCAGAAAACCAAAGAAAGAAAACAAACAAAAAAACCAAACAACAACAACAACAAAAAAAACTCACTCCAAAGCACTAATCCCTCCCACCCATTTCTAGACATAGAGGTTAAAATTCACTTTTGTGCAAATTCTAGAACAGAAATCACAAGGCATGGACCTGCTGAGGTTCCTGTACTGCTTTAGCTCACGTAAGTACAGCTATGAAAAGGCCCTACTCTAACCTCTGGCACAAACCTGGCTCATTTCTAATGCTGCTCTTCTCCAGTGAAAACCCTGAAATGCTCAGGATGGATGAGCTAACTATGTCATAAGGTTTTAAATAGACCCAGCTTTCATATCATAGTTTCCAGTAAATAATTCACTATTTCATGTAAGAGGTGACATTTATTACCTATATCTTTACAGAGTGGCCAATCAAATTTTATAGAAAGCATTCGGCTTCTGATGAATCAAACTCAAGAGAGAGGATTTGTCAGATCTCCATTAATGCAGGTCTATATTCCAATCAAACGGGTTCTCTGCAGCCCAGCTAGCTACTCCCCAGCAATGAGGAGGTCTGCTGCAGACCTACCAAACGGGGTCTTTATGGACCTGTATGGTATACCTGCCGCCGTCATGTTTCACATTTCCCAGCGATGCGTCACTCCCAGTGAGCATAGAAAGTGTGTGGGCTGAACACCATATGGAGAGAGGAGAGCAATTTAGGGAGATACGAATTTAACCAGGAGTCAACTTCTGTGTGGTTGCTTGTTGGGTTTTTTTTCTAGGAAGGATTTTTAACTTCCATCAGCAGAAAGTAAAGGGCAAAGAAACCTCACGTTCTCCTTCCCCCCCTCTAGACCAGCTTGTTTCCCTGTCAGCTCGTAACATCAGATCTAGCACCAGCTTCCTCTACAGCTCTTGGAGTACAGGGCAGTTAAAACAAAGACCCACACCCAAGGCTCTGTACTTACAAACTATCCACATCAAGAAGGCAACTTCATCCTGCATATCCAAAGCTTTACAGGCCATAAACTTTTCTTTGATATATTGTCACCTGTCTCCAAATCCAGCCACTGCCTTATCTTAGAGTTCTGGAGCAAAGCGGGAAAAACACCAGTGTCCTTTTTCCCCAAATATCCTGTTGCAAGAAGAATGGATGTCAGTTCTTTGTATCTCAGTTCCCAGAGACAGTCACTCTCTTCTTTCCCCTCTTGAACAAATACAAAGTGTCTCTTAATGTTTTTAAGACAAATAAAACCAACAAAGCCTGAAATAATACATAGGTGCATATGACGTATGAAGGACAACTTCACTCAATCCTACAGCTGAATAATGGCTCTTTGGGTAATTAGTACCTGATCTTTTTAAACAGATGGGTCCCTCTGGCTGAGGGCAACTATAAGGCTGAAATCAATCCTGAACTAGTATTATATTAATTTCAGAGATCCTTGTCTCTGCGGACAAAAACCCGCTGTCTTCTTGTGAATATTATAATGATGAGAACATTAATATTAGATAATTATGTCTTTGAAAGATTAAACGGAAAATGATGATGAGGAGGAAAAGGCATTACGTTAAATAAAACTCCTGCCCATGTCAGCTATTAACATTCATCTGTTGACAGATTCTGACTGAAATAATAAAAGCAAGAGGAAGGGAGAGGTGGTTTCTCTCTCTGTCCTAAGTGGCAGAGGTGCAACCCTAAGGCAGGAACCCCCAGGGAAACATTTATTCACATGAAAAAGGCGTCTTCGTTGATCTATAGAAGAAATACTTAGCCCCTTTTTATAATGCTTTTCATCCTCAGAGCTTCTCATCTTTTTAGTGCATGCTTGTAACAATAAAAACACAGAGCACTTTCAGAATCTTTCTTTGAAGGATCTCAGAATTCCAGGGAGAACATCTGCCTAACCTGTGATATGGACAACTCTTCTCATCTACCATCAGAGAGATGCAGTTGTACAGGACAGGGATGCACGTGGGCAAGCCTTGAAGTTAGAGCCTAACATCTGAAATCAGAGCATCTGAAACGACACACAAGAACTAAGGTGGTTGCTAAAGATGTGGGGAGGAAGGATCAGTGAGGGAAGCATCAGAAGACAGCACTGGAGCAAGCTGAGAGGTAGGAGACAGTCTAGAGTCACCAGCTGCTTTCCCAGAAAGCAGTCCTTGTTTTTCCACCACTACTGCTCTCACTGGTCCACTACCAAGGAACAGGAGCACAGTCCTGTTTCTCCACCAGGCTGATGGCTGGAGCTGGGCAGAACTCCTGTCCAGAGCCTTGGCAAGGAGATATCAGAGGTCAAAAAACCCAAACAACAAAAAAAGCAAAGAAGCAATTCCCTAGATCATTCCAGGATTGGTCCTTCCTCATCTTAGCTACTGTACTCCTTACTCTCCTGGCCAAACACTACCACTGCCTTGGGTGGCTGCAAACTCTGAGGGTTGCCCCCAGTACCCCAAATACTGCAGCCTCACACATCCCTCACACTGTCGTATTCTTTTCTTACACTTGGAGAGTTTTGTCTCTCTCCCCATGGATATGCCCAAACAAGGCAGAAACAGTACCTAAATGAGCCAGAGACCAACCTGTTCGTGCCTGTGCCCTTTGCTGAGGGCTAGCACAGGGCAGAATTTTAATTGCTCACCCAGCCCCATTCCAGGGCATGAAAGAGGCATGCTTTCTTCCTACTTCTCTATTTTGCTTGCTCCAAAGGAATTTTATGAATATAAAAACCTTACCACTGTGTAATAAGCGCAATCCTCTTAGAGCAAATCTGACAGGCACCAAACGTATCTTAATGGATGTATTATTTCAAATGTTCCTTTCTGTTTGATATCTGGCAAGCAGAAGGAAATGTGATTAGAGGATGCTGGGGACACTGCATGGCTGGCCTTCCTTCCCACCTCTGCTATTCGGATTATTTCCCTCCTGTTGGTGACCTTTTGAATCTGGCTCTGATCTGGACCTGAACTTAAAATTTATGACCCCTTAACAAGAAAGGCAAATGAGTTTGTGTGTACTAAATTCCTTTTCTTCTCCTTTTTCATTAAAAAAAAACAAAACAGTGTTCTTAAATAAGGCTCAATAAAATCCTTTAAGCCAGTTGCTTTTATCTATTTTTATATGGAATTTAAGGATTTATGTCTTTTTTCCCCACCTCCCTGTTGGTTCCTTTTTGATTGAATTACAACAGGAGCAGAGAGTCACAATGTTCATTGTAACCATAATAAAGCTCCCGCTAAACTCTAAAATCACAGAAACTGCATCGCACGTCAGCAGTGACAGCTCTGGGTAAGGATACAAGCATCCCCTTCACCCCCATCATCATTAAGATTTTAATGCAGATTTGGCTCACAAGCTGGTGAGATACTGCATTTTTTCCAGCTGTAACCAGATACTAATGTCCAGGCATATCAGGCTACCAGTTATCAGTCATGCCTTTGCCCTGCCCTACTTGATGTGGAAAACATCGTGCTGGTAGCAGACCACTTAGTAACTTCGTGGCTTGGGCAAACCTCCTCACTGCTCCCCCTTGAGGAATGTTATGTCAACAGATCCTCATCAAATCACTAATTACAATAATTAGGACAGGATGATCTAGAAGTTAACAAGCATGGTGCCTGTGTTTGAGCAGCAGTAAACGTCCTTATCCTCCATTACCCGTCACTACTCGCCAGTCCACAGTTAGGGCTAAAGACAGATCCCCCCCTCTGTGCTCCCCCCTCCCCTAACATCTCATGGGATTCAGGCAGCTGGGATGCTCTGGTAACCAAGAGGAGAGAGACTCCTGAGCTACCCCAGCTTCTGCAGCAGTTAATGAAAATAAATTGGGATGTGTCGGAGAAAGTTTAGAAGCTACAAAATGCAACACAAGGAAAAAAAAACAAACAACTCTTGAACTTGGATGCTTCGAAAAAAACTTGATTGAATGTGTTCTGGACTTCAAATTTCATGGCCCTGAAAAACTCCTATCAATTTTAACAGCATAGATCAGGTCCTGACGCACATTGATTTCCATTATTTTTCCCTCTCCTTCTGTTCTGCTGCTAACGCCCATTCTCTTGGGATGCGACAATCCTATTTTAACATACTGCTTTCTCCGCAGGGGATATCGCTTCATTAGCAGCCTCAAAAGGTGGGAGGGAAGCAAGTGAGCTCTGGGACATATGGCTGAGACAGATCTATCCCTGGTGTAAATTCCATTAACACATTCACGTGCTCTAGAAGCAAATCTGGATTTGACCTATTTCCATGTTGGATACAGGGTTTCAAGTTCATTGCGGGGTTCTGAGCAAGGCAGAGCCCCGCTCTCGATATGCCGTGGGGCTGAGACCAAGGATCAGTCAGAAATATAGGCAGATGAAGCGACAGATACAGAAACACCTTCTCATCCTTATTCTTAAGATCTCAATGAAGAAGTGGCAAGGCAGGTAAAATCATGATAATCTGCCTTCTCTCCTTATTTCTCTCCCCCACTCACCCCCTCAAAAACACAAAAAAATAATTCAAAGAAAGGAAGGAAAAATCTCAAAGCCAAAAAAGCACATTTTCTCCATTAAGCTTACTGATCAGCAGACCACAGCAAGATCAAACACAAAGTGGGGAAAACTGCAGCTAATTAGAGAATAAACTGTCTAAGTCTTGATTGTCAGGGGCGCTAAGCAACCTGTGGAGCACAACAGGAACTTGCTGTCACATTCAAAAGATGGCAACAAGAGATGTTGTCCAACCAGGGTGCTGGGTGCCCGTATGAGTCAACAGGAGGATCAGCAGAACAAGATCTGTATGGGAGCACGGGTGTACCAACTGGTTCATAACTCCTGGCTATTGGTGAACACTTGCACATCCCTCCCAAAATAAATAGATCCCACATGCAGATACTCTTACACATGGATAAACCTGCACAAATGCTCATATAAATTCAAATTGGGAAAACTCTTTATTGACATGACAGGCACTATAAGCGCTGCCAAAACAGAAGAGGAGAAACCTGTCAGAGGGAGATATGATCCAGTACCCAGGTTGAACAGACACCGCTTCACCTGGCATGGGGAGCAAAGATAGAGCATAAAGAGCAGGGAAAGTCCTGCATCACCAGCTATGCCAAGGTGATCTGGGCCAGAGTCTGGGTCTCCTGAGCCAACACAGTCTCACTCCCCAACATGTCCCTGGCACCCGCTCTCTGCCTCAATGAATCTGCTATGCCAAAAAACTCCTTTTCTTACTGTCAGCACACTTTCTGGAATGCTCTTTCTTCCATCCAACACAGGCTGTTCCCTCCCTTCCCTGCAGTATGTTTCCTTCTCAATTATCACACATTCCTGTCTCCTCTTGTTGCCTCATGCCCCTACATCTTTTCGGACAGTAGCAGGTGGGAGAGAGCCAGAGTCGCTTAATACCTTGGCAGAGCTGATGGAAACAAGGCACTGGGGGGGTTCTGCACCTGCCAAAAGGTCTGCAACCAGTGGAGACCAACACTTGTGAGAATTAAGGTGCAAAGCTACAGGTTGTAAGAGTTGTGAGTGCAAACAACTAGGAAGAGTTCGGCACCTTAGAAACGAATCGCACAGAGATCTGTAGTTGGAATGGAATTTCCCTCCAGGTGATGAGGGTGCAGCTGATAGGGATAGTTGTGGTTGGGAAGGAATTTTCCCCAAGGGAATTTGGCAAGGATTGAGGTTGGGGAAGAACGACAGAAAAATTAATATTTTCCCCTTGAGCACAAAGCAAGAATTCAGTGAATGCACGGCCTCACCTTTATGGAAACATTCCTCTACAACAGCCCTCAAGTTCCTACAAACACCAGCTCCCTGTGGCTGTCTCTCAGCCTTTTGAGGTCCAGGAGATTTAGGATTCAGCACCACCTCTAACACGGATGTGCAGGGGAACCCTGAGCAAATGCCTTTCCACCAGTTCCATAACAAGACCAAAATGATTGGGTTGAGTCAGGCTGTGGGTCTTTACTTCTCCAAAAAGAGACGGTAGCAAATACTAAAGGAAAGAACAGAAGATACAAACAATTATCTTGTGGATTATGGAGAGCAGGGAGCAATGATGCCAAAAGACTTAGTTTTATGCATCTCCTGATAATAGCCAAAGCGTAGAAGAGCAAAATTAAATATTGCTGTTTTCTACATGCACATTAACCTGCTGTTCTGAGCCACTAAAAGATCCTTTTGCTTACAGGAAAATGTAAGTTTAAAAAAAAATATTTTAATAAACCATTAAAACAAAAGCCACTTTCTACTCCAAATGTTCACAGTAGCTGCCTCCACAGGTGACTGCTAAGTAGACCTCTAGCAAGATAGCACATTGTGTTTGCATAAAATGATCAGCTCTGCAAGCACAACTAGGTATCTGTGATTTCCGCGACTTCCCCTCCTCCCCAGGATTGCCGTGAATCTCCTTCAGCTACTGTGAATCATGGTTGGACACTCAGTGCTTCCCACGTGGCTGCCTTCATAGTCCTTTCAGAGCACCAAGTGACATCGGGGCAGCCAGTACACAGTGTTGGCAGCATGCTCTGTGAAGAAAAGGGACCTTTAGAAATAGTACCCTATCTAAGTTGCAGAGGTGACGGTACTGGCCACTCCTGGAAGGAGACAGAGCTGCCGAGAACCATGGGTTATCGTGGCAGGAGACAAAAACCTGTGCTCTCATAGCAGTCATCAGAGTTCTTTGCCTTCAGCCCTCATGAACTTCTATCTAGCCACTGGCTGTGGACAGTAACTGTATTCCTTACCACTAAAATCCACTCTTCAGGCAATATATACACATACATACACACCTAGCTCATGGCATCTATCCATTTCCCAGGGTGGAGCATGGCAGTTGGTTAAAACAGCACACAAGGACACGACAAAAGGGGTTAGGCAAGGAAATGAAGGAGAATACAAAATCTATCTGAAAGCATAGATAAAATTTTAATTAGATGGCAAGATGCAATTACTCATGTTGGAGTTTTGCCAGCTAATATCCATGCAAAATACCACAGGTCTGAATGGACAAAAGGTTTTGGGACCTCTGCTTTGTATCAGTGAGGACACACAGCTACCCTGCTCAAGGACGAGGTACAAACATCTAGGTGGAGTGCAGGGCAGCCAGGCAGGCTGACATCCCACCCTACAGAACACGTGCTGTCAGAACAGTGCAAGGACAAATGAAAAAGCAGCTCCCCTGATGGAGCAAGTACAGTCAACCGCTGCTTTCTGGACTCCGTGGTTCATCACAGTGGAAAAAAATCAAGGGACAGGCTGCAAAAACTATGTCGTCCCCAAGTGCAAAAAACACATTTTGGGCCAAATTCTAGACTTCAGCGTGCGGTAAATCTGGCTCTCACTAAAAGTCTTTCCTGTCTCTGTGTAATCACAGGTATCTGTCTCTCTTCCACATGGAACATCAGAGTATTAGAAGAGCTTTCCTTAAGTACAACATCCCAACTTAGGCAGATCAGCACAGCAGTAGAAGATGGTACGATATTGCAGGGAACAACATCCTTTCCTGTTTGCCCTGTAAAGGTAGGAGTGAAATGAAATGCAGGAAAAAACAGAATCCAGACAGGCAGCCCACCTCCTGCCCCATGGGAAGGTTTTGAGTTAGAGGAGCTTGCATTGCGTTGGCTGATTGCAATTACACCATCCGCTGGCTGGCTGGAAATAAAATGAAATTGCAACAGAGTTCCAGCTTTAATTGAAATTTCCTGGGATCTGTTATTACATGGCAGTGATTGTTCTGCAGCACTAATGAGCCTTTGCTCAGATGATTATCCAAGTGTCTCTCCAGTCGCTATTTCATTATTGTATTATTAATGATCAGATAGGATTGTCACAGCTGAGATGAAACTCGAACATCAGACGACAGAGCACTGCGTGGATCAGAGCACACAAACATGACTGCTTTGACGCACGTTCCCCTGCTACGATGGCTGCAGCATCAGTGCTGCTGCGGGAAACACAAAGAGCATGCCTGCATGCCAATTCTAGGGGGGGCGGGCAGGACCTTTATATTTCTTTTTTGGTACACTGCACTATTAGTCTGTACGAACCCTGCCATCCAGGTGACCTTTTGTGTCCAGTTGTGTGGGACTGTTGGGAAGGTTGGTGTTCTTCAGATTTTGTTTTCCAAGAAAGATTATTGTTCTTTCTTGGTTTGCTAATTTTTTAATTACAAGGTAAAGTGCTTTTCTTTGGTTTGTTTTGTTTTTGTGGTTTTTTGTTGTTGTTGTTGTTTGATTGATTGATTTTGGTTTTGTTTTTTTTGTTTTGTTTTTCTTATTCAGAGAAATGTAGCCTTCCCCTTTCTTTACTGGTATGAAGGGCCTCCAAGATTCCCCTAAGTGTCTATCTGAGTTTCATGGCCTGAACTGATCCCTGAAATAGTTTTAACATTTAGGAGCTGCTTACCCAGCCCACATTCTGTTGCTTGGAAGTAATTCAGACCCCCTTCTCATTCAACAGATTGCCCTGTGCCGAGTCCTGCATGAAATCAGGCAGGATCCTGCAAGCTATCCGCTTGGCATGAGGCCGGGCCAAGACTGGAAGCTGTTAATTTTGGCGAGAGGAGATTTGCAAGATTTGGCAGCGCAGAGAAAGACCTGGCTCACTGCAGCCCTAACTGCCTTGGGAAGCAGCTTTTCCCCCACCTCCTCCAGAACGGAGTTGTACAAAGTAATGCTGCTGAGAGGACAGAACTACATCCGCACAGCAACACACATCAGGTCCATCACTATCCCACCGCTGTTTCTCTGATGGATACATAAGGAAATGAGCCACCCATTCCCTCTCTCAGCTGCAAGATCTATCCCCACATCATCACCACAAGTCAAAAAGCCACTATCCTTAGAAAAGCCCGACAAGCTTATCTAACGCTCTTGTAAACTCAAGGTTGGAAAGGCAAAAAGGTGCATTTGTATACGCCTGAAAGGTCTACTTCACTTTCTAAACAAGAGTGACCAATCACCACCACTGCAAAATACCTGCCCATCCAAACCTCACCGATCATCAGCTCCCAACTAACTGGCAAGAACATTTCGGACAGGCAGAAGCATTTCCCAAACTACTTCCAACAGCACTGCACGTGTGCCCAGGCTTCTCTGTTTCAGTTACTTCAGATGTAAAATGGGGCAAGAAGTTAAATGCCAAAGCTGGGTGACATCTCAGTTTTCTTGTGAGATGTAGCCAGAAACAGAATAAAAACACTTTTAAAAACACATCAGGAAATATTCACAAAACCAGGGTGAGTAAAGGGAACAGTGTCAGTCAATGTAATTATCTGTAAAAAATTCAGATCTGCCAAACCTTCATTTATTTTTCTTACTACAATTAATGTTGATTTTTTTTTTCCTAAAAATTATTATTTTTTCCTGTTATTCATAGTTAAGTAAAATGTACTGTTAACCCACATGAATGAAAGATAATGGCTCCCTTGGGGCTGGCTGAGTGCTTCAGCTCCTATTAATTTTTTATTGGGGCTTTGTTGCCCAAAATCCTAAGCATGTATTGGTAAATGGACAAAAAAAAGTTTATTCCCCTAATACTTGGTTATACCACTATATAAATATTCTAATATTTGAAAAACCTTCTTCACACAGGATTGTAAAAAAGTTTTGCAATCTTCTTGGAGGAAAATACACTGGGTAAGTGCTATTGCTCTTAAAGCTGATAAAAGACAATCTACATGTCCAGGAATCATTTTCTTAAAATACTCACACAGATTCTTTCTCTTTTTGTTCTTTCTCAGAAACACACCACACATGATTAGATCATTATGTTCTATCATTTTGTCATACTTCAACAATTTTTTTCTTTAAGGATCCAAGATGAGAAATCACTAAAAAGGTCTAAAACTGGAGAAAAATCATTTTACAAAAACAATTGTTCCATTTTGATGTCAAAACACACAATATTCTTCTCCTTCAAAAGAACCTTTAGAAAAAAAAAAAATTACCACATCCCTCTTTTACAGCAATCATTTCCCCTTGTGATTTTTGCACATTGTGGTTGCAAATCTCTTTCTTGGGAATGATAGAGAAGCCTTAATTTACATGGCAGTTGCTTCCCCGTTGAGAGGCTCCACCTTAAATCAAACCCCTGTTTCAGAGCACTGCTGTCTTGTATGTTTGTTTAATCTGCATACACCCATTCTCCTGTGAGCATGGCTAAGGTGGAAGAAGTTCCATGTTAGCAAGGAGCTCAGCACAGGCAAAGGAGAGCATCACTTTCCCAACCTTTCAGGCGAGCCTGGATACTGCAGGCAGTATCTGAGCCAGCAGACTCAAAGCTCCCTTGGATAAGGCTATCCAAGCATCTCCCCTGTTCAGCTGGAGAGTACAAGAGCTATGGGATTAGCTCTGTGCGAAATAAGGATACGATGATGAGACAACACTGCATTAAATTGCTGGCCCAGACTGACTCCCGGGGGAGAAAAGGAGCCCTGATCCATGACTTCATCTAAACGTGCTTCTGCAAGTTCTCCAGTGGTACCAGCTATTCCCCGCATCCCCAGGCCATTAGCATGCCACACTAGCAGGTCACGGAAGACAAAAAGGTCCCTGTAGCTCCCATCTGCCCCACTAGAAAGGATGAGCTGATTATGTTCTACATTCAATCACAAGAAATAATCAATCTGTAATTAAGAGACTGCTCTCCCACCCCTCTGTCAGGTCTTTGCCTCTTCTACCCTCCCATCCCCCATCAAACCTTCCAGCATGAAGTCAATTTAATGAGATTTCTCAGTAACAAATGACCAGTTTGTAATAATTATATTTTCTTCTGCAATTGCTGTAAAAATGATTTAAAGCAGAGAAGGCTCCAATTTATTAAGCATCAGATTTTCTGCGGTGAACTTTTAACTATGAAAAGAGCCTTGAGACTGAGGGAGCTCTCCTCCCCCACTCTGGGCTTTGCCATTGCCCTGAAATATTGATGGTTTGTAGATGAAAATGTAACGATGAAAATCTGACTCCTTTATGAAAATAAATGATTCCTGTGGCAGGCAGAGCCCAGCTGTATTTTCTGCCCTTTCATCAAGCCTTATGGCAGCATGGCAAGGGAAGTGGGGGAAGAAAGCATACAGGGAACAGCAAACCCATCCTCCACCAGTTCCCCTCCCATATTTTCCTAACTGATTTTAACAGAGGAAGGTGTAACTGTTGTACCTTTCAGGGTATAGGTGAAAAGTCCACAGCCAAAGGGAGTTCAGGTTCTCAGCTGGTCTCAGTGAGTTTACAGAGATGCTGAGAACACAATGGTCATCCGGAATCAAGCTTGGGGCTCTTAGATTATCAAAAACCTGCTTCAACTGTGCTCCTATCTATGTGTTTGCAGCTCAGTAACTAACTTCAGGGAAAGTCCTTGAAGGTGAGGATTTACTTCTCTCAAGACACAGCTCTCCTCCTCGAGGTTAACCTCCACATTGACACCATGCCCCATCCACTGGTGCTTCTCGATCTTTGACAGTCTTGGCTATCCCTCAGGCCTTCTACCCTGCTATTAAAATCAATCTCTCTTACATGTCCACAGTCTCCTCAAACTTTTTTAATCAACATGCCATTTTAAAAAGCATTGAGATAGTGCATGTGGAGGAGGCCTAAACACGATGTTCTGACTTTAATGCTTCATTTGAAAGGCACTTTATTGACTTTGATAAATCACAAGGCTCAAGTTCTGCAATTGTTTCTACTTTTGAGTGAGACTACAGTTAAATTAGTTATTTAAAGTCATGCAGAAAGTTTGGGAGGAAGTGAGAGCCCAAAACAGACTATTGCACTGCCTCAGCAGCTCACTGCCTGAGCTGGGAAGAGAACCCAGGAGTCCTGATTCTCCATCCCATTCATCAAACACAAAGCTCCTTCTTACATTTCCCCGATTGTTCCTGTCCATTAAACTTCAACATAGTTTGCATCCTAAGTCTTTTCCCAGTGAATCTGGCATTCTTTCATTTTTATTGTGGCAGATTATTTATATCAAAAAGGCAGAGTCACCCAGCTGTGAGATGATACAGAAACGTCACTAACGCTAAAGAAATCGATCCCACATCATTAGTTTTCCTGTGGCTCTCATTTTGAGTCAGCAGTGTGTCCTGCATTTTTGGACCTTTGATGTGAGATGGGCAGAGGAGATCATGGGGATTTTAGTATAATCAGCAAGCACCACGCAGGCATGGGAAAGCAGCCACAGTATTTCACTCTGCTGTTTATCAGGGGTTGCATAGCATAAGCAGATCCAAGTATAATACGGGACTCGATGCAGACCAGCAGAGCACTGTGACACAAATTCCTGGTGTCTCGGAATCCTCATTGATATAGTGTACCTGAACTCCTGTCTGAGAGAGCGAGTGCTGAAACTTGTAAGCATTTGGTGGTTGCATATTAAACAGAGAGTTGGGATACTGAAGCTCAAGATTCAATGCTCAGTTTAGTCAACTGGGACAAGTCAAGACTCCCCAGTGGAGCTGGTCAGTCGTTAAAACTACCAGTCCCAGTCAGCTGCTGCTCTTCTCCAAATAATGCTGTAACCCTCTTGTTCAGGCTGCAAGCTTGAGTGCAGGCAGCCCCAAACAGAAGAGGTAGGAGAATGAGAGAATCAAGTCCATGCCATAACATTAAGCATAGTTCTTCATAGATAATTATGGTTTAAAAATAAGCAAACAAAGGAAGTATTACCTCCTTTCCCCCCCTCATATTGGTCACTCAGAGCAATGAGGGTGAATTAAAAGAAAATCTAATGCAGTACACAAGCAGTTCCCACAAACTCCAAAGCAGAGGTTTGCCTGAAGTTTTCCTTTGTGTCACTGGAAGTTTATGTAAAGTCCTTATTTGATTCTACCCATACCCACCTCAACATCTCTGAAAATGAAAAAGGCAGCTTTCTGTAGCACAGCAGCAGTTGCTGAAACAGCTGCCCGCGTGGAGTTCATTGAAATGCAGACCACCTCACACTTTCTTTTACCTTGAGCTTAACAGAAAAGGAAATAGCTTCTACTAGCTGATTGACCTTTCTGCTGAATAGGTTGTCTTGCTCCAAAGCTATGATCCATGACCCGAAGTGGAGTGGCAAGGAAGGCCATGGATAATTATAACACAACAGGGCTATCATTGCTAAAACAAGAAGGTATTCACACAGTTGGAGCTGGTCTCCTCCTTAAAGTGGCACACAATATTCGCAGCAACCAATCCTTCCCATCTTTCTCCTCCTTGTCTTCCAAGGAGGAGGGAATGGATGCAAATGGTAGACTGTTGTTAATTAGAACAAGGGCCAATTTGGGGAGACAGTAGGAGATTGAACAAGTCTGGCTCACAGGGGAAGAAATTATTTTAATGAGATCTAATTCTATTATATGAAAGATGATGATCAATCAATGTGCAATCATGCTGACAGGGAGTGGTTAAAGATTTTAGTCTTTGGTATGCATGAAAAAACAGATTTTCTACACCTAGTGGAGAGAGAGCAGATATGAAAGAAGAGGCAAGATAGAAGGAGCCGGGTCCTTGCATCAGGTAAATTGGCACAATTTGACTCTTTTCTGATTAATATCAGTGAAAGATGTGGCCAAGAGTTTTAACCTGCATGTTGTTTACCAATGGCTGTTGAAAACCAACACCTTCTTTCAAAGAGCACTTGTTAGACAAACCTCCAGCACGCCTACAAAAGGCTGCTAATTAATTATCTCTGGTAAACGGACCCCTAAGGGCTCCCAGAGGTAACATGCATCTTGGCAAGGAAACAACACAACTGACAGGAGCATCTGCCTTGCAGAAAATTACAGTGCCCACCTAGTGACATTAAGCAACAGAGAAGCAGCCAAGTCTCCTTGCTCCTTCCTCAAGAGGGGCAAAGCATCAGTCACCGATCCCTGCCTCATCTTTGGACCCATCTGAGGAGTTGTACCAGAGCCTGAGGTCAGAGAGACTGTTCAGCTGGGGGTCTTTCCTGTCCTGGAAATAGGAACAGCCCTAAGTTTGTCACTCTTTTTTCCTGATGCAGCACGTTGCTGTGAGAGTAGTCGGAGCACTGGGCAGGACTGGGCTCTCCAGCAACTTTTGCAAGCCCCAAGACGCAGGATCAGGTTTTCTGCCAGCACAAATGAATCTCACGCTGGTAGTAATTCCAGTGAATGTTACTGGCATTTTTTTCACAATCTCCATTGTGCCACGGGCCAGATATTTCTAGTCAAGTGTGTACAATAGCACATATAGCTGCATAGCCTTATATTACGTGCTTAGGCAACTGTATGTGAAAGCACATCCACTATTTGTGCACCCCTGCTAGCTCTGCATACACTCCCATGGCTGCACACACTCCAAACCATGGTTTTCATGCACCTAGCTTGAAAATTTCTGTGCACAACAACCTCCTGCTCGGTCAGGTTAGTGCTCAGACAATCAATTTTTGCCTTGGAAGCTAATGAGGCCATTTTTAACAAAATGAACTCAATCACACTCATGGAAAGGGACTTAGCTGCCTGATCATTTCCACCAAATTGACTAAAACAAGGCATAACTTTTTCCCTAGCTATTTACAATTGCTGGATGAGCTCTGAGTGGAGTAAATCAGAAGATTCCAGTGAAGATATGCCAATATTTGGAAGCTGAAGATCATGCTCAGAAGACCTCGGGAAGGTCATTCTATACATTATCTGCAAAGATCTTGTCTCCATCTGAAGAAAGGTCTCACATAGCACCTGAGAGGCCTATTTTATTATTGCTGCTCTTCTTTATGTGCCATTCTCACACTTCCCACAATTTTTTGTAAATATATATTTATTTAGTTTTACCTCTGACCAAAGTGGACATAAAACAGTACAAGCCGGTCTTGCCAAGACTTTAACACATTTTTGTTCTCCATTATTGCATAAAGGACAAAGAAGAAAGACACCCTGACCTCGATGTTACTATAATTTGAGGTTTTTTCATTAATAATTTCATATTTGTTAGTACATTCATTTCAGATACGTGTACACAAGTCTCCCTCCAGCACCATGACTGCAATGGAACTTTCACTCTAATAACAAGAAGCCCAGCTGCAAATGACTGATTATTTTTAGCTTAACAAGCAAGAGGACAAACAATAGAAGAGCAGGGATAATGCATCATGAAATGTTCTTCATTCATTTATTTGACAACTGCAGTTTAGTTGTAATTAATTATGATAATACTTCATGGCATACCAGCTAATGTTCTGTAGTATAATTTGTTAAAGTCTCAGTAACATGAGGACTCCCCTCCAGCCTTATGCTGCTAAATCTTTACTGTGTAGTACCAAAAAGCCTGACATTTTTGGGGTGAATGTTATGGAGGACACTGTGGAAGGATGGTACAAACTAAAAATTCACTTTGAGAAATCTGTCAGGGCTCCATGCCAGCCCCTCTTGGCTGGGCAGACAGTAAATTCTTCATGACAGTACTTCTGCCTGCAGTAGGGCCCAGATCTCAGTGGAAGCCTCTAGGTGCTGGTGTAAGGCAAACAATAAATAATTGTGTCTGTCAGAGCGTGAGCAGCGCGTACCATGCTGTAGACAGCTGCAATAGTTTTGCACATTTATCCTACAAACCTACATCAGTTGAGTGTCTCTTCCATAGGCTGAAATTATATTAGCTCCACACTAAGTATTGCTTTTCTTATTAAATCTGGCCAGACTAGTTCTTGTCTAGAAACCCCTAGCTGTCACATTAGTTTTATCTAAGCACGTACGGTGCTCTGGACAGGTTCCAGCCTAACAACAGATCCATTCCACCATTCTCTCATTTTCACACGGAGAACAATCAGCCATCGGAATAATCCCCTCAGGGAAGCAGTGGATTCCCCAACACTGGACATTTTTAAGATTCGGTTGGACAGGGTACGGGCCATCTTGTCTAGACCATGCTTTTGCCAAGAAACGTTGCACCAGATGATCCTCAAAGTCCCTTCCAACCTGGTATTCTAAGATTCTGTGATGATTCTACAATGCCTTCCTGGCTGGCTTGCTCTCTTCTCCCTTCTCTTCGCACACAACACTCTCCACCACTTTGAGGGAGCCAACCACCTCTTCTCTCCTCCATTCCCTCCTCATGAACATCACTGCCAGGCTCCGTGCCTGGTTCAAGGGGATATATAGAAGCAGCCAAGGAAAAGGCACCCAGCTGCTGTTTCTCCTTGTGACAACCTCACCTCATGGATAAGCAAAGGGCTATCAAAGGTTGCTGATTGTCCCGAACACCTTGTCAGTCATTAATAGAGGCAGGGAAAAATAACAGACTGAGATCGGTTCTCAGGATTGCTCCAGACAAGCTTCTAACCTCAGGAAATTCTCCATTGTAAAATTCTACAAGAGGATTAAAAACTTTCTTATCAAAAAATAAGTCATCTTCCTCTAAGGGGATTTCATAACGTTTCAAGAGCCCCTCACTCCTCATTAGTAGTTTGTTCAGCATCAAATCAGGTGGGCTAAACACAGGCTGGTTACAGTCTAACTTAGTTCCAGAGATTTAGATTAATCCAGGGTAATTCACATTAATTTAGTAGTGATTTGCCAGGTTGCACTCATTTAGAATTTGGCCTTATAGACATCTCTGCCTGGCCTAGTGCCCTTGACTGACAAATGTGACCTTTAACAGCAGTTCTCCTGACAGAATCCTTCCTCTGCTGATGGCATTTTTAAGATTAAGAGTTGCTTTTCAGGTGCCTAAACCAGGCCCTGAGAAGCTGATGCATGTTACAAGGGGGTAAGAAAGCTTCCCTGGAGCATTCATAGTTTGCCCTACTACTTTTCTGGATGGCAGCTCAGTGGGGAGGCAAAGCACGCAAGAGGCCACTGTGAGAGCAAACCCTCACTGTCTTCCAGAGAAACTGGTAAGTGATTAACTGCTTCATGGAGAGAAGTGACACGGGGACATGAATAGAGAGATGCTGGCTGTTGGACTTTAAGAGCAAGTGGAAATTGATGATAAGCCATGGGATTCAGAGAAATCTGTGATCGGTAACTGAGCATGTAATAACTATCACCAGAGGAGCTCCCAGAGTGCCCATCTCTCCTCCTTCTCGCACCACTGCAGACACCCACGGTGCCTGTCAGCTGCTGTGCTGAAGCTGAGGGAAAACGAGTTTATTGTCTTTATTAGGATCTGGATGGAGATTTACACATCCCCTTTTTTGGGGGGGCTCTACATTATATTTTACTTGAATGGTTCTGCAGGAGTCATGACCAGTCTCCACACATGGTTTCCCTTCTCCCCCAGGGAAAGACACTTCCTGAATCATTCAGACAGAAGTAGCAAGGTGGGAAAGAAAAAATAATCTAAGAGCCTCTTGTCTACCAATATGTTATTCTTAACTTCTACATGCTAAACCACTGTTGCATTTCAGAGAGTCACATGAAGTTGGAAAAGTCCTCCAGACACCACCTTGCAAGGCTGTGGAAAGCCCAGGACAGATTCACACATAAAGAGACTCTAAAAAAATTCACACCTAATACACTTACTGTATAATGCTTAGTATGAAATACTAGCTGTCATTTTTAGGATTGTAGCAGGAAGCAGGGTCATCTCTCAGATTCTGCTTTAGTTTTTAGAGTGGCCTTGTAAGAGCCCCTGATGTTCTTCCTCAACACACTCCCTCAGCTCCCTTCTCTTACCCAGTTTTTCTGGATGTCTCATGGTGTGCCTGCAACATGAGGTGTTAATGAGGATCTGATCTCACCCTGAGCCTTAAGCTGTTCCCAGAATAAAAGTAATAATAAATATGGGCAGATTTCAGTATAGAAGAATTATCAGGTTTCAATAGCTGCAACAATATCCAAATTATCAGGTGAAAGCCTTATGGAAAAGCAATTAGATAATAACACACTTGTATCAGAATCATCAGACACTTTTCATACTGTGCTAGAAAATCAAGACCCAGAATGAATTTGATTGGATTAAATAAAAGAACCGATCTAACCTCCCCATGATCTACACAGAACTGAACCTTTACAGAGCCTTGAAAAAGCAATCACAACATTTTGTTTCGAGATTTCTTTCATTCCTCCCCGGTCTTGCAATAAGAACGTGAAATATGAATTACTTCTGTCCACCTTCTCTCCCAAACGCTTTCTGCTTTATTGCTTTTTTCAGGAACTTATAACCAGACTCCCACCCCAAAATCCCACTGATAAATGCAAGAAGGCAAAAAACTGACCTCACTGTTGCCACTGATGTTTCAGAATACAGAAGTGGAGGAGTTTGTGTCTTTTGTCCATTCCTGGAGCGCCTGAAGCTTTGCAGATGAAACTGTTGTTTGAGGATATGTTCTGTGCCCTGCAATCTGAATAAAGCAAAGGCAATCAGCAACCTATGAGAGCCACCTGATTAAGGCTTTAGCACAGCTGTAAAACAGCCACCACCTCGAGCCACAGAGAAAAAACAGTCCCATAACAGAGTAGTCCTGAATACCTCTTCATTGAGCACCACATTCTTCTTTTCCTTTGCAGGGCATCTTTTATTCAGCTCGCTCATCAAGAGGGTCCCGTCACTTCCTGGAAAACAATTATAAAGAAGAGTTGTTAAGAAAAAAGTGGAGTGGTAGAAGACAGTCAGAGGGTTTTCCTATAAAAAGCATTTGGATGAAGGCACAAAAAAGATTCACGCAGAACAAAGCTGTGCAGGCTGGGGAAAGACAAAAGAGCAAGGATTAACAGGAGACAAATTGTACAAAGTCTTGAAAACAAGGACAAACCCACCATACCCCAGTGACTGTCCAGGGATCCTTAAAATATTGCATCCATTTTTTAAAAAGAGCATTAAAAAAATAGAGACAAGAAAGTGGAAAACCTCTCTGTCCTAAGGCCACCTAATTAGAATTTTCTGTCTCAGATAGTATAATTAGCATTTATGGACTAATTCTATATGCAATACTACATCTTAACTTCTAAGTTTTCCCAGTAAGGGCCAGCTGGTGGTCTTGCACTGCCATATGAATGTGAACTTTTGCAGAGTTCTGCAGCTGCAATGCCCTGTAATGATATGAAGACCTTTAAAGTCAGCAACCCCAAAACAAACCGCAGAGATTGCAAACCTCTGCAAATAAAAATAAACACACACACACTCTCTCAAAGGCCTGAGAAGTTGCACTGCTGCTCTTTGCTTAAAGAGAGACAAGCAGAAATTAACAAAAACAGAGGAAATTCGCAAAAGCCACCATGTTCTGCCACGAGAAAAGGGAAAAGCTCCTGGAAAGCAGGTTTTGTTTCCTTTACTTAAAATAAACAGTTGCCAACAGGACACTGGGAAATACAATTACAAACCCTGATCCTGACCTGTGCCCCCAAAGGGTGGGGGGCAGAAGTAAAAGAAAATCAATTAAAGCACAGCAGCAAATGCAGAAACCCTAGTGAGGGCGGGAAAGCTTGTAAACAGTGGAAAGTAGGTTAGGATTTGCATGCAGATAACACGCAGGACTGCACTGGAGGTTAGACCTAATAACCTTAGACAAGCCAAACTGTGTGCAAACTTAGTTTGCATTTTTATTTCACTCTGATACCTTCCCTCTTTTTATTTCCCATGCACCTGTGATGATTAATATCAAAGGGTATTATTGCGCTCCTGACATTCAAACCAAGCAATTTCAGAGCCTGGAATAAGGAGTGAAAAAAAAAAGGAAGGGCAGACGGTGAGGTCAGCTCTCTCCCAGATCCAAGCTCTTTTTCTATTTACATTAACACAAGGAAGAGCCGAACGTGCAGAGAACACACAGGAAATGTCATCTCTGTTCATAGACTTTTGTATTAAAGGTAAGACCTGCATATTTATCATCCCTGCCAGCCACTGAACTCCTCGGGTCCATTAGCTCAGGGGCAGTCCTGTTGAACGGTGGGATGTAACAGTGAGTGCTATGGCATTGGGATACATCCACCAGTGTATCTACAGGCACATCGGTCTCTCCTCCCTTAACCAAAACTGTTAGCACGCTCCAGAACTCAGAATCAAAGGGAAGGAAAAGAATCAAAGTTTTTTTCTCCAAGCTTGAGACAAAAAGCAAGTAATTTAGCAGACATTACTTAAAATAAGGGTTTCATAAAATTACTTGAGCTCTGCTATTTTTTTTTCTTTTGAAAAATTGTTTCTTCTTCCTTCTCCTTTTCTGCCATTGATTGACAGCTCCTTGATAATAAAGTCTCTCTGTTGTCAGGCATTTTTTTTATAAGATTTGATTCGTGGCACTGCAAACTGGATGGTCCCTCTATACCTCCTCCATTTTCTATCCCTTTTCAATTGCTTCTAGGACCGATAGCAGCAAAGACTGCAGAAATTGCAGAGTGCCTCTACATGCACCATGATCCTGCAGTGGCATTAAAGCACATCAAGTGTCCTAACCTGTAAACCCTCCAATAAATGCTTCTGTGATGACACAAAAAAAAAGGAGCAGAAAACTCCTCTCAGAAAACAGGTTAACGCAGAGGACAAAATGACTGTTTTGCTCCATGTACAAGACGCATTTCTCAATCCATCCCAGGTCACTCTCCGTGTGGGCAGCCTGGGACTACCAGCCCCCAGTAGCCCAACGTGCATCTGCAGTTCCAGAACAGTGGCAGCTCTAGAGCAGAGCAGAGACAGTTCACAGAAGCTTAGTGTATCATTTCTTAGGCAGCCCAAGGGATTTGAACACTCAAGTGGTAGATTAATTCAAATCAAAACTGATCGGAGATGAGAAGATAACCACACCGTTTATTCTGTGGGCAAACAGCAATTCCTTTTCAGCATGGATCTCAATAAAACACTTTCCCTTTGTTGAGCAATCACAGCCTAAAATGCAAATTCAAAAGAGGCTCAAAATAAGTCCATATTTTCTGTAAGAGCAATTTGCACAAACACTGTGTTTTCCATGTTTACTTTGTTTGCCAAAATTAGAAGTGAAAGCCAGAGCAGCAGGATGGGAGACACTCCCCGGGTCAGAATTACTTCCACTTTTCCATGGGGTTTCTTATTGACAGTGTAAATTTGGGGCTTGTTAACACATTACAAGACATCAAGCATCACATAGCTTTTGCTTTTCAATCTGCTTGTTTCTGTTGCTTAGTTATGGTGATAGTTTAAATCTGAGCAGGAGGGGGGCAGTCTTTCTAGTGGGAATGCTGGCTGCCTGTCTGTGCTGGTTTTGCTTTCAGTTTCTAAGAACAGGAAAGAAAGGTCCTTTCTAAATAACTGGAAGTCACCACGACCATCAGACTTGGAAGCTGGGACTGGCAGAGGCTGGTCATTTGATTCAGGGAGATCTCTAGGGATGGAAAAGATAAGAGCATTAAACTTTGCAATGCCTCAGTAGAAATCAGGCACCTAATTGTCTTCGAGGATCAGAGCCTGGTCTGCAGCCAGATGAGATTTGCAGAGATTTCTGTGCCACAGGCAGCAGAGTGTCTGATGAGACTTACAGCACACACACCGCAAGCTGCCCGTACCCAGCTTGGCACTCCAGCTTCCCATCAGGAAAATTGGAGATAATCGTACTCTCTTGTCTTACTAGGGTGGAGGGAGCAGAAAGACATTAAAGATTGTGTGATGCTCACCTAATACAGCCCTAGGGAGCAGATAAGTGAGATTTTTCTCAAGTATTTTAACAGAGAATAGCTCCACTGACTTCAGTGGTGAAATGGAGCCAATTTGCACAGCCCAAGGATCTAGCTCTTGATGCTTATCTAAAGCTTCTGGGACTACAAATGAAGGCCGCAGGTATCACAGGCACATCCTGCTGTTTGCTGCTGTGAAGTGCAGCACGTAAGCAGTTGTAATAGCAGTGTGAAGTTTCTGGTGGCACTGCCCTCAAGACGGGTAAAGCATCGTGTGCATTTCCTTGCTGGCAATGGATAACATAATGAGTAATAATTCTTCTGCTCATGGTCCTCAAGAAGGTCCTGGAGGAGCCCTTGGCAGGGTGAGAGGAGTCATAGAGAACTTGCTCTGGAATTTCTAAGTAGGTTTAAATCCAGCCTCAGATCAGGTCCTGTAGCCTTCCTTACTTTTGTTCTTCGGACAGTTTTTCCTCCACATGATCTCCCGGCATACCACAGTGCCAAGAGAGCTGTACAAGACCTTGGAGCTTGCTGTGCATCTCAAATGCAATCAGATTCCAGGCCTTCTCCCTCCTTCAATCAGAGCCTGCATCCTCTCTGTGGTCCCCAATCAGGGCAAATGCTTTCTTTCCAATGTCTCACAATAGGTTGAGTCATTTTTCGTCACCATTCCCCTTTACGAAACCTAAGGTTGCTGTTTCCAGTCAGTTTTCCCCCCAGCTGTGTATTTGCCTGTATCTTAGTAACCTAAGACAGTGGCCTACATACTGATCTGTCTTCTTCCCAGTGCTTCCTACTTCTACAGGTGCTACCAAGATCTCCACTGAAGATCGCCCAGCACCTCCAAGAGATTCATTCCCGAAGGACATGCAACTGCCAAAGAAATCATGCCCATCCCTTAATGCCAACCTCATTCCCAGACGTGCATCACTCCAGTATGACCTGTGGGTATGACCAGCACTTCCCTCTGCACAAGAAATAGTCTCTCTTGACCATTTCCAGTAATACTTTCACTGCCCATCAAACCCTTATACAATCAGCGGTCCGGCTTTTTTAGTAGGAAATATAGTGAAATAGTCCAGAGGAGAAAACACGAACAACACTCTTAGTCCTGCAGTTAGAAACTAACATCGGGAATCTTTGACTTCCAGCTATTTTCACATTCAGAAAGATTTGACACTAAATCCCACATGCTACAATGAAAAACCTTAATCCCTCAGCTGCACGAGGGAAAAGGGAAGACAGAGAGATTTAGATAGGATGAAAGCAAACTTCAGAAAGTTTGGACTAAACATTTCTGCAAAAAGTGGCACACTTAGCCAACCGTGGGGCCTTAAATTGATGCCTGATTCAGGACTGAATGGAAATGGAATATCCATTCAGAGCTGGGACCAGCAGGGACATATTCTGCAGGTGGGTAAGAACAGCTTGCTCTGGCTAATTACTAGGTAATCAAATCCAATGTAGCAGTTTACTGAGTGGTAACCAATTTACCCTACATAAGTTTCCCCAGAGGTATCTCCTGCTAATACTGGAGATTTCATGATTGGAGGTTTTTCAGTTTAGCAAAGTAAAAGCAGCTGCCATTTCAACTGACATAAAAAAAGTCTGAAATAGCATCAAGGGCCCAGCATGTGGTTGGTGGTCACAGAGGAAAAATAGAAGTCCATTTAGGCTTAAATGCAAGGTTGGATTGGACTTCAGAGGAATCATTGAAAGCTTAACTATCTAAAACCCACTCTGTCCCCTTTCTGGCAAAGACCAATGTGACAGCTGTAACTCCTCAGTAGGCTTCTATGCCCAGAGAGGTATGGCTTGAAATAATCCATAATTTATATGTAAAAGTATTATTTTAAAAAATGCACAAAATAAACCAGTGCAAAAAATCCAGTTAAACTTTGCCTCTTTCTTCAGCCTTAAGACATAGTTCTCTAAAGCACAGAAGAGGCACACCATGATAAACATACATGTTTTGTCTCCGCAGCTGCCTGGAGCTGCCCCAAGTCCGTGCCTTGAGAAAAACTCAGAGACCTATCAAGTGGCTCAGCTCCAAGCTGGCACCACACGAGGTAACAGAATTTCCCAGACAAGCACACAAAGTCTGGGGAATTTTAATATCTTCTTCCCCTACAAGTAATTTCCAGTGTTTATGCTCTACGGAGCTCCTTACGAGTGTCAGAGCAGAACAAATGTCATTTTTAATGGACTTGCTAAATCATAAAAACCGTTTGCAAAATTGCATCTGATTAAAACATGAAAACGTTCCATTATTCACAGAAAGATCCCAGGCAGCTCACAACAGTGGCAGTAGCCGGCTGCCTGAAGAGGAATCTTGGCCCGCAGGACTTTACCTCAGTAACAGAAAGTAATCCTCTGAGGTACTGTAGCCAAATACAGAGGCATTTTCCCGGAGCGACGGAAGAAAGCTCAGCATTCATCATTACATCATTAATTCTTGTAGCAACATATAAAAACGCACAGCACAGTATGCATTACAGTGCACGACTCGGCAGCATGCATTGTCATTGGTAATATTCAAATGCTTCCGAGATGTAGATCACAGTTCCCTTTGGGAGAAGGCCAGCGCTCAGATAGGCCAGCGTATTTCATTTCTAGGGTGGCTGTCACTGAAAGAGCTTCCTATTTTATTTACCCCCACTCACCACAAAAAACTGCCTCTTGCTCCATATGGAGTGGGAGTAAAAATTGAAAGTTCTTTTCCATATAGACAAAGCAGATGCGGCAGTAGAGCATATATTATACATAGGGGCTGCTTTAGAGACTAAATAGCATTAAAACCAGAAAGGATAGCCATCAAAATTATGATGTTATACCATTTACTGGCAGGAACATAGAGGCTTAGTTCTAACTCTGCTCTCTAGATGGTGATGCAGAGTAATTACGCTTCAGTTTACCGAGCGTGTAACCTTTGGTAACTGTATATTCTGAAAAGTGACAGAAAATGATTTAGCCAGACACGGCACATCTAGGTAGCTGCCTACATCCTAGATGTCAAACAATACATCAATCAACGTTTTACTGTTAAGCTGTTATTTAACTTTCAGGGGATTCGGGAACCGTGTAACTTCCCGAAAGCATATTTTTTGTTTTATTTAACTAAATAATGCAGCTTCAAGGAAAGAGGTAGGAAGGGAACCAACATCTTTTTTTTTCGGAAATGCAAAACCATATCATTTAAACACATGCAAAGCCAAAATATTTCATTTCAAAAGGATCCAAACTTTCCATTGTGCATTTCTCAAAATAGCAGTTTTACGACGACATTTCCATGACAGAACTGATGTATGCACTGCTTTTTAAAAGGACTGAGGAGCATGAATAACTCCAGCATTGAAAGGGTTTGTTGTGAGATTACTAAAGCTGATTATTTCCCTTGTGGGTTGGGTGCACACCGATCTGACTATGCTAGCATGTCTAGTTTGAGGGTTGTGACAGGAGACGCAGGACTACTTGCTGCTCTGACTGATGCTGATGAGAAGGCACAAAAGATACGCTCTGTTAGTGCCTCCAGGTATTCCACACGTACAGTAGGAAACACAGACATCCACTTACATACCGGAAACATCTACTGCAGGCTTTGCTGTACAGAAATTCACCCGTAATATCACCTGCTAAAGATTTGACCAGAGCCAAGTCTTCTTGCACGAATGAATTCATTAAGGCAAAGGTGCTTTGAAATAGTTGGATTAAAATGTCAAGTAAGAGTCAAAATCAGGCTGTCCATAGTGCCGCTGCAGTATTTTCCCACAGGCCAAACAATGCCAGAGAGATGCTGAAGTTCAACTTAGGCAAATCTCCTACCGTTGTGCAATACAGTTTTCATGCAAAGGTTAATAACTCCTGATTTGTACTGTGAACTCAGCATTTCTCCTGAATTTCAGCTTGATGTACTACCCTTTTTACCACGAACACATTTCTTCCTGCCTGCCTTCCTTTCACTAATCAGTTTTATCAACACAGCCTCGGGTGAAGAATGGCTTTCAAGATAGGTACACTACTGGATAGAATTTCTTGCTTAATGCAAATGATAACAGTCAACAGAAGCCTATTAATAAGCTACAGAAATCCAGCCGTGGCCCAGAATCACAACTGATGTAACCCGAAATAGCAATGTCAATTTACACCAGACGAGAGCCTGGCCGTGCAAGTTTATAAATCTCAATGCTCTTTAGAAAACAAAACACTAAATCATTTCTCCCAAGAGATGAGAATATCAATTATAGTGCTCTATATCCTTCACCATAACCATTGATTTGTGCTTCTCTATTTCATCCTAGGATTTTCAAACACAACAGAAAATTTACGGCTCCATTCTATAAAGAGGAAAACCGAAAATCTTGTGAATTGCTGGTGGTCAGTCAAGCTGTAGGAATCCAGCTTCCCATGGTCACCCCAACAGAGTACAAATGCCACTCTCACCATCTGGAAAAAACTCATCAGAGCTCCTAATGAGAGCTCCCTCAGCAGTGTTGAAGGTGCTCGTTTTCACAATCAAACTACTTGGCAACATCTGAGCAAGTTGAGAGAGAGACCCTGCGTCTCCTGGCGAGTTTGGAAGATGGCAGCCTAACACCTAATCTTGTGGATTCCCCACAATGAATAGCTCCAATAAAATAAGATGTGTTACATCATCGTACAATTCTGCAGGTGTTAACACTTAATCCTTTGCTCCTACCCAATAAACATATGTGGTTTGGGTTTGGGCCAGAGCAAAAAGAAGCTGGGCAATTCATGTTCCTTGAGAGATCTTTCTTCTCCTGCTAGACTGGGACACGAGTACCCCAAATGCTGTTGAGCTTTTTCTCCGTAAGGTGACTAAAGAGCTCTTGCTTCGTGGCAGACATATGCTGATTTTGCTGAGATTAATATGTGTACATGTCAAGCTTAATTCTGCTGCCGCCGGGGATTCACCTGATTTCAGGCATCACAGGAGCAGCGTATCTGTATTCCCTCACCCTGAGCAGCATCCGGCTGGCACCGAGGACAGGCCCTTGGTTATCCGGGGCGGGCAGAACACAGAGCAGGTTTCCCTCCCAAAGGACCCAGGCAAAGGGATGAGCTGGTTCTATAAAGGTTGCAGTAAAGCAAGCGTGGCTGCACTTGATTGAAGTCTATATTAATGTTTAGCTCTCGCATAACATTTGTCATCCCAGGACTTAAAGTGATCAACACAATCAAACCTTGTTTAGAGTGTGAAAAAGTGATTGGCTTAAGGTCACGTAGAGTCTCAGGGGAGGACAAGGATTAGACCTACGTCTTTGACTGGAAATAGCACTGAAAAAATATTCTACTTCCCCCCTACTTAAGTTTTTCCTTTTAATCCTGCTTCTCTGGATCTGCAATTGGAAGAGCAGTCTTTTCTGTGCAACAATCCCCAGTGTAATCACAGTGATTAATGCCTTTCCGGATCTTTCTTTCTGATCTGAGAGGTATATCTTCTATGCAGACATCCCCAAGCCTAAGATGAATGGCAGGGACAGGTAGTTCTCCCAAATCTCCAGGCGTGTCAGGAGCAAGCTTAGCTGGACAAGACTAGGGCAAGTATAGTTCCTTCCACGCAGCACAATGACTTAAAGCAGTCAAAACAGAAAAAATTAATCCCATCCTACCATCAAGAAGAAAATAATCGGGAAGGCTCATGTTCATCAATTTCTCCAGCTCTTTATTAAGGACAGGAGATACTCCACTGCCTTTTTACAATGGTACACACCTTTTCCCAAGGAAGGAGGGGAACCAACACTGCCTTATCTGCCAACACGTCCTCTGCAAGGTGCTGTTAGAAGCCTTACTTCTCTCTCTCTTTCACACCCCACAGTGACCCCTTGCTCCCGAGGTTCTCAGCAGAACCAAAGCAACACCCAACAACAGTGAGGGGCTAGAGTCCCATCCTTCACAATATTAGATAAAAACAATAGCACAACAAGCAACAACCCTGCCCATTAATTATAAGTGTTAGAGCTGCAACTCTTTTCTTTGCTTGACACTGAGATTAGGACAATCAGAACTAAAAACACAAGCCTTTCCCTGCTGAGATGAGTAATTAGTACTTCTCAGCTCAATTTTGACTCCGTGTTAGTCAAATGGGATTACATTCCCTAGAAACTGAAGCACTTCAACTTGACATCAAAAGACACTCCCAGCTAATGAAAAAAAGAGAAGAGAAGAGAAGAGAAGAGAAGAGAAGAGAAGAGAAGAGAAGAGAAGAGAAGAGAAGAGAAGAGAAGAGAAGAGAAGAGAAGAGAAGAGAAGAGAAGAGAAGAGAAGAGAAGAGAAGAGAAGAGAAGAGAAGAGAAGAGAAGAGAAGAGAAGAGAAGAGAAGAGAAGAGAAGAGAAGAGAAGAGAAGAGAAGAGAAGAGAAGAGAAAAAAGTCATTCTTGTGACCCGAGTGTGTTGCCAGCTTGGCCCAACCAAGAAGTTGGTCTATTGCAAACATTATTTACAAAATATTGGTTCTTTGGTTTACAGGCACTGAGACAGTTCATGAGCAAATGAAAGTGAATCACTGCATTAGATAGTTTTGTTGTTTTCCCCACACGCTGCTTTCTCTGTGAAAGGTTTACAGCAACATTAATTTAAAATCTCTCTGTTAAGATCACTCACTGCCATGACTGGAGAACAAAATGTTGAGAGGTGCATAGAATAATATGTTGCACAAGGAAAAAGTACAACCGATAAAGACAACGAGAGCAATAATTGCTCTGGCTCTTTAAGGTCTACAGAGGTACGTAGCAAGATACAGAAAACCATTTTTGGTATGGAAACTCCTCAGCCCTAGGTAGCAAGCAGCATCTTGTATTCTTGCTATAGGTTGAAGTTAAAATTGAAAAAGAAAACAAATAAACAAGCTAAGGGATTTTCCATGCTGATTCTCCTGACATCCTTGCTGGTCTATGGTGTGACAGCAGCTTCTCGGTGGTTGCTACAGGCTCTGTCACAGGATGGCTCATCACTGCATCTGTAAACCTACTGATTCTACTGGAGGTAGGAATGTCTCCACGCAGGAGATCTCAGGAATTACTTCAGTGAGCTAGAACTGAGAGTCAAGTCATAGCTTAGGCACTGCTTATGTCCCACCTAATTACTGCAGGGGATGTGCCAGTAGACCTTTTGCAAAAGAAGTGAGATGACCTCAATGGATGTCTCAAGGATAACAGTCAGTCAAGGACATACCTACTGCAGCTTTGAAAGAGTGCAGCCAGAGGCAAGAACAGAACTGAGTGGGCAATAATCATCAGTTCTCTCTTCTGTATTCATTCCATAAAACTTACAAGCCGATGGCTTTTCAGCTCAACCTGCAGAGAATCATTACTAGAGATCAATTTTAACCAAAATGGGAAAAAAGAAAAAGAAAAAACAAAGGATCATCTAAAGATGCAAGAAATTAATTATACGACTAACTACACTGTAGAAGGCATCAGCAGTTTTCCTTTTAACTTCCTGCCCTCAGTTCCTCAGAACTCTGGTTAATTTTGAGCCAAAGCATTTCAAAGCTCAATTCTTCTACCGAAAAGCCTGATGGAAACTAATTGATGTGAAAGAAATTCAAGCATGAAACGGAAAACGCCTTTCTCCCTATCTATTATTCACACTTCGTGGTGAGGGAACCTCAGAATGGGTAGTGCGAAATTCTAGTTCATCTTGTTAGCATAGATCTGCCAAATTCTAACTCTCAAGCCACACTTTTAACCCCCTAAATAGCCAGCAACCAGGGGTGGGGGAAGAAAAAAAGAGAAGAGAGGACCTGGAAAGTCTCAAAGGTTTCTAATAGTAACAGATGTAAAGAAATAGAGCTGGAAGTTACAGGGGAGAGTCTTTTATCCAGTGGCCTAGCTACAAAAAAGGATTTTCTAGAAATTACCATCCGAGTTGATGTAACTAGCTCATGGCACCAAAGGGTCTGACCTTTTCCTTCTCTACCGCTCAGCAAGTGCCACTGGGTGGGAGGAATTGACATTACGAAGGCTCGTGGAGAAATGCTGAGCAATAGACCTGTGCCTTCTGCCAAGCGATCGTGATCAGACTGCAGTCTGCCCATTTGCTTTCCTCCAAATGAGGAAGCTCTGTTTTGTTTTGGTTTTTCTTTTTTTTTTTTTTTCCTCTTTAGACTACAGCATAAAAACAAGCCAAGAAAACAGATATAAACGTCCACAACATGACAAGATTATGCTGCAGAGCTGAGATGTGGGAAAGTGAGAGAGGAGAAAATGTACTGGTGACTCTTAATAGAAACCACAACCAATAAACAGTAAGGAACAGGGAAATCTTTGCTTACTTCTCACAGCCTTGTTTATGCTAACAAAGGTTTGGTAATGAATTACTGGTAAGTGGCCTCCTTTTGCGGGAAATTATTCAGGCAAGCAGGTGCGGCTTGAAAACCATTTATTTTCTTCTGGCTGCAAGGCACTCCAGGAGACGCGCTAAGGGGACCATAAGGCACCTGCTACCTGTACAGACATCCACAGGGGGCTGCTGAGAGGTGCTGACGTGCACAGGCAAGAGACTGGTGGGTGTACGCAGGGAGGGAAGGTTGCATCTGCTCAGGCATCCATCCCACTCAACACAAGTGCCAGCCCTAAATTCAGCATCCCAAACAGTATAGCCCTTCAGATCTTGTTGGCCTCTGTGGAGCTTATTTTATCGCTCTGGGAAGCCCACTCCTAGATTGCTTGAAAAACATGAGGCGGCGGCTTGAAATCCTAGATTAGGATCCAGGGATCCGAGTTCCGGGTATCACTGGCTTTGAGTGTGACTTCTGGCAAGCTACATCAGGCCCGACTGGGATAGTTTTGCAATCACATCTTTCCAGGGCTCTCACAACACCTCAGTTCCTCTGCTATGCCCATGCTGGCAGCTAAATCCCATTTTTGCTTGCAAAAGGCTCAGGCACTAATACAACACTCCTTGTTTCAGTTCCTAGATGGATAAATACTCTCACTGCCACTCTAAGCTGTCACAAGGATTTGTATCTGCCTTCATTACATCCCTTCCAGTCACAGTATAATTAAATCCGATGTTGCTTTAAGTCTCAGTGAGCAAAGGAAAATACAAGAGATTAATCTTGAATTGAACTAGAATATTTTTCAAAAAGAGATCTAAAAATATTCTAAATAGACCAGAAAACCAGATGAGTGGCATTTTCATTTATTACTGAGCCAAGCTCTGGATACAACAACCTATTGCTTTGATAGATAACACAGACCTTCTGCCTCTCCTATTTCATTCTAGAAGCTCTTATTCAGAGCCAGATCAACACACAATTCTCTATATTATTGTCTCACTCTCTGAAGTTTATTTTTGGATGTGTGTTTTCAGCATTCTCTCAAGGGGTGTGCTGCTGTCATGATTGTGAATTAGGTTTTTCCTTTCTCATTGTCCCAATCCTGTAATAATTTTTTTTGGAGCACATGTGTCCTGAGATATTGTTCAATTCCGCCCTTCCGGAAGCCTATGAGAATTTTGTTGTTGCTTTCAGGGCAGTTGTGATGAAATTGCAGACGTGCCACAGAAACTTCCCTTATAGTTCTCAAGGCTTTTTTACACAAGCCTGGGCTGGCTTTCCATGATACATAACCTGAGGTTTGCAAAGCAGTTGGAGCTGTTTAAGCCCCTCAGCTCCCAGCCACTTCAGCCCTGATGTAACTGGTCACTTTTCTGCATCAAGTAAACCAGGTTAATCTCTGCCATCTTTAAGAGTAACTTCATGAGCTTCTTGGCAAGTTAATGTTCTAACTGTACTCTTGCATACTTTCATTGCAGTGGCATAAGTCTGCCGACTGTGCAAGACTTACAGCTGATTTACGTCAAGAGCAGGAGACCAAGAGCAGACACCCGTCGTTCACAGCTGGGCTATACAGAGGGGATGTAAATATTCCCACTGCAGCAGCCAGAGAGATCCGATCCAGGGAAATTTCAGCGCTTAGATCAGTGTCACTTTAGCTGCTACCGAGAACATTTATTACAAATATATAACGCAATAAAATCAGGCACTTGCTTTTCATGGTGTAAATGACCTTGCAAAGGCATGAGGGAATGATGGAAGAGGGCAGTCAGTCTCTGTGCCTTGCCTGTGAATTCCTGCTCTGCTTCAAAAATGTTAACTCCTGAGAAACACCAGATGCCATTTGCTGACCTTAGGGCCGCAGCTCTGCAGAGCCCGGGCTGCCAGGGCTGGTGCCACCTCAGCATCCTCTCCACATCTACTCGGGCATTTCCATTCCATAGAGGCCTTGGGTCTGACAAGCACCAGCAGTCAGCTCACAACTGGAGAGGAATTCAAAGCTTCTGACGTACCTGACTGTTTATGTGGCTGGAATACAGCCCCCAGAGGAGGCAACTTATTCAGAGATTAAGAAATAAACAAACCAATGTAAGTTCCAGAGGAACCCAGCCTGCAATAGACGGCCTGAATACACTATGAGCAAGGGGAATGCAAGATGGCAATGTGCCTGCAAGATGGAAATTACACGGGGAAAGAGGTAGGTAGCACTGGAGGAAGGAAAGGATATTAAAAACAGAGCATCATGATTCAATGCCAAAACTATTAGGAAAGCAAAGGAAATATGCTAGAAAGCAGCATAATCCATATCAGTCATTGGATGCCGTTCCACTGGGGCAGACTGGAGGTGCCAAGGTTGAAACGCCTGCCATTCATTATTTTTGATTTAGTGTTGCAGAGACAAGAAGAGCTTGCATGATGCATTGGTTGTATATTCTTCTATTGATCTCTCAGACTTAGTTTTCTAAACTTACCATCCATCACCCCCACCAGCCCCACTCAAATTCCCCTTGAGAGGAGGCTAAAGAGAAGCAACGGTCCTGTCTCTCAGGGCCACAGTCCAAATGGTTTATGAGAGCCAAGGACATGTGGGAACTTGGGTTGATCCACTACCGTTGTGACAGATTGGCAGCATTTGCAGGTATTGCTGCCTTCCTACTAGGATGGTTCTTCTGAAGGGCAAGATCAGATTTGGGGAGGCTGTGCTTCCAGTCCTGCTTAGGTAAGACAAACTGATCATGAGAGAGGAAGATTTCATCTCCACCTCCTGTACCACTCACCCCACTAACATTTTATTCCACCTCCATGGAAACTAACTCTGAAAAACTGCCTCCATCCCAGGGTATGGATCTGAGTTCTCTTTCTAGCTTGGCAACAACCTCAACACAAGGTTTTAAAGGACACATCACTTCACCAACTGTACCACCCCTGCTCCTCCTCCCTGTTCAGCCCATACTGTCATTTACCCAGAAGTAGTTCTGTCCCAGTGAGTGTACACAAGGAATGAGAAGACAGCTTGTGAAACAAATGCAAATGCAAAACCTCATGTACACCTACTTATCTGCTTTCTCATGTGTTCTCCTTGCCAGCAAGTACTATTTATGGACTGTGTTGGTCTAGCTGGGGAGGGCTGGGTGGGCAGAGGAAGACTCACGGTACAGGCAGCAATATAATCTAAAGTTACGGTTAAGCTAGTGCAAATTCTGAGCTACAGAGTCATATTTTTGTGATTGTAAAGTAATTTCTTAACTCTCGGATGTTGGCATAACACTTAAAATAGAGAACAGATTAATGTTCATTTTTGGGGAGCTTTTTAAACTTTCACCAGAACAATTTAAAACTAGCCTTTGCTAGAGAAAACTCAGTAGCTCTCACAACTCAGCTTTCATTATGGGCTTCTACTGTAGCCTATGGGAAGAGGAAAGCTCTTTTAGAGCACCAGTGGTAAAATGAAATGGTAGGAATATCCTCTACATATTCAGTAGTTATTTCTCTGATACCCCATCCCAGGCAAGAACTACCCTCAAAGTCAGTATCAGAAAAAATTCATGAAAAGCAGTAGCAGATTTGCCCCAAGCGAGGACTGAGAAAGAAAACATCAAATGAATTGTTTCAGGATTCATCTCCCGCATGTCCGGCTATCATTTTCTTTTGCTGTGCTCTGCAACATGTCTCACAAAAGCATTGATGGATCTGACAGTCTTGAATCCATCATCTTAATTCTTACAGAAACTCTGGAAGGATCTTTATAAAAATTCTCACAAAGCTTCTCCCCCGCCCCTTTCTTGTAAAAGATGCAGATGTTAAGAACACAAAGCATTATTCATTTCCTCCCTTTCTGACATTTCAGGTATAAAAAAGGAAGCCAGGTATGAAGGGGACATGTAGGTTAAGAGCAATCTGTCTATGCTCCATAAGAGAGGGGAAAAAAGCGAAGCAAAATTGTACATTATTAGATGATCTCCAGTTGCCCTCTCAATGCAAAGAATAGCAGCATTAGGAGACAGGGAGAGTTTAAAAACCTGCAAATGGCTCCAAGGGAGAAATTTTCATTGGGGAGGGAGATGAATTGCAGCCTAACAGGTTACATGACAGGAAACCTCTAAGTTTAGAAGAAAGCTGGAAAAGGTTCTTCAGAGAAAGGTCTTTAGACAACTACACAAACCAGGGCTGTGCTCTGCTTCCCTATCTGTGGGTTAGCTAACTCGCCTGGAGTAAATCCTCCCACGGCAGCACAGTGTGCACACAGCAGGAGTCCCCAACACACGCTTTGGAGTTAAGTGGAGCACCATGCAAGGAGAAGAGAAAGCAGGTGTTGCTGCATTGGCCCAGGAATGTGTCACAGGTTCGAGACAAAAACGCATCCACAGCACAATCAGAAACAACCTCACCAGAGGAACAGCCATGATATAAGCCTTTAGGCTTAGAAAAGAAAGATCTGTTTACCTATTACCAAGCAGCTCTACTATTAACCAATTACTGAGAGGTAGCACAGAGCAGCAGTGCTTGCTGGCTCGACTATTATAGTTGAATATTTCAGGGTCTGCTAATGGGAGATAAATTCATGTATGGGAAATTGCATGCAATTAGAGTAATTTTAGAAATAGTTCAGAATGGAGCTGACCTTTGCTTTCACATGTGGGGTCCAACAGAGATATTATGCTTAATATTATTTTATTTGTTGTGGAACAAAGCTTTTGTGTTTGCAAGTACCAGAACAACAACTTTCCTAAGCAAAGAAAAACATGGTGCGAACTAGGGTTTAAAGAATGGTATAAGATTTAAAATTCCTAAATTCTAGTCTCACCTTTGTCATCAACTCGGTGTGACAGTAATTTTGCTTTGCTATGACTCACTTTACCCATCTTTAAGGCTTGGCTGACTCAACAATCCCTTGCAGCTCCCGATTATACCCTTCTTTCTATTTGACACTTCCCTTATTTGGTGTTGACACCTTTACAGCACTTACAGACAATTATCAGTTTCCACTGAGAATCCCTCTTGCCAAGTCAGTTGAGCAGTCTGGTATGAAATCAAATCATTCCAATGAGGAAGATCCCTTATTAGGATAAATATTAGGGGTCTTTTCCAAGCCTGCTTTTGACAGTTGATGCCCAAAGCAGTCCTTAGATAGCATCTGAAAAGCATGCACTGGTCTTAAACAGCCCTACCATTTCAGGGGCGACTGTAACAAACACAGCCATAAATGAAAATCCTTGTCTCCAGTGAGTCAGAACTGGACAGACATGAAAACCAACTCTCGTATTTTCAAGTTTATATATATATTCTTCCCTTTTCCACTGCTGTTTTGTGCACCCAGCAGTGCTTCTCAGTCAGGTCTCTAACCTCGGGGTCTGCAGCTACCACTCAAAACTCTTGGAAGTCTGGCATCATGGGCTTAATACACAACGTGCTTATTTTTAACACAGACTGATGGCTTTTCTCTTAGATAATGATGATTGATTCTGTTTTCCATCCTTTGTCAAGGCTCGGCACATGCCTAGAATTTTAACTAGTCCTTCTTCTGATACTTCCATACATCCATCTGTTCCTCTGGATCTCTCTCATTCTCCTGCTTTAAATAATGAACTTTGCTACACTCAGAACAATCTATTAATAAATAACAATCTCAGAGATTACACAAGCCAATTAATAGTAAAGCGGCATCAGGAACTGAAGTGATGGATGCCACCGAATGGGAGAGGTGTGGGTGGGTGGTGAAGCTGCCAGTCCTCGTATATACAGGATTAGCAGAACTCTCTGCAACAGCTGGGGGGCAAAGTTGAACAAACAGTAAACATACTCACAGTAATTAAGCGTGCACAAACTTCTGTGCAAATTATGTCTGAGCAACACGAAGGAGGGAGTAGAACTGCTTTAATTCTAGCATTCTCTGACACAAAGTGAAGATGTTGTTTGCAGCTACAGTTCAGGTACACCAAAGAGAAAGTCCACCTCACTGAACGCTGGGAGTACCATAGCATTGATGAGTTTTTCTCCTTTAAAATTGTTGTATAGCACAACTGACCTGGTAAAAGACATCGAGGATCTCCTAAATTTGCTCTGTCAGTTTTCCTGTCAATCCCTATCGTTCTGCTTCTATTTGCACTGATAGAGCAAAACTCAGCTGCCATGGCACCATTCAAGATCCCAGTCAGGGCTCATTCCCTTTCATTGCCTCCCAGCCCCGTGACAAATGAAGCAAATGACAAGAAATGAGAATAGCAAAAGTTGAGGACAACACATGGGACACGCTGTCTCCCTTCAGCTAGCTGACTCAGTGGATGTAGCTGAGTTACCATGCAGTGACTGAGCCCACCTGAGGTCTGGAAGCGCTTACGCCTTTGGCAGAGCATCAGCCATAGACAACTCTCTCTGATCCAAGGGTGGCTCTGCAGGGCTATACTGCTCTCCTAACTGTGGGAATCTGACAGTACTCTTCCCTACACTGGTTGGACATTTAGGGAACGGTCTAAATCTTTGACTGAACAACGTTTTTGCTTCACCTAATGGTAAGCACATGCTTGAATGTTTAGGTGAATGATATGCCAATATCTTCATTTACCATGTTTGCCACCTTAGTTTATTCCTTCTGTTTTTGCTCTTCATGCTTCTGTCCTCTCCTCCTTTCCCTTTCGTTTCCCAGTCCAACTCCTGTGGTGTTTTTTTCTCATTTCTCCTCCTCTCTGCCCTTCATAATGACTTAATCTGGCAGGCAGTGTGACAAGCGAATGAATCGAACACGGAGTTTTCCTGCACTCCAGATTCATTTGAAGATTTCTCCCAGATGCAGCTCTAAAGCCCCAGATTCAATTTCCCTTTGACATAATAACAGAATTAGTCTCATATTGTCATACATAAATTACTCGCAAGCCCAGTGCCAAGAGAAAAATAAAGAAGAAAAAAGGAGAAGAATAGGATTCAAAGGAAGGTGTGGCTGTGACAAGCAACAGAATAACAATAGGCGACCAGTGGGTGACATCTATCATATCTGACAAACAAGGAGAAAGCCATCTCTATATCAAACGTAAGAATTATTTACCTCTTCTTCTCTCAGCCCTTGAGCCATTAAACCTTATACTGAGGATTTCTGTGTCGTGCAAAGGACACACAAAGTCTAAATAACTCTCAGACTGAAAAATATTGTATCTGACTTTTAGCTTAGTGGGGTGTTTTTTTCCTTTCTCACAAGACACCATTCATAGAAACAACCCTACTCCTCTCAGCTGGGAAAAAGAGACGGCTCCTGCAAAAGCCAGTAGAGATAAGAGCTGGAGAACAGCCTTCCCATCCTGAGCTGCTTCAAAGACCTCAGATGCTCCCAGCCCGCAGCTCTCCCAGGCTGCTGCTTCTGGGAGAGCAGGACCCCGCAAGGTAACCTCAGTGGAAGCCTTGAACCTCCTGCTCTCAAGGCCTTACAGCTGCCCAGGGGTTTCACAGCACCGGAAGGGATGGCTCAGCCAAACTGGTTCAGCTCCCGCTTGTCCACCACCTACCAGCTTGAGAAAGGAGAAGACCAGCAGAGCCAAAACATCTAACGCTGGGAATGCCCCAGTTCTCTCTGGGGCCTGGGCTGGCAGTGTCAAATTTGTCTCTTCCTGCTTGACTCAATGCGTGCCAAAATCACAGAGCTAATTCTGTGAGATATGGATGGGTTTTTCTGGGGGTGGGTTGTGTGCACAGAGAACACACACTACCCCCCAGCACTGCAGCTGGGGAAAAGGCTGCCGAGCCAGCAGAGCTGACAAGCTATCACAGTCTCTGTTGGCCAGGTGGGGAAGTCACAGCACTGTAATAGCCATTGCTCCGCTTCACTAGCCCAGCCTGAGAGATTCGGCAGCTCTTTGGCTGCTAAATTAATGCTGCAGGGACAAAGTCACTCTGCTTCTTGCCTTTTGCCTAGGTAGCAGGGCAAGGGAGCTGATTGATCAAAAGAAGATCCATCTTGTCCAGTGTTCTGCCTCAGGCTGAAGTTCCAGAAAGTTACTACCCACCACATAAAAAATGCTTTGCTTTTATCTGCTTTACACTGATCTGTTTTCAAGGAGTGCCCCACTAGTTCTAGTACTGTAGCAACTGATGAATAACAGCTCAACCTTATCTACTATCCTCCTGATTTTGTAAGCCTCTATCATAACTCCCCTCAGCTTTCACCTTGTCTCTGTATCGCAAGGAAAACAGTGCATTGAGAAAGGGTACAAGGAAGGGCACCTGGGATGATAACTGAGATGTGACTGAAATGGCAGTTTGTTACTGGTGTACAGGTAGAGAAAGTTAACAGAAAGGAGATTCAGACTTCTTTTGCTTTTGTTCAGTGCTGGAGTGAGGCATCTGATGGTGAAAAACATTTGGAAAATGAGTCTTTATATGCTCTTTTTTTCCTGGTTATGACTGCAACTACATTCCAATGAAGTTCCAGTCTCTAGATTTTAAGAGGCTGGCAGAAAGACACGAACACTGAGGCTATACAATCTGTGGAGAGGAGGGATGGATGGTTCAAATGCGGGCTGATTTATAGACTTTGGCTTTGAGGCTTCTAATTTGAACAGAGCCCAGTGATTCTTCTGTGCACTAGATGCTCGATAGCACTTGCTACATGATTCTGTCTGGTTGAGCTAGTCCCCGGTGGGCAAACACACTCATCTGGAAAGCCTGCCTCCACCACAGATGATATTAGGGAAAATGCCAAGGACTGGCAGGTGTGGTGTGGGGACAAAATGCCCTCATCCTTTCCGTAAAGGCTTCTCTCCTCATTGCAGAACTGATCTTATAGTTGGGACAGAGCAAATCAATAGCCTGCCTAGTTTACGAGTAGACAGGAGGCAGTCAGATACCCATCAGAGATAGTTAGTCTCTCAGACTAGCAATAAAATTGACAGCATTCCATATAAAAAGGTAGCAAACCAACAAGAACTCCTCTGTCTACCTATCCTGCCTTTAATTCTTCTGTCTGCCTCCTGCACCAAAAGCAAACAAGCTGGGTCTACAGCTCTAAGAGAACATTAAGACAGCCCCTGTGAGAGCTTCCTGGCCCTAGCTGGAATGCCATAGCCATTCAGGAGAGCTTCCTCGCCCAACCAGACAGGAGAATTGATGCTGAAAGGCTCATTCATCAGGTCAGCATTCCCCTTAGCAGAGGATGAGGCCCAGTAGAGCTCCAGGTGGGAGAGTAAAGTCAGCCATTGACACAGCCCCTTGTCACACAAAGAAATAGAGAGCAAAAAATATGAGTAGTTATGGTTTCTATTTTGCAACACACGGGAGGCAGACAGATACCAACGGCTGCCTGGAAGGTCTGGGTGGTTGGAGACTCTGTCAAAGGACATGCTGTCACCCCAAAGTAGATTAAACCTGCCACTCAGACCTACCCGTCAGAATGATATTGCTCAGGATGGAGCAGGGCAGCTTCTGCATCGCATCAGCCTGGCTGGCCAGACACCCCTGGGAAATGCCTGCCTGGCACTGATGGCACAGAGGGGCATCCAGAGCACAGGTGGTGACACAGCCCTGCTTTCTAGTCATTTGACCCGTCACCTGAAAGGCTGCCTCTATTCTATCATGACAAGGAGGAACTGGCCACTCATCATTTTTAATAGGCATTATCTGAATTTTCAGGTGAGCGTTTAAAATTATTGAAATACAGCAGGGAATGAGGGAAGAAACAGAGAGAAGAAAATAATTTAATTGACATCCAAACACAGGCATTCAGGATCAGAAGTGGCTGCTTTAAAAAACAGTCAGACCCTTAGGAGAAACCTGTGGAGTCTGATACAATTCTATTAACTTCCTTAATAAAAGTCCACGCATTAGAAATCAAACAGATACCTCACAGTTGATTACAGTTCTTTTTTTCTTCCCAGCATAGCATCCTTCATTTTTTTAATTTCATTTCTGCCTTTTGAGGTCAGAAACCAGGAGCTCCACCTATACGTAACTTAACTGAGGGAATCATGAATACTTAAGCCTTTTGCTCTGGCTACTACTAATGCACGCAACGTTGTTGCAGACTTAATACAGATTTGGGACACACAACACTTGAGGCACAGGCACCGTTTTCAGGGTTGCTACAACAAGCACTTGCAACTGAACACAACACTGACCACAAAGCACTCCGTGTTTGTGACTGATCACTCTTTCACCCCGGCTTTTTTTTTTCCTGCCTGCCTGACTGCTCTGATGTACGATTGTACATCAGTGATGTGTGTCAGACAGGGCACGTCATCGCTGGCTGTCAGCTGAATGTCCCTGTGCCACATGAAGGCATACTTGATGGTAGGAATCTGCATTCTCCTTAAGAGCAGCCATCTGAAACTTCACATCACATCTCACTCTTTATCTTCCAAACCGCTCCTAGTAATAAAACGAGCTGACCTAAACAGAGACAGCTTTGAAATTTCAAGGAGTCTTGACAACCTTATGTCCTTCATTAGGTGGCTTCTGCCCTTCTCTTTTGGTCTTTGAGCAAGCAGCAAATTGGGAGTTAGGAATTGAATACAGAAGGTGAAATGTGGTCGATGTCAGCAAAAGGCACTTGAGTAAGCAATTCAGAGCAAAGCTGTAAATACCTGTAGGCAGTGCCAGGTCAAAAAATGGTACTACGTGTTATATCCCAGCTGTCAGCCTATTTTGAAGCCTTCCAATTAACAATATTTCAGGGGATGAGCAATTGACAGGATGTTCACAAACCCCAGGAAGCCCAACACTTGAGCATCACTCCTCACAGGTGCTTCTCTCTAAGGGGGAGAACACAGTCCTGTTTCTCCCTGTTGACCTATCCTTTTCAAAGTTGTGTAAATACTGGCCGTCAAATGACACTGCACCCCCCTCCAAAAAAACACCCAGAAAGGCAGGGAGCCCCTGAATTTAAACACCTGGCAGGGTGCAGGGGTCTAGACCACAGTCATGTGCAGAGCAATAAGTATCAGCCTCAGGGATGCTGAACTTCAAACCAAAGCCAGGTTTTATTTGCCTGTTGACAGAGCGAATGGGTTTGTTGGTCTTTCTAACCCATCTCTGAGACAGTAAAGGTCTCCCTAATCTAGCAAAGGCATAACAAAAACTACTGGCTTAAAGCTGAAGCTAAAGAAATCCAGGCTGAAAGTAGGACATGCTTTATTTTTTCCAGCAGAAAATGTAATAAGACCTGGGAGCAGCTGGCCTAGGGGATGGAATGGACTGTGTCCTTCGGTGTCTTCAGTCAAAACTGCCCACCTACATCTTAAACACAAAAACCTAATAAAAATAAAGTCAAACTTCTTCCTCAAGGAAAAATTATGAGCTAGATGGGGATTATCCATATATGTTTCCTGCTGTGGTTATACAGAAGGCTAGAATATTTGACTCTAACATGCCTTCTACTTTTAAAAATCTGCAGAAAACTTAACTGATCTTTGGATCCCCTGCTGTTTTGGCTTAAGACCAGCTTGGAAAAAATCAAGGGTAGCAAATTTGAGCTATCAAGTAAGCTGCATTTGCTGTTAGTGCCATAACACGCACAGCCTGCGGAAGTCTGAGTGGTTATTAAGACTCACGATGTTCCTGGCTAAAATCATGGCATATGGTTGGGCTGATTTCAGGTCTGACTCTTCCCCTACCTCCCAACGCAACACAACTGGAGCGCACATGGGCTGCCCATCTGGATGTGGTGCCTGCAGCATTTTGATGATTTATTCCCTTGGCACAAGGGACGGCTGCAGGTCTCCTCCTGGCCTCATCCAGTAAAAAGCTTTTACACCCCAGGCCTGTCTCAACACACTGCAGGTGGTGGGAGCACCTCCCTGAGGAATCACAGCCCACCACATCAACCCTGCTGGGACAGGCACAGCTAGCTGACAAGGTGCTTCGGTGCCAGAGCGGAGCCACGTTTGCTCACAGCTCCTTTGAGGCTCTGACAGACAAAATCCAGTCCTCAGCATCTTCCTCTTTAAATGGAAACTGAGGGATTTAGTTGTATACTCTGCCATTAAAAATTAAAACAATCTTCCAAAAATAGTAATGAGATAAACTGGCAAACAAGAGAAGTAATTTTCTTGTAAGCACTTTTATTGGGTTTTTTTTTATCTTCCCCCAGAACAGCCCTGATACTAGACAGTCCTTCTTTCTCCCAACACTTCTGGGCAAATCCTTTCTTTTCAAGTTTTGGCTGGCTTGCAGCCCGTGGAACTAACAAAGCTGAGCAGGAAGGGTCACACAGTCTCCATGTCCACTCACTATAGCTCAAGTGAGCTTAAAGAGCAGCAAGACTGATTTAGGTTGGACATTAAGAAGCATTACATGATAGGAGAGAGAAGCACTGGAAAAAAAAATGGCAAGAGCGGGAGTGAAATCTATCAGGGAACTGTTTTCCATACAGTTTAGACGACCAAGAGCAGTTCTGTGAGCACCACTCAGCCTGGAGATCCTTGCAAATCCAGATACATGGGGAGCTGATGGAAGTTTAGAAGATGCTTTGAAGGGAAGAGGCTAGGTTGACTTTGAAATCACCCTTTCCTGAGCTCCTGATGCTGCATGAAAACCCCACTCCTCCTTTCCTTCCAGGAGATGCCAAAGCTCCTTAACAGAATTGAAGGAACTTTACACAGCAAGAGGCTGGGAGATTTCTCCCTCCTCCTCCTTCCCCCTTTCATGAATAACGTCAGCCATTGACCTTTTCAAACACAGTGCTTACTGTAAAATATTACGTTACAGTTATCACCAGTACCAGTGGAGGAAGGGGCTAGGGAGAAGTCTCAAGCCTGCTAGTGTGCCAGATAAAGGGCTCTACGGTTGTAACAACCTACAAGGAAATTTTACGACTCTATCTCTGGCATTTAAAATTAATATAGTTATTAAGAGAGATATTGTTTTACAGCATAATGGCTTTTTAACAAGGTGAATGCCATGAACTCCTGCCTCAGAGGAGAAAAAGCAAAAAGGAGTATGGAGGGCCTCCATGCATTTGTGCCTCTTGGAAGAGGTTGTCAGTGGTGGAGTCACACCCCTCAATGAGACTGGATTTTAATTTATGTCATTTGTGTCATTAACCCTCCAACTGTGCACAGAGATCCTCAAAGAGCAGAGAAACAGGACAGACCAAAGATTCTTCTGTCACAATGTGATGATGGGCTGGTGATGGACTACTCCAGGGCCAATAAACTGTAGTTTCACACGTGCTTTCAGTGCTTCTCTCCTGTCCCAGTTTCCTTGGCTATTCAAGAGGTATCTCGGCACAAAATGGTACTCGCCTGTCTAAACTGTTTCTGCCTAGTGTTCCAAAAAGCATTGCTGGAGCTAGAGCACAGAAATGGGGACTTTCCAAAGCCACCGGATTAAATTCTGCTAACCCAGCTGTGATCTATTCACAAAAACATCCCTTAAAAATGCCACACACAAAAAAATGCTGCTCCCTCCAGAAGCTGCAGAGGTGCCAATATTTTGAATTGCTGCCCACAGACACATTCTGCATTTCGAAGATGTCTCATTCAGGGGGCTGGATTCTCTCCTCCAGTTTAGACTGGGATTAGTTTTACTACAAGCAGGACACTTTCAAACCAAGGCATAATTACATTCCTTGTTACATAGAGCGCCTTTGACACCACAGTATTGTGCACCATTTATTTGGTAGAAGCACCTCTGTGAAGTAGCCAAAACACTGTCCAGTAGGGAAAGAAAGTCTGTTTCTGGCAAACTACAGAGTTCCCAAACCCTGGAATCTTAGTTCCTAGACGGATTGGATGTTTTTAGTTGCTACAGAGCGATTTGTTGGACTGTACCCATTTAACCAGGCAGTTTGCCTCGAGCTATAACAGTAACTACATTGTTTGCAACATCACAAATCTTTACCTCATCTGCAATCTAGCCCAGCAAAGGACATGGATCATCGGCTAAATCATTAATAAAAGTATTGAATAGCTGTGGACCAAAATAATCTATCCCTGGGGAACCCACTTGAAACAGCCTTCTTCATTGATATTATTCCTTGAACAACTGCGTTTTGAGCTCTGTTGCTCAGCCACGCAGTCATCCATCTAGCACGTGCCCTATTAATTCCGCCTCATGAAAATTTTTCTTAATCAAAATGTCAGGTGATACCAAGTCAAACGCCTTAGAGGAAACTAAGGATATGCTACCAACACTGTTACCCATATCAGCCAGATCTGTAAGCCTGTCAGAAAAGACAACAGGTTTGTTTGATGAGACCTACCTTGGAGGACACTATGTTAGCTCACATTAATTTTATTTTTATCCTCTGATTTGTTCTTGCCAAAATGCCAGATAAGCCATTCCTCTACATAGCACAGGTTTGACCTCAGACTGCTGCTTCGCTCACCATCTGGCTTGCCTCTTTTTACCCTTATTTAAATCTTGCCAGTCTCCAAAGGATTTGGCAGAATGCTTCAGAGCAAGGACTGTGAAGGTTTTTCATCTTCAGCTAGAACAGAAGTCTGTATAGCCACGTAGACACGTCCCATGCTCAAACACACATACCTCCTCTTTCAAAGGGCTTTATTAGCTAATGCATCTATATGGCTTCTAGACACCAGAGTTGGCTTGCATCCAGCCAGATCAGAACAAGGGCAGAATGAGCTCATGTCTGTCTATATCCATCCATGTAGATGGTCTCACAAAGGGGAGAGAATTTTAATTAACACCTTGGTTCCTAAGTAGGTGTTAGTGCCTCCATTTTGCATATCTGTAGGAGCAGAATCGAGCTGCGCATACAATACAGCTAGATACCAGGGATGCCTTAGCTGCACAGGAAAGTCTTCCTTTTTTGATCATTCAGGTAATCTGACACACAAAATTTGCAACACAAAGATGTCAGCATTGAGATAGCATAGGCCAGTGACACAAACTATTTTTCAAGTATGAGAACCAAGTTTTTTGCTGCTGGATTGCATACGCAGAACATCTGTGGAAGCAGATGAGTCTAGCCTCACCGTAGCTATGTAATGGGGAGGAGGAAGATGCCTTTATTCTAAACTTCTGAACTATCTTCTGCTGCTGTTGCTCCTTCCTAAAATTGAAGGCTCTCCCCTAAATCCCACAGAAAAGCAGCCACTCAGACAAAAGCTCCAGAACCTGGAAATAAATGCTATTTCCAGGCTGTATCTTGGCAGAAGGCAGCTTCCCTTTTGTGAATGTGATGCAGCAGGGTAGGTAAGCAAGTGGTTAAATTTCAGCGTTAATCCTCCCTGAAGTTAAATATGCAACTGGGGGCACTTCAGGATCCCAGATGTCAACAGTTCTCAGTTTTCTTCCTCCTGCCCTATCAGAGCAACATCTCCTGCCTAAATGCTGCTGAGGCACTCAGGTGTGCAAGACTGGCAGCGCCGCGCTAGCCCGGAACAGCAAAGCTCTGTACCTCTTTGCTTTACAGGCAGCAGGCACTCCAAAAGTCTTTGCAAGGAGAGGGAATAAATAAGCTCTGAGTGACACAGTTTTTAACAACAAAATCATTCTATGGACAGAGTGTGTAATGAGTTCCAGTCAGCGCAAGTTATGGAGGAATAATTTCCTAGTACCTGGAGCTAGCAACCGCTTCATAGATGCTTTTTATTCCTAGGTTGTAAATTGATTTTATACATCATTTATCAATGGAGGCCTGGCTATGTAATAGGTATATTTTAATATTTATGCCTCTCCACCCTCATGCTCAGCAAACAAATGGGAACAATATGACATGGTTGGTGTTACAAGTCACTGGGATATCTCCCCCTGCTCCCAGGTAAGGGTGATGAAGGTCTGCAAGCAATAGATAAACCCAGAAAAATCTGATTATGTGATGCATAAAGAATGACTCCTGTGTTATACTGAAGAGGATTAAAGAAGTGCTGAGGGCCTAAGTTTTGTGCTACATTTCCATAGATTACCTTTGTAAGCCAAAGGCACCAGCATCCACAGAGGGACACCCAAGCCCTGCTGTGTCCGTGAGGATGCAGATCCACAGAGCACAGCATTTCCCCAGGACCAGGGTGCCCAGAGGCACTGGGGGGCTGTGCTGGGGAAACCTGGGCTGTGATTCCTCCAGACCATGCTGAACAGAGGGAGCTGAATGCAGACAGCAAGAAAGGTGTATCCTCATTTTGGGCAAAGGACATGGCTTCTGCTCTGCGGACAAGGCTTGGCTATTCTGCAGGTGAGGAAGTAAACTCCTTACATCTCAAAACACTGACCTGTGTTTCCTTTACTGCTTACCCATTTCTAGCTTTCCGTTTCAGTGGTTTACCTGATGGGAAGCAGCTATTCTGAATGTTTTCCAAAACATTTCACGCCTCTGATTATTTTCAAACTGTAAGTAAAACCTCTGACAAGTTTCTTCATTCGTGCTTGGGCTATCGACTGGATTACAGTATACTCAAACAGGACTCCTGCAGAAAGATCTTGTGCCAAGCCCCACCGCTCCAGGGACAAAACATTAATATTCAGCAGAGAAACTAGGAAAATACATTTACTCCCTACTCACAGCTAAAGCTGTTCTTCAGGCAGCTACTTAATCCGTGAACATCGTGCTATTTTACTTCCAGAAAGAGATGAATACTCAGAGCTCACGCTGGTTCTGCTTCAGAAAGCCAGACTTAATTCATGGTCGTGTAGACCAGAACCACATTCGCAGGCTGCTAACAAAACCAGTGCTCTGTCCCCTTTAGCATGACAACGTACCCCTCCAGAGCCATAAATCGAGGCAGTTACACTCCACAGCCTTCCCTGCAATAATTATCTCTCCATTATTGGTGTTGATTAGATGAGATATACTCTCTGCTATGTTAAATATCATACATGTTTATAGATACAGGTACAGTCAGGAAGCATCACGGGAACCTCAGCCAACAATAGCAAAGCAGGAGCAGCTAAAACACGCACCTCTCTTTTCCTTCCCACGCACTCATTGAGTATCCCAGTTAATATCAATACCTTGTTAACATTTTGCAGCCTCCCTTAGCTGTGTGCCTGAAAGCACCTTTCCAGCTCCCCAGTGGCAGTTTGTCTCTGGAAGAGGCAAAACCTTGATCAAAAACCGTACAGCAGAGCACACCTACTGAACCCTTCTTGCCTCTGCTCTAACCAGGAACCCAGGCGCCCTGTTTCAAGGACACGCAGGAGATCAGAAGCTGTGCCTCCCAGGCCAAAACACAGAGCTGAAAGTTGTTGTTGTTACATCACTAGAGCTTAATGCATTACTGTGTGCCAGTCAAGCGTGCTCTTAGCTTGCAGCAAATGCAGCCAATGAGGCTTAGCATCACACACATTCCTTAAAAGATTAGCCACCAATTTATCTGCCTTTAACAACTGGCGATTGTGAAAGTTGTTGGCTCAATATGGGGTGGAGTGAAGGCTGGAGAGCAGAGGACAGCAATGGTTAACCAGGCAAGTAAACAACCTGGGTTTGACAGCACACCATAACTTCATTGTCTATTGCCAATAAAGGAAAGCATTAGGGAAAACCCAATTGAGAGGACAAGCCATAATGTAGGTAATGTGATGTGCTCATCACAGCTTCACACTCCAGGTAATGAGTATCTGACAAATGCTCCAAAGAACAGGAGCACCAAGCACTGCAAGCAGGAGGTAGAAAATAACACACCAAATAGTTGTGCTTAGTAGTGGGAAGGAATCATGAGGATCCAGAGGCCCTGGCTGTTTAGGAGGATGGCTTCAAAGTGCCTCTCGCGCCCTTTTTTCTCCATTCTCTCTCTGGTGCTGTCCCCCTGCTATTTCTCAAAATTTTGGGAAAAACTTCCCAATTTCTATGAATTGGAAGGCCTTTGGATAGCAACGTGGTTTTGCTCAATCTCTTACCTTCTGATCTTAATATGCCGTCTCCTGACAGATGCTAACTTCACAATGGCTAAGTAGGTGGAACTTGCTTATTGCTCTTTAGAATAAGATAGATTTGAAGTTACTGGCTAATTAGACGACAGATAAATTCAACAGCATTTGCCTGGAATCAACAGTGGTATTAAAACAGTAAGAGGCCAGATATGACAGATGGAGCTTACTCAAGATTATACAGCACCAAGATTTCTTTTACTTCTGATGGTCCCCTCTGAAGATTTCAGAGGCACACAAATAACTACTCAAAACGGTAAGTCCCCCTTCCCTGGTTACAAAAGCTGATGGTGGAAGTACAGTGACCTGCCCTACAGAGCAGTGACAACCTACAGCTTCCATCTAAAGGCTCTTCCACACAACTCCTGCAGCAGGATGCATTAACAAGAATAATCCGGTGATGAAGGCCACAGCTGAAAGAAAAGGCACTTAGAGATCCTGTCTGTTCCTTCTTCATTTAGTACTCTCAATGGAGAGGCAGCTTTTTCAGGTTACAACATTAACAGAAAGGACAGAAAAGTCAGCTAAGTTTAATCTATCAATGCAGTAGGTAAATATACAAACATCACTAAAAGGAGGATTACAAAGGAGAAAGCAATGTAAAGTCAGACGAATGTGAACATCTACATTCTTCCTTCTATGTTCAGCTTGCTCAGGAGCATTTTATAAGGGAAAGGAAGTATTTTCAACCTAAAGAACTTGCTTTGTCAGGCAAGAAGAACTTCCTGCCTGCCCCCCCTTCCCCACAGGGGCTTCCAAGGTCACTCCATGGAGTTATTCAGCATGAAGGCCTCTGAACTTATTTGACTTAACATGTCAGTTTTGTCCTATCGGGCCACAGGCCAGTGTCCTGGAGGAGCTGCAGCCCGTAGCAGCATTGGGAGTCTAACCAGAAGAGGAACGCTGGAGTCACAGCTGTGCCCTGAGCAACACTGCCCTGACAAATGTCATTGTGATGAAGCTAGAACACTGCAAAGCCAGAAAGGGGGGCTACACCACCACAGTCCTGTCCCTCCCAGGAGCCCGGAGAGTTTATTTGGAAAGACGCATTTAAGCACTCCGTTTAAAGAAAAGCTCCAGTGTCGGCAGACGAAGCTGGACTTGAAAACCGATCCTTTTCCTACCATCCCCTTCAGCAACAAGGCTGACATGTGAATTGAGGTCAAGTTTGTTTTCAAACTCAAGGAGAGATTTGATGGGCTTGGTTTTGTGCCTGCACCAGCACAGCTGCGTGACAGCACATGCTCTGTGACTGCTGTCTCCCCAGGTCAGCCTGCACGCTTGACTCATGCTTTCTTAGAGTGAGAGGTGAAGGTACTACAAGGAAAGCTGCAGGTCTAGGCTTAGTTCCCAGCTCTACCACAAAGTCCTGCAAGATCCCAGGTAAATCACTTAATATCCCCCTTGGCCCTTGTGGTACTTCTGCAAGAAAAATCAGTGTTGCTCTTGCCTACACTGCCCCTTAGTCAGAACGTGTTTGCACCTGTCCAGATACAGTGCTAGTGTGGTGGAGAGATGGTGTCCACGGAGCCTGAGGCACTGGTGGAACACAAGTAACCATAGTGATCCAGGCTGGAGCACGTATGAAGGAAAAATAGCACTGCTTTGGCTCTGTCCACCCCCCAGTTGTTTCAATCAGACCCAGAGTCCCAAAAGCACATCACAGTGACTAACAGTGCACAACTCAGCAAGCAGTGGCAGCTGTCTCTTTCCTGCAGAGGTCCCCATCTCTCCTGCTTTGGTTTATCACAGCAAGAACAGAAAGAGATACAGGAAATACAAACTTCACTGCCCCCTCGCCATCTTCTATCTTCCTTATTATTCCCTCTCCATGATCCCAAGCAACACATCTCAGTTTTGGGACCAAACCCATCCTTCCACACCTCTGGCCAAACACACTTCGTCGTGTCACTGAAACAGCTGCAACACAAGACCCAGCCTAGCAATAAAACGCTGGTGATTAAGACTGGATCTTCCAGGTCATACTGTACCTTTGCAATCCCTCATTTCCCACTAAGTTTCTATTTATCCTAAACCACAGCTTTAGCCCGCAGGCTCTGTGGTTTCCTGGCAGCACCAAAGTCCCCTCTCTTGTGAATGAACTCTTATTTCAAGGCTAAGTCATTAAATCATTCAGTTAACATGGCAATTACAAAGAAATGCCTTGGTACCTCAGTACATAGTAATATTGAATACACTGGAGAAAGGAGTACAGATCAGTAGCAGGTCCCTTGCACAGCCCTTCCAGTCGCTAGCAGTTTTAGGTAGCTTGGTTTCTTTTCTGCCACTTTTCTATTCTCACACTGGTGCTTGGGAGGACGCGCAAAACTAACCAGGTCCTAATAACTCCCAGCTTGCAGGGCAGGGGGTTGTTCCTCGCCTTGCTTTTCCTGTCTGTTATGATACACTTGTACATAGAACCAATTTTGCTCCTAGATGGGAAACATACCCCCTACCTTGAAAGATCAACCCAGCTTCCTACTGCTGCATTTGTAGTCTGTCACTCCATTCTCTGAATGTGTCAGTCACCAGCAGAAGTGCCACCTGCCTCCTGTTGCTCAGGCACGAGAATGGTGTGAAAAGGAGAGGAGATCCCAGCATCCTTCTGCACAGATTAGACTGAAGGTGGTGTTCTGAGAGAGACAACACCACCACTAGAAGAGGAACAGACTTTCTCCCTATGGCACAGCACTTGCATTGCAACCCAAGCAAAAATGTGATTGATACCAAAAGCACTTGCTTCTACCATTTGGTGGCCTTTGTTATACTGTCCCAGTATGCTGAAGAGCAGGCGGATACAGAAGCTAAATTAGAAACACTACTTCCATAGAGGAAATTGGCCTGCAGGGCAGCACATCAGAAACTTAAATACCTTTATGCTGCTGATTGAAGAATCACCTCTTCCACCGCAGGAACTGAACCACTTCTGGGGTGGAACCTGGCAAGTAGGTAGCAGCAAAGTGACACTATGATTTAGAGCCATGTCTCCCTTAGATGCTAGACTGAATGTCAGTCAGGAACCTTTAGTGAGCACTAAAGCTCACAGTACGAGGCTGTATGGCTGGGGAGAAAGATTCTGACTACCTGATTGCAGGGCAAAACCTCCGTCTCTGTAAGCTACAGGAGGAATCCCTGATACTCTCATTCAACGAGCTTTCACAAAAGAAATGAGGTTGAACTTCACATTCATTGATTATGATTTCTTCAGATCTTCAGTAACACCAAATGCTCACTTCTCACCCAATGCCTGTATCTATATATTTACTTTTTTCTTGAACTGAGCTGCCAAAAATAATTTTTGTCTGCTTGTAAATGCATTTCCATTTAGGAGAAGAAAGTAACCTTTGCTGCAGAATTGCTTCACCCTTCTTAGCTGCCAGAGCTGCTATTCTTTTGTTTCCACAGATAATAATTTCCCAAGGGCAGTGAGAGCTGTAGGCAGGGAAAGGGGGTCTAGTGTGCACTGCAGATTCCTCCTGCTCCCCAAAATGCATCTGGCTTGTCACCCCATTCAGTGTTAATGAAAGGGCCTCAACAACATGCAGTCTGAGGGACTGTTTATTGAAAAATGATTACCAAGAAATGGTTGATGTTGGGAATACGTACAGTGAGATGCAGTTGTCTTCTTAAATGCCATATGTGAAACAATATTTCAGTTTGAGCTGCAGCACAGACTCCTCTATGGTGAAAACTGGAAAGCTATGTCAAAACTATGCCCACTTTTTCTCTCTGAACATCCTCCTTTCTACTCCCTGGTGTAATTAGGCAATAGCCTAATTGGTTATCAGGACAGCACTTGTTGGATTTTGAGTATTGATTTACATATTTCGCATCTTCTGTTGCAAGGAAATCCCAAAGGCACTTTTTTTCACTACATCCTGTTTTTGATGGAGAACAACGCAGCACAGGCCAGTTTTAGTCATTCTCAACAGAGGTTCTCTTCTATTGCATGGAAGATTTGGATTGCCATGTATATCTTTCCAACAGTAGCCAGACTGGGGAAATGGAAGTCGCCTGCCCCCGTTTCAATGTTACTTCCATCTATGACTATCTAAAGCTTTAGATCCTTGATTCTTTGTCTTCTCTTGAGAGACAGTGATAAAACGCATTCATTACCTCCACTTCAGTGGATGGAAAATAAGAGGAAAGTGGTTGTTTATTAGATGTGGAGAAATACCAAACCCTTTTAACTTGTACTCTAAAAAAAGGGAAAAAGGTAAAAAGGTAATTTTCCAGGAAGCTCCTGTCACAATTTGAAAAGAGAAAGTAAAAAGGACTGCTTTTATTATCTGCTTTATTTATGGTTGCTTCATAACGACACAGACAAGTACATTAGTTGCACAGCCACTTCCCTGCTGCTGCCTTTGTAAAGGCAGAGGAGAAATCAAACGTATGCCTGTTTGCCAAAAGCTGAACTCAACAGTCAACCAACAGCAGTTTTCTTATGTCTAACTTGGGGGGAAAAAAGAAGTGTAGTGCAGAGAGGTGATGGAGATTTACATGATCCTGGGTCTTAGGGCAGCAAGGTTGAGGGAGAGAGGCTAAGTAAGAAGGGAAAAGGGAAAGCAGGAAGTGAGTTTTACAGGTTTTCCTACCTTTTTCTGAGATATTTTTCATTTTGAAACTTGTCAAATGGGAACATCTTGCCAAGATGGGAAGCAGATATGGGTCTGCAGCACTGTCACCCACAGAAAAAGGGAGCTAAACCATTAGCCACATTGCCTGTGCCTTATTTTAGGCTTGAATTCTCTAGAGTCAAGGAGATTGAGAAGTTCTGTGCTTGCAGAAGAGTTGTTCCCAAACGTGACTGATACCTTCGTTTCTCAACACAGCAGAGGATCAAGGTCAGCCAAGCAATAGACACAGTGGAGGGCAGGGGGGAAAAGGACTTTGAATTTAGGTCCAGAGCATTAAGGTAAGGCTTGCTTCAGGATACTTCACATCAGTTCCCAGACTGGAACAAATGCAGATGAAAAACTGCAGCGTTTCCTACAGGAGATCGACTGTGGGGCCAAAAACCTTGAAAGGGTTTGGGGAGTCTGGGTAATCTGGTTTGGATTCAACAATGAAATATCAATGTTCTGATATTTGCTCCTATTGAAACTAACATTTTGCTTCAGTGTGAGCAAATGCTAGAGAACAAAACTCAAAGGGAATATCAGCCTTGTCTCTATCACAGTCCTCCTTCAGTACCTCCCCTTTTTTTCTTTTTATATATTGAAAAACAAACAAAACCAACTTAGATGTTACACAGTCTGTGCAGCCAGTACCAGGAGAGTCTCCTAAGCTCATACTGCAGACACATTTGTCCAGCCAAGAGTGTAACATTGCGTGGCAAGAGCAAAGGATGGGGACAGAAGGGGAAGGGCATGGAAGGGCAAGGTAATATTCCTTCCTGACCTACTTGAAAAGTCTGAGCCATGGCATTTGGCATGAAGACTACATCTCCAAGTGTTATGCTTAAATAAATCCAGAGGGGAATTTTTTTTTTGGTGTTTGATATAGATTTTTTTTTTTGATCACTCTGTACACACTCCATAATACAGCACAAAGCTTTTTTGCTACCAGGCATAGACAGTTCTTAATTAAGTGGCTTACCTGTGTAGTTATTTATATTGCACACAACGATCTCTGGATCCAGTTCTGTATCACTGGGGTACCGTTGACTTTCAGTAGCAAGTATTTAAAAAGACTGGAGGTCTTTTATACACAGCTGTTTAAGGTGAAGGAACAACATACCCCATGAACATTACAACAGCCAAGAGGAGAGAAGTGATGTGGCTATTAAAATCTGTTTCTAATAATTCAGCATGGGCTCGGAGCTATCCCAAATATCCTGCTATAAGGCAGAGTGTCAATATGCTATTAACCCATCAAGCAGTAAGCAAAGCGGGGCACTACAGCTATGAATGGAGTTGGGAACAAAGCAATATGAGTGGGGAAAGGAAGGGCAGGAGCATCAGCATCTCTGACATTTGGGCAGGATCCCACCCAGAAGATGGAAGCTAAGGTTTATGTTACCACCTGCTTGCTTTTTCCCCACTAGCAATTTTTACAAGCATTCTCCAGCAAAGAGCTCTTAGCTGTCCTGTGCCTACCTCAGAAGAAAGCACAGGTTTGCGTAGCAGGTATCATATGCTGAGAGAGAAGCGCAACAGGTTGCTGCTGCACAGGTCACCTGGTTAATGCCTCCCTTCCCACCGCAATCTGCTTGACACTTGTTTACTCAAGCACAGCAAGAGCCAAGCTGTTTGTTCCTTCACGCACACTCCATCTGGCCTGACGCAGCTTCAGACATGAGGTTTGGGGAAAAGAGAAACATCCTCTAGCAGCTTGTGGGAAGGTATGGGGCATGGTGATCTTCCTTCGACTGGAGGGGTGGATGTAAGAGAAGCTGAAGGAGAGGGAAAGGAATAGCACAGAGGTGTGTATTTGCTCAGGGGTCTCTTCCCAGAGGAAAAACAACCAACCAACCAAACCCTTTCTAATGTATTTATTAGATGGATTGCTTCAGGTATCGATTCTTCAGCGCAGTTAACTAGGAAGGTTAAGGGGCTTTGGGCTGACTCCAAAATAAACCTAATCCATTGCATTATTCACAAAGTAACTGTCCTGACTGATCCCCAAGACATAGCTGCTCTGCTGACTCAGGCAGAATTGGAACACCTAAGAGCAGGATATTACTTGTACCCTCCAGGGGCCTTCACATCTGTGTTCATACAGAGTCTGGCACAGCTCGGAACCAGAAAGGAATGAAACTCTGGGTACCATACTAAGGAAAACCAGGACTTGACAAATTCTGCTTCTCATTTTTGTCCTGAATAAGATACTTTACTTTGTTTTGGTTTTGTATGTTTCTCACATTGCTATCTCTCATTATGGTGTCTGAGTGCAGAGCGTGGCAGAGTGGCATCCTGACCTCTGGTAGGGACTGTCAGCGCTGCCAGAATACAAATGCACAGAAACTGTGGTAGGGCCACGGTCTCCCCATCCACTCTGCCATTACCCACAAGATGATGGCTGCCACAGCAGGAGCTTTTTCACAGAGATGATGCATCGAAAAGAGGTTGCAGAGGGAGGGAGGCAATATTACCTTCCAGGTGTTACACCATTTCTCTGGTTCGTGACAATTGTCTATCATGACATTCAATACCTGAAACAGTAGTGGCTGCCCAAAATGAAAGAACACACAGCTACCCAGCTGGGAAATTAGGTCTGCTCAGGAAAGAGCTGCAAACAGGAGCAAGGCAACAAGGCAGCAGCCCTTCTGAGTAGAAGTGCCTAAAAGTTTCTACCAACCCAAAAGTACTTCTGTGCTAGGCACTGTATGTATCACTAGACAAAAACTGCCCCCCATAGGTGGGCCCTGCTGCCTAAAGGTAGGAAGAGACAAGGACTTGTTTTAGGAAAATGAGTTTAAAAGCAATGAAGCACCATTTCCTGCCTTAAACACAGCCCAGCATCCCATAGCCACGTTTGCAACACCCAACAGCAAGCTACATGGATGCACAAGTGTCACGTCACCCAGCAGCTGTGTCCACCACAGGACTTCCCTGAGGTATCCTGCTAGGTGGTAATGCTGCCAAAACACCCAATGCAAACCCCACTCAGGCTTCCTCAGAACCTTCCTCTGACTTTGGCTTGGTCAGAGCTCCCAGCCAAGTAGCGCACTCCAGATGCACAACCAAGAGCAGCACCAAGGCGCACATGTTCCCCATCTCACAGCTTTCCCTATGCTGCACACAGTCCTGCCCCTCATCTCATGGAGCATGTAGACAAGTCCAGGGCAGGGAGAAGAAAGGCCAGCCACCAAGCATGCTGCTTTGGATCAGAAAAGCTCTGATAAAGGGTTTAGGGAGAATGGAAGAGAAAGGAAAATTTAAAAAAAAAAAAAAATGCCCTGCAAAGCACTGCAGCCCCATCTGTCTCTGACATGAGCAGGTACATTGGGCGCTAAGGAGTTTGCTGTTAGGTGTTTTTCCTCTGCTGATTGATAGCATTTCTAGAGTGTTATTAACTGCACTGGACTTTAACACTTTGGGGTGATCTATAGAGCAGTAGTAGCTTTAAAGCATTTGGCACTCCAGCCATGGATTATAGAAAAGAGTAAAAATTGAAGCAGTTCCTCAGAGCATCACCATCTGTCAAGGTGTGTGTGTGCGTGCACAGAGGGGTGTGTGAGCATGTGCATGTAATACAAGGGAGCAGCTGAGGAAGGGCAGCTGGCTGGTGCAATGCATCACTTCTCTTAAAAATGAAGACACTTCAATTTGTTTCCAGAAGCCCCAGCTGCTCACAGGAGTGAGAAATTGGGTGACCACGCTCAGAAAACCAAAAGAGGGAAGAGTAGCAGATGATGGAAAGAGCAGACATCTTCAGAATAGAAACGTCAAAGGAGGAGCCTGCTCAGGACATGCTGTCTTGGAGACTGAGGGCAGATAAGAAGCTTGGCTTGAAGGCAGGCACTCCCCATTTCCCACGGCACAGGAAAGCCCCATTACATATGGCTAATCCTCTCTTTTTTGGAAGTTAAGTGACTGTGGAGTTTGAACCATCTTACCCAGCATTTCTAAAGGCAGAAGAGGCACAGGGTGGCTTCCACTCCATGTTGCTATGCTTTTCATGTTCAGTGAGCTGGTGTGTGGACAGCATGACCACCGGCTCGAGAAGATACCTGCAGAATGAGGCTGAAAATATGTCCCAAGCGGTGCCTGACTTGCCACTTAGTTTTGTTCTGAAAACATAGTTGTGACCAGTGATTGCAACAGTAATTTTGAAGATTAATTCATCTTATTTTCAGCAGTTCTCACTTCTGGATTGTGATCTGTGATACAGTCCCATTTTCAGGATTGCCTTTTTCTGCACCCTAAGTTTACCATGGCATAAAGGAACAGAGAGTCAGCCCCACACCTACTAGGTATTGGCACTGCTTGAAAATTGGGAACAGCCATTCTTCTAGCAAGGCTGAACTGACCTCCTTAACTCATTTACTCACTGATAACCATCATATGGAAGCACTTGACACCCCTGAGGGAAAAGATGCTGCCCATCCCATTCATCCCAAGCTTTTTCCTAACCTGAGAAAGCAGCTTTTATTTTTGTTATATGACTGCTTTAACACATCAGAAATTACTTGACCGGCTACAAAAATCCCCTCCCTCCCTCACCTCTCTGAAGGAGCCGAAGCTATAGAAAATCACAAGTGTGGGCTCAATTGTTAGAGAAGACATGGGCAAGCAACAAAGTGATGCAATGGGAGCCCGAAGTGGTGTTATGAAAGGCGACAGCTATTGCTGTTGGACAGCATTTGAAAATGTGAGTAATCATCAAGGTGTCATTTGTATTCTTTCTCTGATCAAAGCTGGAAAGCAATGGACAGCAAAACATCGGCTTCTGCAGGGAAAATATGCAGAGGTGCCGAAGAACCCACAGCACTGGCTGTTAGGCATCCAAAGCATTCCCCAGCTGTCAAGAGAAATTTAACTGTTTATGGCCTCCTGTTCCTATGAGCCATTAAAAAACAAACAAACAACAGCTGCTTCCTTCTCCTTCTCAGTATCTAGCAGGACTGGGTTTGTTCATTATTAATTCTGTTTGGCATTTATATCACAGGGGTACAAAAATCCTGATCCCAGCCCTTGTGTTAGATGCTTAACACTCCTGTAACAAACATGTGCTTGCTAACCCAGTGCACTTACAGCCTCACGGTGGCTAACTACAGCACGATGCAATTCATCTAGAAATCTTAACACATCCAAAAGGAATCAATGCAGAAAGAAATTCATCATCCCTGTCCAGGTGGGGGAAGTGAGACACAGTGAAACCAGGCAAGGTTGCCACTCATCTACCGCCCACATTCCCTGGGCCGTGCTGTCCCCATGAGACCATGGGCAGCTCTAACAGCACAGCCCTGCCTTTCCACACCAGTGTCAGCACTCAAGAGGCATCACTCTCATGGCAGAGGACAACAGATCCCCAAAGCCCCTGTGATGGTGGTTGAGTGTGTAAGGATGGGGTAGAAGAACACTAAAGAGATCAGGCCAGCTTTTTGACAGTTGCAGTAATACACACGGAGAGGCACAGAAAGCCAGTAGCTCATTAAAGTGTTATCTCTGAGCCGAGGTCCACCTCCCACTGCCATGTGGCCACCTGATTTCCATGGGCTGCTTTGGAAATGTCATCCTCAGCCACTGTGAAATGAAAAGGCCAAAGGAGAATTTCTGAAGCCTGAGGCTCAACACGAGCAGAGGGAGTTGTTGTTTCCTGCTCTTGCAGAGGATTTTGCCCTAAGAGGAGTAGTATAATCTGTCCCACAGGAGCAATGAGTCTCTTACAGGGTTCTCCTGCCTGCTCACCCACTTGTTCCTCCTCCTTGAGAGGAAAATAGCAGGGTTTCTGTTCTGCCCAAAGGCACATATGCCCTGTTCCCCTCCGCTCTGCTCAGTTGGAAGCATGAAATATTTAATCAGGGGATTAGCTGAGGTTGCTAAATCCCCCCTGTCACTAGAAAAGGGAACACTTGCCACGCAAGAGTAATGAAGAAATTGGACGAATAATGTAGCAGAGCAAAAATTCCCAGGTGTTGCTCAGTTGAAAGAATAAGGCTCCCCTACACAAAAGCTCATTAGTCTCTGTCTGGCTGGGATCCATTCCTGAAGTCACATTTGGGATGCTCACTAAGGTGAGGATCCAGAATGAAAGCCAGCATTCATGCAACAAGCTGAAAAATAACCTGAACCACAGGATAACACCTTTTTACCATGGTCAGCTAAAAGTTTTCAGATCCCACTATTCCCAGTTAATTCCACTTATCACACTAATGTGGAGTGGGTAAAGGAAGATTCTGTTACTGGATGGCTAAAACCGTGGCCAAGGGTGGTTCAGCAACACAGCTTCCTTCTTTAAAATCATGCTACTCTCTGATGCACAGGCAATCCCTCCTATGGAACAAACGACCCTTTGGAAGGAAGGGGTGAATAAAAAAAAAAATTAAAAAATAACTCTTCAGTGAAACTCCCCCTCTTCGGTTCCCTCCCTCCTCACAGTGAAGTCAATTGTCTAAGCGTTCCTGCGCTATCTTCTCCTCTCCTTGACCCATGGTCATATCTGGGGGAGTTTCTTCACTATTTTCTACCAAGTCAGTTAAAAAAGCCTCAGGAATATTCATCATTCTGACATACCCCTTAGTTAGAGCCTCTGTATAAAGTCACCATGCATCTTCTTCACTCTGAGTTGCCCTCTTCTGCAGACTGGGGGGTCTAGACATATACCACTTTAGGGAAAGAGGCCCACTCTCCTTAATTTATTATTTGAGAAGGAGTAAAGAGGTGGGAAATGAGCTCTCTCCATCCCCTTGGGATGGGTACATAAAGGGCTCCAGGGATTCAACAAGAGGATGACTCTGCTTTCAACTGATAAGTTTGTTCATGTCTCTCAGCCCGGACGGAAGCAGATTAATGTCCCCTTTTTTTCCTCCTGTCTTTTAAAGTGCACTCTATTACCTGTCCGGCTACACTGCCACATTTTTTATCTCTCTTCTGCTCCACCTAATCCTTTGTCACCTGTGCTCTCCCACCTCTTTGGAGATAAGGAGCTGTAAAAATGGCTTTTTTTTACCCAAATGGGAGGCTATTAGGGGATTAAGCACAGCAGATGCTAGAGGCCATCACAGTGCTCAGCAGAATTATCTGCAGAAGCAGAAACATTTAGAAACATATGGATGTTAAAAAAGAAAAAAAACACACACACCTTATGTAAAGCATTTTCCTTACATTGGGAGAGGTATCTTCATTGTGCCATTTTGGCATCTGTTGCCCTTTCCTGAACTAGGTATGGTATTCACTAGGTATGAACTAGGTATTCAGAGCAAATAACCAAAATTCCTGCTCAGCAAAGTCCAGATACCTTGCTTCTCAGTGACTCAAGTGCCACCGAGTTGAGCAACCTCTTCCTTTCTGACAAGGGACGGAGGCAGACTGATGCATTTCTAAATAGCACCAAGGCTTTTTGTAGTCTTTACCTGTGATCCAGTGCCCCAGTGAAACCAGTTCCACCCTCTGGAATCCCCTTGGGCCAAAGGAACCATTCATCTCAGTGCCACAGGACGCTCAACTGCAGACACAAATTCACAATCCCAGCCCAAGGCAGCCAATATCACGACACCCTCATGCAGGCAAATCAAGGCAAGATGCACATGGAATAGACATCAACCCAGTTTTCAACCAGAACACATACTCTGCAGTACAAAGACTGAATTACTTTTGTTCAACTGTCAGCTTTTATCTAAACTACAGAATGTTTTCTGCATGTAACCCAACCTTCGGGTGTAGCCAGAGTGTGCAGCTCATCAGGAATTGCAGCAAAGCCCTCTGACAACCCTACTACTAAAAAAGAAAATAAAAATCTTCTCTATTGCATGTAGCAATCACGAGCAGGAGCAGATGGGTCCCAGCAGCGCCTCCTCCTCTGCTCACTACTCTTGACTTCTTTCATTTTCATCCTCCCTGTCTTATCTCTCCCTCCCTCCCTTGCTCTCCCCCTGCCATCAGCACGAGCTGTTCTACAGCACACAGATTCCTGGGGCCAGTACTAAACCTGCTATATTTGGTGTATGTAGATAAGATTTAGTGTTGCGGCATTTGCATGGGATGTACTAACTGACATTTCGGACAAAGAGTCCCAAAAGACATGCTGTGCCTTTGCTCTCAAAGCAAGGGGCAGCCCCATTAGCAGCTCATAAAATGGAGGCCATTAAAAACTTGCTAGATTTTGCTGAGCATCAGCACTCAAGATTTGCATGTCCTGGACCACCTACTCCATACTTTATTCTTTACATTATTCCAAGAGCTTAGAGTTGAGATCAGGGTCAATGAGACAGGTGAAACAGACTAGGACAAGTCATTCCTCTGTGCTAAAGTGCATAAAGCTGAGCAGATGAGGCAACCTTAGGACAGAACGGGAAAAAGGGGTAAAGAAAGTTTCCCATCTGATTAGTGGAACTCTGTCTGATGGAGGGTTATCTGCTAGAGTAATACTCCTCAGCTAAGCTACTTCTCAGCACTGAGCAACATGGTTCCTGGCATTACAGAGGATGGAACAGAAAAGAAATTCTGAAGAAGGCTACCCAGTGAAGGAAGAAAAAAGATTTTTTTCTCCCTCTTTCTTTAAGCCTTTACAGAGTTATGCAAGTTGACTTTATCTGTTACAAATCCTCCTTTCTGTTGTCAGCACTTAGAAAGTTAAAGTCCTTAATTCTCCTACATACACTATAGGCTAGGCCAGGTAATATCCGTTTTATCCTTCTTATAATGAATCCCATCTCCTCCTCCGTGGACTGCCACGGCTATTGATTCCAGCCTAACGCCTCACCTTGTTTTCTGTCAGCTCAGACATTCACCCCTCATCTGGCCAGGCAGGCTTTTTTATTTGTGATTTTCTTTCTTGTTCATTCTGTGTTCACTTAGTTTTGCCACATACTGAAGTGACATCGGGGTTTTGTATCAACCCAGAGGTGTTCCTTCACCAGCCTCTCCCTGACGGGATTCCTTTGCAGGAATCTACTGTGGGATGCCAGAGTAGGTCACTGGCAGCAGCCAGCAATGGGATGATGCTGGGGAGGAGAGCAGAGGACATTCAATTCTCCTCCTCTTCATGTTCTTGGGCTCTTTGCTCTATAGAGCCCAGTGGGTGTCTTCGCTCTGCAGACCTACCACAGCTGCAAATTCCCCCGGGCACTGCTCCTTGTCTGCAGTTTGTGGCTGGTATCATGCCAAGGTTCAGCTATGCTGCACAGCTCAGGCTCACTGCTCACTGGTACAAGGGCATAGTGGGGAAAAACTGAACTGTAGGCATCCAGCTCACAGCAGGAGGGTGCCTGCAGGGTTTGGGTGTTTCAGGAGCAGAGCTGAAGAGCAGTGGCACCACAAGGGCAGTATCTAATGTGTGTGCAGAGCAGACTGGGAAAGGCTAATGCACCAGCATGGTAGAGCTCAACTTTCCCACTGTTGGAGCTGTACCTTGCAGGGTGATGCATTGCAAGCCACCAGCTTTCAGGCAGAGCACATTCGTTGCCAGCTGAATGCAGCAAGTCACAGGCTGACAAGGCAGCATCCTCTGTTTGAAGGAGCAGTACTTTCCCCAGGTAGAGTTTAACTTGGCTGTACTGCACCAAGCAGCACTAAGCATGGTGGGGCAGCTCACAACTTCCTCACTTCATTGGCAAACTGATACCTGAAGAGCAAGAACACCCTAATTCAAAAACGCTGAGGGCCCTGAATGACAAAGCTGTGCTGCAGCACATCAGCTTGGGGACACCTTGAGGTGGCTTTTGCCTGTGGCACCTACCTTAGTGACAGAGCACTGAGGGGGGAAAGGTGCACCCTGCTGCTCCCAGGCTCCTTCAGGTGCAAGATGGAGGTGCCAAGAGAGAGAGCGGGGTCAAGCATGGGAAGAAGGAGCAGTGGAAGAATCAAAAGGAAAGGCTTTCTGTAGCTGTGTAATAGCCTGAGTGCATCGTCGAAGGTCCCTGGCTATGCTTGACTCCAGAGGATAAGTTGCTGATTTAACATCTGCAGGGGCTGCCTCTAGCTCACACCAGAACAGCTCACACTCTTGGCTCTGGAGGGCACAGCTCCTTCTTCAGCAACTGAACTGGAAGTTTACCCAAAGTGAGTTTGAGAAAAACAGCAGAAACAACAGGCCCTACCATTAAACTCAGCATGGTGCTGACCTCAACAGGGAAACCAGACCAACTACTGCCCTGATTAACTCATGAGCTTGTACAGGATTTCAGTGGAAAAATAGCAGCCATTGGTAGAAATGCGAGGTCAGTGATTATCATTAAATCCAGGCCCATAGAGCTTATACAGACACATACCCACTCTGAGCTCTCTGCATTGTCCAGTCCCCTTCCCCACATGGTTCTTTTGTGACCTCCCAATCTCATCCATGACAGATCACTGTTTTGGAGATAAAGCCTCTCTTCAGCAGCCCTAGACTAAACAATAGAATCTATCAGCCTTTCCGGATTCTGAAAATCTCCTCCAATGAATTTTTATCTGAATCTCTTCTTCTGGCATCTCAAACTGCAGCCTTCTTTTCATTGATTCATTTGTTTGTTTGCCTTTCAGAGGTTTAGCTGCAGAAGAGCTGAGCCTGGTTCTGATCTCAGTCACGTGGTGATGACTTGGTGGCTCCGATGCATCTGCTCAGGTGCAGAACTGAAGCTGGCAATAAATTTCAGACATTGCCCTTGGGAGCACTGAGTCTACAGCTGAAGGAGGGAACAAACAGCAGCCACAAACATCACCCTGATGGCTAAGAGAAACAGCAAGATGGGAGCAATTCTTTGCAGGTGGCAAAGCCTCTCAGCAGAGATCCCACCAGAAGCTGGCATTCACTCCAACCTTTTTCCCCACTGGCATCTGTGAGCCCAAGTGCCTGAACTCCCATCCACTGAGCCCTGAATGGCATCAGGTCACTTGAGGTGGGGCTGGTACTCTTACAATCCTCTTTTGCACGAGCTATCTCATTGTCCAGTCAGGTATCCAAGTGGGTTCATGCCCCCTCCAGTGCCACGGAGCTCCCTTCCTGATCTTCCCCCTCTCAATTCAGAGTATGTCCCCATAAAAACAAAGGCAAGTCTCACGGTGAGGAAACAGAGCCCAGAGAGCTTATTCCCTGCACTGCTGTACACTGCAAATGATCTCCAGCAAAATTACCTCCATCTCATTCAGCTGCATGTTTTACATGATATGTTTGCAGTCCTGCAGCAGAGAACCCCCTCACCACATCTCAGGGGACAGCCCTCACCTCGGAGACCTTGAGAGCTAGCTGAGGACAGGACACAGCTGATGGAACTGGCCAGCTCCCTCACTCTGCCTTACTACCAGCTCACCTTGCAGCTTTTTATAGACATGGTATTTAAAGTTTTAAGTCTCTAATAATGCATTGCTTATTTCTGTGCTGCAAGTGGATACACACTTAACCCTGTCGGCTTCTACCTTGTCCTCAAAAGGCAGAGTAGGGAACGCAGCCAGGTCAGGATGCAGAGACAGATGCTGCTGTGACTCACAGTGGAGCTGGTGGTGCAGGAAGACAATTTGCTCCCGCTTCAGAGGGGCCAGCATCTTGTACCTTTATCAGACAATTTGCACAAAAAGCTGAGAATTGATGAGGGAGATGAGTGCCTCACGGTTCAGTTCCTACAGCCACTTTTGGACTCATTTTACAGCATCCCTTCCCATTCCAAGGGGGTTCATTTGGTTTTGTTGTTGTTGTTGCTGAGTTGCAGTATAAAACTTAGAAGGTCAGCTTTTTTTTTTTTAAAGAATAAATTAGACTCATTATCTGTTTAAATGTCTGACTTGAAAAGAAAATGTGCATTTGCTGCAAAAAAATTAAAACATTAATGAGATTCAAGAAATATCAATGTCTGGAAACTAAAGGCAGAGAGTGTGGGGGTGTTAATTAAAGATAACGGGCTCCAGTACAGGAAGTAGGGACATTCCAGTGCTACTCAGAGGGAAATAATGCTCATGGGTTGGATTTTCCTGAGGCTGTAAAATTGGGGGAGGATTTGTCCAATTCCTCACCTACACTTACAAGTGGATGTGGTGCTGCTGATGATTTGTCAAAGTTGCTATGGGGACATTTCATGCACTAGGGCACAAGAGAGGACTTTGAAGGGAGACGTGCTAATATTTGGGTCTTAACAGGAAGGACAGAATGTACATATTATTCTGGAGTGATCTGTATCAGGCCTGCTTTGCTTCCCTGTGGAGTTTCACGTGCTCAGTGCAGCAGGCTGGCCTCCCAGTGTCCCCTGACCAGTAGGGAAACAAGCAGATGG